>PVJD01002563.1:0-197482 GCA_004026545.1 Mormoops blainvillei | reverse complement strand
AATCCTCATGCCAATAACGTGCATTTGATTCAGAGCTTTCTGTTGTCTTGAGTGATTGTACTGCTCTAGGATAATACCATGGTTTTAAAAAAATGAACAACTGTACCTTTCCAACTGGTCGACATCTGCACCTTCCTTTACTAAAAATTCCACCATTTGCTCTTTGTTTTGCCTTACAGCAAGTGAAAATGGTGTGAGGTCATCCTGTAAAGCAGCAAAACCATTTATAATTTATAAAATTACACATACATAAACTGAATTTTAAAACTTATAAAAGATCCTTTGAACTTAAACATATAATATAGAAAGTCAATAAAATGTAGCCCCTTCCTCCTCATTCCTGTGCTGTCCCTGGCTGTGTCTTCTCTTTCAAATGCCCTCCGCTCCCTCTTCAATAGATTAACTGCAGCATCCCCCTCCAGCACTCACTTCAAACATTCACAGCGCTGGTTCCAAGAACCTTTGTTCCTATCACAGCATCTCCCGCGGGACACTGTCGTTATTTTATTGCCCCCCATCTAAGCCAAGAGCTTCTTGAGGGCTGGGGCTATTTTTTGATCTCTGAATCTCCACAGAATAAAACATAGTAGTAAATGCTTTTAGCATTTTTATTGAATTAATGACCTAAATGATTAAACCTATGGTATTTCTTAAATTATATTTCAAGGATATGTACCTTGCCAGAAATTTAGTGCTATGCACCAAAAGAAAAAGGATCCAGAAAGATCACCTGTGTTTAGGAAATAGTACAAAACTGTGCATTGTATGCCCAGTAGTAAAGAAATGTTTGACTTTGTTTAATCCCGACTTGTCAATAGTTCTCTGTGGCAAACATTAGCATTTTTAAATTACAGAGGTTCAGGGATACAGTTTTGAGAGCTTTTCAACAGAGGTGAAAGTTTTCTCCAGGTTACACACACTTGCTTGCCTCTCTTCTGCCAACACTATCGGGATCCCAGATGTCAACGTCAGTCACTCCTGCTTCAAAGGGTTTCTACAAAAATGGACTCTAAATGAGAAGCGATAGGCATCTGATGAGCTCTGATCGCTCACTACCACATGGTCCGTGGGTTTTCTTCTATTATGAGACGACAGCTTTTCATCTTAGCTCTCCTGGAACCCTAATGAATATGTACTTAAAAAAAATTGGTTTTATTCTGATTCCACTTTAATTGCCCTTAAAATTATTTTATATTTGAGGCAAAATATAAATCAGAAATAAAAAATAATGGTTTATCAATAAAAATTTTAACTCTATACAAATTATTTTCAGCACAAAGAAAGCTACTATATCACTTGTACTTCTGAGTAACAATGCTGAGGAAAAAGATATATCATCTGGAATATGCACACCCTATTCAATTCTAATCATGATTAACTTCCTCCTAAGACTCACAGACATCCCAGTGAGAATGTGACAGGACAGTCAGATGCTAGGAAAATTCCTGGACAAATGGAATGGGGAAACTGAGACAAAATTAAACAAGGCCAAAACCTGAACAACTCACAGCAAGCTGGTGAACTGCAAGACCTCATCTCCCCTAACCAAAGATGCTTGAGAGCAAACAGTTTATACCTCTCCTCTCCAACCAGAGACTGCATAGTTGAAGTCACTCTGGTCTGGGAAATAGAGGACAGAGACCCTGTCAATGCCATTTGTGCCAGCTAAACCCCAGGCCAGGAGAAGTCAGGAGAACAAATAACAAAACCTCATTAAAAGCCAGACAGACTCAAGCTAAAAGTAAAACAGTATAGGAGACCAAAGAATAATCCACCCCCTCATTAGCTCATCTTGATGCCATCAGCATATTAAAAATGCACCTGGAAAGCTGATGAATATTCAGCTGAAACCCTCCCCTAAGATTCTTTCTTTCAAAGAGAGATAAAACCCCCAAAACAAAGATATCAGTGCCAGCTCCCTCTAGAGCACGCCCATGTCTTTTTTTTTACTTCTTCCTGAGCTCTAAGGGTCCCCATGAGATGTTCACCCAAGGGAGCAACAGGCAGGGGCATTCTGCCCCAGGCTTATCCTCTGATCCTGTCTTCAAGGCCCCCTTTTTCTCTGACTGCTTTGGTTCACTTCTTTCCTGTAACTTTTCTGGGGAGCTAAAGCAGGTGGAGTACCACCTAGGCTCCCTCCTGTTGCTTCTTCTACCCTAAGTTCTTCCTTTGTTTCACTGTCCCCAGCATTAATAAACATACTCTCAAAATCAGCTGGTCTCACGTTGTAAAATCTTTCCTACATGAAGTCAAGAACCACACATTACAGGCCAGCCTGAGGCTGACCCGCTCCGGTAACAAGAGTACAATTATTTACAGGACATATAAAGGAAAAGAGTTTTTTAAAACAACAGCATAAATTCTAACTTGAAAAATTCAATCCCATTCTTAGAAGATTAATATAAAATATACATTATAAATCAGTGTAGGTGGTTTTTAAGATCTTGAAGTCTTTAATAAAATATACTATGAAAGAGGAATTGTAAACTCAAATGCTTATGGAGGCAAAGCAGGTGACCCAAGTAAGTGAAGAATCTAGGTGGGGACAGCAGCAAACCAGAGATCCCGTGTCTCACGTGACGGGGGCAGCCGCAGCACAGCAGAGCAAGCAGCAGTAGGGGCTTGTGAGGTGCCAGATTTGATTCTTTAAGAGAAGCTTGAAATCTAGATTTCCACATGAGTCTCCTACGTTTAAATGTTGACTCAACTGATGGAAGCAAATTAAACACATCTAAGGCCCACATTTAGTCTGGAACCCACTTGTGTTTTTATATTTGCTGTTTTTAAATGGTTGTATATAAAGTGCATATTTATATTTGAAACCATTCCTTTCATTAATATCATATGTTTTATCAATATTTTGGGCCCCAATATGTGATAAAAATCACTATTTAGACTAAAAATACCCACTATAAAAATTTTGCCAATACTTACTAAAACTACAATTAATTTGTCTTTATTTTTCCCAGATTGTTAATCAAATAGATAATTAGTTCATAGAACTGCTGCAACTAAATTATTAAGACAATTCTCATCTTTATTGTTGCAAAATGTATGGTTTTGGACATTTAAAACTGCCATCATGATCAGGATCATGCCTGGACTCTCTGAATTTAACAGACATTCTGAGAGTCTGTCGCACAGCTTCAACTAGAAAGAAGGCTCGAGACAGTATTATTGCAGGGGAATCCTGTCCATAGTAAACATTTGCTGATCTAAGGACCTAAACAAGAACAAAAGATGAAAATTCTTAAAGGGTCAGATTCTACTTATTAACAGATGACCCGTAAGCAAACTTCTGAGGACTCTCTGAGTGCCAGTGAGTAACTGATGGTTGAAAGGAAAAAGGTGTTTTTTAAGCCAGTAGATATTGCCAGTAATGTTCCCTGTATAATTCCCAAGCGAAGAGGTGGAAAGAGTTGAAAGTCAGGCTAATATTGCTGGAATGGAAAGAGTTCAGGGAAGCATCATCACCTATCAAATTCCAGCTCTTCTAGAGATTTCTTAAGTTTGTGAGATCTGTGAGTTTATACATTATACTTATCCATTTAGTAGTCCTTAACCAAGTGTTGTAACAGAATCACAAGGAAATATTTCTAAATACACATGCCCAGACATTATTAGATTTACTCAACCAAAATCTTTAATGAAGAGCCTAGGCTTGTAAACTTTTTTGAAGTCCATCAGGTGACTGTGATTCAGCAGCACATTCAAGCTGAGAACTAGTGTGGTACACGGTCACTTCAGTCTCGTCTCTCACCTGCACGGCCACATCCCTCTGTCGTTGAGGATTGGGCCAAATAAAAGTGTAAGAGACACGAGTAACTCACCAAAATTGCTTAGAATTTCCTTTTTAGGGGTCTCCTGGGACTACTAAACTCAAAATGCAACTTGATTTTGTTACTTATAAGCTCTTTACATCCTATTCGGACCTTCCAGATTTGAAAGTGGAGTTCAGACTCTTATCTAAGTGGCTATTTCTGCCAGAACAGGATAATATCTCAGTTAATTACCTGTCCTTTCCTCTCGTTTCCCACTTACTGACCACTGTTCACTACAAATCTGGTTGCCTCAGCGCCTCCTTGTATTGATCTTGAGGCAAATGGACAATTCACTGATGCCCTCTCCCAAACTAAAAATTACTGTCCCTGAAAACTGAAGAGCACCTTATCTAAACATACAAACTGAAAGGAGAAGAAAACCCCAAAACAAACAAACAAAAAATCTCTTCTGGTTATTTCCCCGCAATTGTCACATTTACAAATTGGTCTGAATTTTTCTAATTGCTCTTTCCCTTCCCACTGCCTTTCTCCCTCTTAGGGAGTGCTTGAGCTTCCAAACATTGGACTGGTCAAAAAGCCCAGATGGTATTTTCTGTAAAATAAAGGGCACATTCTTCATTTTCACCAGTAACTTTATTGATTTGGATATTTTGAGTATGCTGGCTATCTCTTGCTATTGGCTTCTAGTGGGCAGAGGCCAGGGGTGCTGATAAACATCTCCCAATGCATGAGACGGCCCCACTGCAAAGAATTATTTGGTCAAAATGTTAATAGTATCCAGAAACTTTGCAAGCCACTTTTCACACTTTTGATCAGTCACACACCTTCTCCATGTGCTGCACAAATCCTTTTGTTGCATTTCAGTTGTGTTTTTACCTTCCTTGAAGTAATAAAGCATAATACACTGAAAATATAGTTTATTTTCTTCTATTTTCAACACTAAAATAGCTACACAATTCACCAATTTTGATAAAGTTTCTTAAGCACATGCTGATATGACAGCTGTCACAATATGATCTAACAAAATTGTTTCGAATGAAGTGAAAGACAACTAAGCACCTCTAGAGCCATCACAGGGAAAAAAACCAAAGGAAGTTTTTGACCAACCCAATATGTAAAACTGACCCTACCTTTGTCAACCGAGGCTGTTCCCACCGGGGTTGCCGGAGAAATGGCGAGTGAGCTGCTTTTGCATCACCTGCGCCCTGCGTACAACTGCAGCCCCACTGAGGCGCTGCAGGAGGCTGAGCAGGAGCTACACTGCTGTGCAACCCCAGGGGCTACGTGGCCGGCAGAGTGGCTATGAGCGTAAGTGGGTGCCCTTGCTAATGTCAAGACATGACCCGACTCTCTTGCCACAACCTTCAGAACTTTGGGGTCCTGCAGTGCCCAGGGCCTGTGACTTCTGCTTCCCCTTCCCACTTGCACTCACTCAGCTCCCCCTGCTGGGTACTAGGCCTCCCCTCCCACCCATCCCCAGCAGCACCCATTTCCTGAGCCCCTGCCTGCATAGTAGCCCGTGCCCTCTGTCACCTCACTCCCCCGAGGCCTTCAGTCCTTTGTGGTCTCTGAGCCTATCACTTACTCCCAGGCACCAACAGGAAGCTTGTCCTTCTGGGGTGAAGGGTAACTGGAGACAGACTTTGCCATTTCTATGGACATCACATTTCTCCAGCCCTGCCTGACTGGCTTTGGAGTTGTTTCCATGGTAACAGGGCCTGATACATTTTATTCAGTGTATGTATGTGAGAAAGAAAATGCTTCTGGCTAAAATAAAAACATGTATTTCAAATATTTTGTAAATAAAGTTAGTGATCTGTACCTGGTTTCTCGCTTTAATATTTGCCTGGTGTGAAAGCAGTTTTGCTACTATAGCTGTATTTTGACCAAGGACAGCATAGTGGAGAGCAGTGTTGCCGTCGATGTCCATTATATTTGGGTCAGCACCATGGTCAAGCAGGACAGTTGCACATTCCTCTTCCTGGCATTGTACGGCCTGTCAGTATTAAGCCAAGAAAGAGATTGTAAATTCTAGGAATTCAAAGTAAATATCCCAAAAGTTTCACCAATAGCTTATAGTTAAATGAGATAAATTCATTTTTATTCCAGTAATTAAAGCAAACCCATCTCATGTTGGCATAGTGGGCTGCCACATACCTTAATCAGAGCTGTCCTGTTTTCATTGTCACTGAGGTTCAACAGGGCTTTTCTCTTTGTTAGGACAGTGACCACTCCCGCATGGCCACTGGCACAGGCAAAATGTAAAGCAGTCCTAGGAAAGAGAGGGAAATTTTTAGGAACCTAAACATACAATTATTCTCTATCTCAAAACATACAATCATTCGTGTATTGTAAATATTAAAAGCTATCCCTATGCCTTCAGAACAAATATTTAGTTTCTTCTGGAGACAGTACAATATTTATTAGTTCTTGTTACTTACCACATTAATCAAGGAGCAGCCTATCTGAACAGAGAGATCGTGACCTGGGAATTCAGTTCACCTCAGTTTGACCTTATTTTAACTCTGTTGTGCATTAGCTATCACTTAACCTTTCTGTGCCTCAATTTCCTCATCAAAAAAATGGGGTTAGAAATAATAGGAGCTTATAATAAAATAAACAAAAGGTGTTCTGTGAACTGCCTTTTGACCCAGTGATTCCATTGCTGGGAATATACCCTAAGAAGCCCAACACACCAATTCAAAATAATTTATGCACTCCTATGTTCATAGCAGCACTGTTTACAATAGTTAAGTGCTGGAAAGAACCTAAGCACCTGTCAGTAGATGAGTGGGTTAAAAACTGGTACATTTACACAATGGAATACTACAAAGCAGAAAGAAAGGAGGAATTTCTATGTTTTATGAAAGCATGGATGGAACTGGAGACTGTTATGCTAAGTAAAATAAGCCAGTTGGTGAAAGACAAATACCATATGATCTCACCTATAAGAGGAATTTAATGAACAAAAGAAACTAATGAGCCAAATAGAACAAGAGGCATAGGATCATGAAATAAATTGACAGCTATAAGAGGGGAGGAAAGAAGTGGGGATGGTTTGAAAGAAGGTGAAGGTATTAGTCAAAGAACTCATATGAAGGATCCATGGACATAAACAACTGTGTGGGGAATGACTATGGAAGCAGGGAGTGAGTAGGGTGGAGGGGGGCAAAAGGGAGAAAACTTGGGACAACTGTCATAGCATAAAGAGTTAAAAAAAACCCCATCTATTGGCTATACATATTAAAATTTCCAACTAAAAAAACCCCAAAATAATATTACTTTCTGATAGACAATTTTAATTTTTTATACTGCACAATCAACCTCCAGAAACCTTGCTTTTGAAGTTTTTGTCAACTTAAAAAAATATATGAGGTCTGTTCAGAAAAAGTCCGGCCGTTGTTAATGTAATGAGAACGGCTTGCGTGACATCGGTGTAACGTGGCAGCCAAGGGGAGTGGACTGGAATGCCCATGTGCGAACAATGACGACTTCTCTGTACTAGTCAGTGGGGGCAGTAGACACTGTTGAGTGAGCAAGTGCAATGCGTGGCCATCGCATTCAAAATGACTGAGGGGTAGAGCAATGAATCTGCATCAAATTTTGCTTTAAGCTTGAACATTCCTCTGTGGAAACTATCTGGATGATTCAGAAGGCTTTCAGGGATGATGCAATGAGTGCAGCACAAATAAAAGTGTGGCACAAACGCTTCAAAGATGGTCGAGAATCTGTTGAAAGTGATTCACATTCTGGCCTGTGACAAGCAGGGCACCTGAGAATGGGTTGCGATCAAAACAAAGATCAGCAGCTGACAGTGCGAGAACTAGGAGCTAATCTGGGGCTTCCAAAAACCACTATGTCCGAGTTTCTGATGCAGGACCTTGGCATGAAACCTGTCATGGCAACATTCATTCCATGGCTTCTGCTACCAGAGCAGGTGGAACATCGTGCTGCAGTTGCTAATGACTTGATTTAAACTGCTACCAGTTAACCAGATTTCCTCAAGGAGGTCATAACTGGAGATGAATTGTGGATCTATGGTTACATGTATGATCCAGAAATGAAGGCCCGGTCTTCGCAATGGAAGTCACCTGGTTCTTCACGCATAAAGAAGGTGCAGTGAAATCGCAGCAAAATCAAGACCAAGTTAACTGTTTTTCTATAGGGAAGGAGTTGTCCATCATGTGTATGCCCCTCCTAGCCAAACAATTAATAAGGAGTACCACCTCATACTTCGTGTGTTGAAAGATGCCATACAATGACAATGGCCATAGCTATGGCAACTAGTAATTGGAAACTTCATCACAACAATGCACCCGCTCGGGCATCACATCTCATGCAGTTTTATGAAGGCGCATCAGATCACCCGGGTGATGTAGCCCCCCTACAGCCCACATTTGGTACCCTGCAACTTCTGGCTTTTCCCAAAACTAAAATCACCTTTGAAAAGAAAGATTTCAAACCATCGATGAGATTCAGGAAAATGTGGCAGGGCAGCTGATGGCCATCCCAAGAAAGGATTTTGCAGTGTTTTGAACAGTGGAAGAGACGCTGAGAGAATTGTGTGTGGTCTCAAGGTGCCTACTTTGAAGGGGACTGAGATGTCATTGTCCTATGTCCAATGTTTCTTGTATCTTGTATCTTCTTCAATAAATGCCTCTATGCTTCATAGTACATGGCTGGACACTTTCTGGACAGACCTTGTACATCGGTGTACACTGATATAAAATGGATAATGGATTTTTCCTCAAGAATTTTTAGCCCAGAAGTTACTCTATTTTGGAAATTCTTTCTCTTATTATGCAGTTTTCTGTAGTAAATAGCATTGTTAGGTGGAAGTTAGAAAATGCAGGAGGAAGATGAAAAAGAAAAAAGCCCATAAACAACTTTACTTAACTACCCTCACTTTGATTAACTGCCTCAGCACACCTATCTGTCTTACAAAGGATGACAAGAGGACCTATCTGTTTTAAGAAAGATGACAACAGGTGGTCTGAGCAAGATCCGAATCTGGCTAACAACACTCCACACATACCTGTGTTTAGAGAGTCACGAAGGTGGAGGGGGGAAGCTGGCACCACCTTTACCCACCAATCCGTATGTAACTCCCTCACCCCATCCCGCCAACTACATAAGGCAAGGACCTCAGGCCTTGCCTGGACCGCTACCCATGCCTTTTTCCCCACTCACGTGAGGCCCTTTAACTTCCATGAGAACCTGTCACTAATAAACTCTACCTATATACTAATCGGCTTGTTGATCTTTGATTCTTTATCCCATGGGCGAGAAGAACCCACAACACGTGAACATCAAATATAAAATGCTACATATATTTAAAGTGTTTTTGGAGAGGAATTACGATTGAGTCCGTAATTTTTTTTGCTGCTCCTAAAGTCGGCCTGAGCTCTAGGTCCCACGTAAGGTGTCTGCCACTGAGGTGCTCCGGAGGGAAGACGGCCCAGCGCCCTCCGTGACAGGAAGGTTGAGCTTCACCTGGCTGAGCCCCGGGGCAGGTGAGCGCTTCTTCCAGATTCACCCCACCTCCTCCCGGTCGACCCCTGGCCTTGGCCGCTGGCTTCGCACTCCCTATTACCTGTTCTTCTTGTCTCTGTCATTGACGCCATTTATCCGAAGTGATAAAATCTGTTTCACTTTTGTTCTGTTTCCCACCGCGGCAGCTCTGTGGATCATTCCCAGATCTTGGTCTTGGATGTCATACCCGTGCTGTGAGGTGACACCATTACTGCTCTTATTTCCCACACTCTCGGTCTCTGAACTGGCAGGCAAACCCTTCCTACTCCCAAAGCCAAAAATCTTCTTCATCGCAGGTAGCCAAAGGGCCTCAGGGAAGCTTCACTTCCCCTCAGCTTTTTGACGCCTCCTGAGCCCAACACTATCGCTCTAGATAAGCCAACCACCTCGCACCAACATTCCAACTGGGCAGAATGGCAGTTTGGAATCTTTCAGCCCCACATTATCGTAACCAAGCAACAACGCCCCCCCACCCCCCCACCCCACTGGAACACAACTTGGCTGTGCGCCCCTCAGAGTCCAAGTCACTACGCATGCGCAAAAACGTCTTCTGGCCAAAGATGTCCAGAGCATACGGGCAAAGTCCAGACGTTTTGAAAACCCAGCGATTGCTTGTGGGCACTGTGGGTTCTGTTCAAATAACGGTGGGAGTTGGCAGTATTTCGATCAATCTACAAAAGTTAGCTGCACCCCAGTGGAAAGCTGTCTCTGTTTACGTCTGGGGCTAGAACGGTGTGGGACTTTAGGGTGCTAAAGGCCTCCAGCCCAGGAAGCTCCCCTAAAAAACCTATATGTCTTTTTGTCCCTCAGTTTATTACGCTTCCACATCCTTCCAGACCCCAACCAACCTCCAGGAATTTGGTGGCTGCAACAAGTTTTTCATTGTTTCAGAGACTGTGGCAATATGTGTATACAAGTGCAAACTGATGAGAAACAAATGCACCTGCTCTAGATGAAATGAAAGCACATTTCCACATGCCTCTAAATCCTCCCCTTTGTCCCAGTCTTACCTTTGAGTTTTCTTTACTTTTATTTCCCCCAATTAAATCTTTAATTAATCCAAGATTTATTTGTGGGCATGGTGTAACATTAAAGAACCTTTAAAAAATGGCTATTCATGTGTTGCAAACCATCTTTTCTCACCCAGTTTAAAAGGTCACTTTCCATGCATTAAATTCTCAGGTTATGTTTATTTCTGGGTTTTCTGTTGTCATGCAGTACATGATCTGCTGCTTCTTGCATCAGTACTGCTCCACTATTTTCTTTATGAAATGTACTTCAATGGTACAGTTCCAAAGTTCCCCTTCATTATTATTGTTTTCAGTATTCCCTTGGTAATGTTTACCTCAATATTTGAGATGAATTTTTAATCAGTATTCCAAGTTTAAAAACGTTATTTTAATTAGCTTGAGAATTAATTTTAACTGACAACCTCTTGAATCAGTGTACCCAGATACATATTACACCTGTTTAAATCTCATTATCTATTCATCATCAGCTTTCGGTAGTTTTTTCTGTAGGAAAATCCTGCCCACTTCTAGACATATCAGGGGTTTTTCATTTTTATTGTAATGGTATATTTTTCCATTATAATTTATCAATGATTATTGTTTTGATATCAGTCTATTTGACAGCCAGACTGAAGAAATTTTTTAAGCTTCAATTTTGTAACTGGAGGAGTTGACAGTTTGTGGAAGGTTCTCAGGAAAGGTAAACTGGATGGTAAAAATTTCACCAGAAAGATGTAATATTGAGGAATGATATGATGCAGATTAAAAAAAGAAATCAAGTAAAATACAAAGAGGAGCTATTTTTATTAAAAGGTAAGATAATCGCTTAAAAAAATGAACAAATAATGTAGCTAATTTTTCCTCAAATTTCATTAGCCGAAGTTTTCAGGAATTTGCTTACTAACCATGTGCAATCTTTCTTCATCATTATGAAGGCTCTTGTGCTCTGCACATGTTCCATATTCTTTAAGATTTACAAACTGAAAATCTCAATACTCGTTTCCACTTCCAGCTTCCTCTACGAGCAACTCCCGTCTTTCCATCTTTCTTCCTTTTCTCAGGAAGTCAAAATACGTTGACCCCATGCTCCACAGGACTGGCATGTATACATGAGTGTATATAGAAAGTCCTGTTCATGTAGCTCTTGACCCAGTGACTCCCACTGGACTGTACCCGCTATTGTGCCTAAAGCCGACAGGAGCAGGAGCGGGCCGCAGCAGCTCATGCAAAGCCCTCACGCACTCAGAGTTTGCCAGGTTCCTGTTGTTGCACACTTGCCAATGGTTTTAAGAGCTAACCAAAACGAAAAGTAACAGAAACCAACACACACACAAACTCTGAAAGTCTGCCAACCATATTTTACAGACAAGCAAATGCACGGATACTAACATGGGTACTTTTTCTTCGGAGGCCATTTATTGCCATTTTGCTCTTTATTCATTTACGAATATGTAAGATTGTTTGGAATCAGCAACTCAGAAGCTTAGTGCCTGGACTTTTAGGAGGACTTCTGCTGGACAGTGCTGGGGCCCCTGCTGAGGGGCCGGCTCCTTTATTGGTAAAAGAACAATGAACAAGAAGGACACAAATTTCTCAGGGCTACTCAGCTTGGCTAGACCAAATGGCTTCAATTATGATCACCAAGCACTTGCTTCTTACAGCAGCCCAACTTGAAAACTGTACTCGACTTGTCTCCCAGACCAGTAAAGACTCCCTGTAGTGACCTCTGAAGAGAACATCCTGACATCTTCTGATGCAGCCTATAATGAGTGTCAGAGACATGACCAGGCTGCAGATAAGAAGGAACCACACACCAGTACTCCAGGTCGGTTGTAGAGATTTTTTGACTCTACTGTTTTTGTATGGACCAAAGGAACTTAAGGAATATATGCTGGGCCAACTTTGAGCTTCTGTATTTTCTTGGTCAAAAGCTATCTGGATACCGAGCATCTTACAAGCAATTGAAAAGTTAAGACTTCCCATTCCCAGATTTCTGTGGAAACTAGTTTCAGATCCAGCACAAATGCCCTGTAGAAAGTTGTTACCTAGAACTCTCATGCCCATCTAAGACTCAAATAATGCCCTGGTTTAGCTTTCCTGCACACTCATTTAAGTTATGCTAATAGACTCAATAATATGTAGAGTGATATTTGTTTTATGATGAAGAGCGACCGAGAGATGGCTACCAAACAAACCCCTTAGCAACCGTTTTCTAATCCAGTTCAAAGGCTGCCATTAAATGTTTTATCCTTGTAAGAGTTTCCAGGAAACATAGCGAACACTTTTCTACAACTGATTCACTCATTCTTTGGGATGTAAAAAGCCAGGGCTGACTTGAAAATGACCTAAACATTGAATGTACTTGCCAGCCAACATCAGAAGAGTGGAAGACCTGACTGATAGGGTTTGAACACAACCTCGGTTCAATCTTTGGCTAAGTGCTAAACTATGCAGACATAGTTGCAAATGTTAGGAAACAAGATTTAAACATTTTAAAAGTGAACAGAGACATGAGTGGTTGCACCCTCTGGTAGGGACAGACCACAAACTTACTGGAAGCAAGTTATAAAACAAAGCAAGAACAACCCTCTACAAAGTAAATCACACTTCTTCTTTGCCACATTAGCTGAAATTCAACAAAATTACAAAGCAAAGAAATAAGAAAATGCGACCCTTACTAAGGAAGAAGATAGAAACTGTGTATCTCCTCCAGATGCTGGATTTACCACAGACTTAAAAGAAGCTATCATGAATGTGTTCAAAGAACTAATGGAAGTCATGTTTAAAGAATTAATGAAAACCACTCTGGAGCTATAGCTCATTTAGTGAGAGCACTGGGCTGATACAGCAAGGTTGCAAGTTTGATCCCTGGTCTGAGCACATACAAGAATCAACCAATGAATGCATCAATAAGTGGAACAACAGATCCATGTTTCTCTCTCTCTAAAATCAGTAAATTTAAAAAAGTTTTAAGAATAAAAACAATGATGAACATAACGCAACCCAGAATCTCAGTTAAGGTACAGAGTTCATGAGAGACCAAATAAGAATTTGGCGCTGAAAAATAAAATGATCTGAAATGAAACTTTTCATTAGTTGATATGAGATGGTAGAAGAATTCAGTGACCTTGAAGAATCAACAGAAGTTATTCAATCTGAAGAGGAGAGAACAATGAAAAACAGTAGCAAAGTCTTAGAAACCAGATCAACATCAAGTGTGTCAACACATGTGGAAGGACAATTCCAGAAGGAGAAGAGACAAAATAAAAGGATAGATAAGTATATTGGAAGAAATAATTATCAAAAACTTCTCAAATTTGATGAAAAATACTGATTTACAGATCCAAGAAGTTCAGGGAAAAGAAACAAGTAGAAAGAACACATGGATGTCTACACCTAAATATATTATAGTCAAATTATTAAAAGACAAGGCTAAGAGAAGTATCTCAAAAACAGCAAAAGAAAAACATGAGATAAACAACCTATCACCAAAGAAGACCATAATTTTGATTAACAGTTGACTTATTGAAAATAAAAGAAGTCAGGAGTCTGTGGGATAACATATTCAAAGTGATTAAAGTAAAAACTGTCTGGTCCTGTATTAGTCTATGTTCAGCAAAACTATTCTTTTTTTAAAGGCAAAATAAAGGTACTGCCAGACAAAGACAGAGGATATAAAATTATATAAAGCAGTAGTTATTTGTATTGCTAAGTTGTAACAGATTCAGATATAACAAATGACAGTAACAGCATGAAAAGAAAAAAAGATATACTAGAAAAAAATTACTACATTTTACCAGAATTAAATTTGTATTACTCTTTGATAAGTTGATGCATATTATCATCCCTAGAGCAACCACTAAAATGTTACTCAAAAAAAGAGGAACAGAGGGACTTCTTTTGCTATGATAAAAACAGAAGACAAATATCAGATATCAAAAACAACTATATCAATATTAAATATGAAAGAACTACATCCCCAACTCAAATAACAGAAGAGAGTGAGACTGGATTTTAAAAGGGCAAGATCCAACCATGGCCAGGCGGCTCAGTTGGTTGGAGCATCGTCCTGTAGACTGAACGGTTGCGGGTTTGATTCCCAGTCAGGGTACGTACAGGAGGCAACCAATGACTGTTCTCTCTGACATCGATGTGTTTCTCTCTCTCCCTTCCTCTCTCTCTAAAATCAATAAACATATCCTCAGATGAAGATAACAAAAAGAGGCAAGATTCAGCTGGTAAAGGATATGTATTCATAGTGTATGGTTTCTTAAAACATGTAACACAAACTACCTCTGAAGGGTGAGAGGGTCATACATTTGAATAGATACGTCTCCAAAGATACACAAATGGTAAATTGCATAGGACGGACTGTTCAATGTCACTTGTGCTGGCAAAATGTACATTAAATCCACAATCAGATATTACTTCATATCCACTAGAATGGTCTTATTGAAAAGACAGACTATAAGAAGTACTGTATAAGATGTGGAGACACTGGCAATTTCAAACATTGGTGAATGAAATATCAAATGGTATAGTTATTTTGAGAACAGTTCCTCAGGTTTATAAAATTTACTCCATGGATCACCAATCTTAATCCTACAGGTCTACCCAGGAAAAAGAAAACAGGAATCCGCACACAGACATGTACACACACACACACACATACACACACAAAGAAGGAGAGAGTAGAAAGGAGGAGAAGAGAAAAAGGGAGGTGGCAATTAAAAAAATTAGGCAAATGAACACAATTTATTAATCTGTGTCAAACATGTATGGAAGTTCCTTCTATTATTCTGGTAAAATTTCTGGGAGTCTGAAATTAGATCAAAATTTACAATTATTTTAAAAAGGGGCAAGAGTCTCATGTGGCAAGTGCCTCCTATCAACATCTTCAATGAAGACCATATACAGCTTAAAAGTTATTAGAAAACTGTAGGTAATTTTAATAAAATCACTTCAAGAATATAATTTGGTTAAATATAAAAACCAATACAACATACTCTAAAATAACTTTTCTATTGAGTTAAATAAATGTATTTGTAAATCCTGTAACAACATGTTCATATTCACAAAATCTGGATGAAAAGCAAACATAATTTTCCATTTCTGACACATGGTAATTCAAAAGTTCATTTTGAAGGGGACTGAGCTTGCAGTCTAATTTTACTTTTAATACCAAGCATAATTAAACATTTATTCTGTATTTGAAATGCTATTTTCTTATTTCACAAAATACTGCCACTCTGAAATAAATTTCTTTAGCATGATAATAAGGTTAACAGCAAAGACCGTGAGAATAAAGCTGTACTTTTAAGTTTGTAATCATGTACATTCTGATTATATCCATACAGTAACAATTCTCTATTCTTGAGATTTTTAAAAACCATTCTATGTATGGACAACCTGGAGCAGAATTCAGTACATCTTAATGAAGTGCCCACTGATGTCTGTAGAAATATGGGTTACCAGCAGCCAAGGAGCAGCCTAAGATTAATGGTACCATCTAGAAATAAGGACAATTCTTCAACAGTTTCATTTTGCTAAGTAAAAACACTTCCAAGGAGCTAAAGGCACAATTTTATTTACATCTAGTAGAGTAACAGACCATAAAATCATTACTGATGTGCAACTTAAGAACTGATGAACATTTCTCAAACGAGTTGTTTTCAATCCTGATAGTTCTTTAGTTTCTTTTAACATATTTGCAATGGATTGCTAATTTGTGGTATGTATCATCATGAGAATAACCAAAATTACATAAAGGTGACCAAAGGTTGACAATGTGTTTCACACCCGTGAGTGGTACTACATCAAGAATGAGAGAAAAGTGTTGCAAAAGGAGCTTACTGCAAGGCAAGTTATATTCTTGCAGTAAAACCAGCAATGTGCCCATTTCAAAAGTTATCATCTTAATTCTAATTTCTTCCCCTCAAAAACAATTTGGATCTCTTTGGCATCCAAAGTTCCATAGATCAATAAAGCTTCATTCAGCTAGATTCTTATGCTCTTTTGCATGAGTCTTCAAGATCTGTTTTGCTCGTTCATGAGTCCTAAAATACAAAAGCAGAGACATAAGTGGCAAAAAACTTAGAAGCAAAAACCATAAATGAGAAAAGAAAAAAAACTTTATGTACCCTAAAAATGAAAAAAATCTATTGATTTCTATTTATAAAAGATCAAAGCATTAAAAAACTTGGCTCCCAAAGATGGTTCTTTTGTACTTTTCAAGAATTGTATTTTTAGCTTTAAAAATCTATCAATCACATAGAAAAATGATTACCTTAAACAAAAAGCTACTTAAAAAAATTAAAGTATACTCTCTACTTACCTTCTTTTTAAATAATGACTGTGAACATAGAAATTTATTCCTCTATTCATTATGTATGTTAAAAAAGAAGGAAATTTGATCCTTTTGCCTCTTGATATCACCAATTTATTTTATCTAGAATGGCCAGAAAAAAATCTACCTTTACATTTTTTTACTTGGTAATATGCTCACTTGTCAATATGTGACAACTGTAACAGTAGTATTACAGCTGGTCCTTGATTTAAATACATTTTTTCTTTGTAACCCACCTTGAATTTGTCACTTAAATCCTTCAATTATCTTTCCACAGGTGAGTCTAGATTCGGTTTATTAGGTCATAAATAAGGGCACTACTAATGGTTCATTTTGGGCAGTGCCACATTTGTCTATACAATCTTTTCACCAGTATTTGAGTATTTAATCATACTTTTGCCTTTATAAAACTGGGTGGAAAATATAAAAGTACATTTACACCAAAAAGCACAGATCATATAAACATAATGCAATTATTACACTTGAACCTAAAATACTACTAACTAGTTATCACGTCGCCTTAATAACAATATAAACTTGGCATCTAGTGGAAGGAGTACCTACTGCCTTCTGAATCTAACATTCTAAAAGTCAAGAACCCAATTTTTGCCATTCTGTGTTCTGAGTTTTCAGAAGTGTATTAAAGCAAAGAAAGTATTTCTGATGTGCTTGGTACAAAAGCATAGATAATTTACTCAGAATCACATAAATAGTAAGGGAAAGAGAATTAAGGTTCTGGGAAGTCAGAGACTTCTCTGCAACACCTTCTAAACTTTGCCATTATAGAAACTTCCCACGTCCTTAACTACTCTAGAGCATTTCCTCTACCTCCATTGAGTCAATCAAACCGGGTCCTCCTGGGGAGACCGCTTTCTCTAAAACCCCAAGTGGCAGTTACTTACTCTCATCCCAGATACTTCAGGCTTTACAAGTGAGCTCTTTGTCCCCACCAACACATCCAGACCGTTACTAGACTACCCTCTTCTACCAAACACCATTCCTCTGAAGGTCCTTCTATTCGACTACGGCCTTCCCCCACACCCTTCACTGTGCCACCTATGCTCTCATTCACTGAAGGTTTCTGGCACGCAGCTCAGTGCCCTTCTCCATTCCATGACCTTCCTTCACACGTGCCCAAATGGATACATATCCAACCTCTGAACTAGTTCCACACCCACATATCTCTCCGGACCTCTCACCTTCACTAATACACCTCAAATTTAACATGTTTGAAACTGAACTCACGACCTACATCCTTCCTAGCCTTAGGTCGTCACCAGTGTTTAGTCAGTAAATGACACAGCTAAAAAACTGCATGAGGCAGAAATCTAAAAATTCTATTTTTAGATTGAATTAGCTGCTCTCTCACCCAAAACATCACACAGGCATTGGATTCCACTGCATCAGTACCTCTTGAACCCAACCATGTTTCTTGGGTTCCACTTTTCACCACCCTAATCCGAGTGTCTGTTACACCGTGACTAGATCACCACAGTACCTAAGTGATCTCACTGAATCTACTCTTACACATTCTTTCACCCTAATCTGCAATCAAAATAACCTTTGTTTTCCTTATTCTGCATTCTCAGTATGTGTACTCTGCGAGGCACAAGCAAATAACAGTATGTGTTGAATGTATGTCAGAATGAGAAAACAATAAAGACTCAATAACCAATATCCCCGATTCTAATGCCTCTTATGGTTTTGCAGATAGAGGAGAACTGAATATTTATAATCATTGATATAAACTGTCCGTAGACTATGGTCAAAATAGAATAAAGATCCAGTCTATGACGAGAGGTTCTCTAACAATATATTTAAAATCATGGTTGCAATGGTGCACCTATTATCTTTATTACATACCATCACGTCTAAGAACAAAAGCCTTCAGTAATCATTTGGTAAGCCCCCAACTATTTAGGCACATTATGACTAAATAGGCATAGAAAAGCACAATCATTACCCTCAGAAGGCATCTGATTTCTTGTTCAATAGGTGACTGCGTTTCTGGACTCAGTTTCCCTGTATCACTGTAGGTCATAACGCCAAGCTAAAATGAATGGGAAGAAACTGAACAACAACAACAACAACAAAAAACACCCAAACACTAATAAATGTAACAGAGGAAGTATTATCCTATACATAGGAAAACAAATTTCATGGGGGGTGGGGGAAAAGAAGAAATTCAATATAAACATGACCTTAAGGGCAAGGACATTTCATCATTCTTCTGAAAGTATAAGTCTAAAATCAGAGAGTGAGCAAGAGAAAATTTAAAATCATAAGAATGCTTGTGAGTGCCTTCTTACACAAACTTGGCAGCTATTCCAAGCCCAGAAACTCACAATTCAGAGTATTAGAATTGCTTCCTGGAACCACAGTGATAATGTAAGAGAATGAAATGTGTGAAAAGTGTAAAGTATAGCAAACTTAGCAAGTAGATCTTTTATATCATATGAATAGTAACAGCTAAACAATTTGTCTTATCATCTGGTTAGCTCATGAAGTAACAACTGTTACTGTTCATACAGTAACTGAAAGTAGCTGAATGAAGAATGTTTGGCTGAAAAACATTAAATTAGTCAAGATGTATTTGAGGAGCTGCTATAGAGCAGGGAAGTGGTGTTTGTTTGGGAAGCTAATTGGAAAAGTAAAATTATTACATATTCACAATGAGTTGATATTTTTTTCTTTGTTTTTTTTAAGATTCTATTTGTTTTTAGAGAGTGGGGAAGGGAGGGAGAAAGTGAGGGAGTGAAACATCGATGTGAGAGAGAAACGTCATTGATCTTGCCTCTCGTACACGCCCTGAGTGCAGACTGAATCTACAACCCAGGCATGTGCCCTGCCTGGAACTGAGCTGGTGACCTTTTGCTTTGCAGGATGTTGTCCAACCAACTGAGCCACACCAGTCAGGGCACATGCCAAAGTTTTTGTTAAAATTTTTTGAATAATTATATATGCACATGTACAGGATTCAAAAGATATAAAAGGGTGAAAGTTTAAAAAAAAGCACTTTTTTTTCTCTCCTCTCCCATTCCATGCAGTTCTTAGGTTTCTTTCTGGAAACATCACAGAATTTCTTTATATTAAAAGTTTCCAAAAACAGTCATATAGTTCTATGTCAATTCCATAATACTGATCAACACATATAAGAAATCTGTGCGCTAGACACAGTCCCACATTCTAGGGTTTTCTTTTGAAACCTGTTGCCAGACATCATCATCTCGCCCTCATTACTTCTTGGTGACCCAGTGAATCTGTGTTTGAAATTTTCCAGAAGCAAATGTTCAGAATATCTTTTGGTTATTGTTTTTTATTTTTGAAACTTTAAAACAGCTATTCCTACAGCTATTAATTATGTCTTATTATTTGTTTATTTTATATTTTTCCTTATATTTTGTTTATTTGAATAAAATTGCTTTAGTCATTGAAGTTTTTTATTTCCTGTTCAGAAATGAGTTTAGTTTTAGAAAGAACATTTATAAGTGTTGGATTCCATTCCAGCCTCCTTTAATCATTTAGTATTCTGTGTAAGTCATGAAACCTCTGTACTTGCTTTCCTCAGCTATGAAACTGAATGAAGACAACTTGCTTTCTTGTGCTTTATATCTTGGAGAAAAAAGCTTCATTAGCCAGGACCAACTTTGTTATACACCAAGGGTGCATGTTGAGAAGTTGCCCTGTTTCATTTTAATTTATTTATTTTTTGGCATTTTAAATATAATTTAATTGTATTGATTTTTAGAGAGAGAGAGAGGAAGGGGGTAGGGGGACAGAGAGAGAGAGAGAGAGAGAGAGAGAGACACTGATTTGTTGTTCCACTCATTGGTGCATTCTTTGGTTGACTCTTGTATGTGCCCTGGGTGGGGATCAAACCCACAGCTTTGGAACTTTGGGACAATGCTCTATCTGAGCAACCTGCCTAGGACCTAGAAGTTGCCTTGTTTTAGAAATTGTTTTTAGGACTAAGGTGCGGATGGGGTTTTAAAAAAGTTTTCATTAGCCTAAGGCCAAATTAAAATCTAGGTGACATGATTACAAAGCCCCGGAAGCTCCTTTACTTTTATACTTTAACCCTAAAATGAACCTTACTACTCTGTGTCTGCCTGTGTTTCTTTACATCAACAATTACTCTTTTTTAAAAAAAATTGATTTTAGAGAAAGAGAGAAATGATATATATAGAGAGAAACATGATGTGAGAGAGAAACAAACATCGATCAGCTGCCTCCCATATGTGCACTGACCAGGGATCGAACCTGCAACATATTGGTGCACAGGATGACAGCCCATCCATCTGAGCCACCCAGACCAGGGCTCAGTGATCATTCTTTCATTCTTTGGTTTGTAAGCTCTTAAGCATAGGGTCTATAAATTATTTATTTTTCATACACAACACAAGTCAAAAGTGTTTTTGTACATAATAGTGGTAGGTAAAATATTTGTTGAGTAATGAGCTGAGGAGTTTAGCCTAAATTAGTAATGGACAGGGAACTCAAAGAACACCCACAAAAATTGAATTCAGTAATAGAAAGGGGGGACAGTTTAAAGAGAAACATTACATGCTCAGCAATGTGTTTAGAAAGATGAGTATGGTGCAGGGCTGCCAGATTTGGCAAATAAAAATACAGCATGCTCTTTAGTCTGTCTGGCACCCCTAGTATGGTGTTAATATAGCCTGTATAGGTTGGGTAGGAAGAGATCGGAGGTACCCAGGAGACTACTGAAGTTATTGTGGGAGAGAAGGGTTTTGAAAATGGATTTGCAAGGACTGGATTCCGGGCACATGGTACAAGTAGAATGGGGCAGGATTTGCTGACTGGGTGATGAGGGAGAAGCGAAATCCCAAGTGATATCTGCAAGGTTTTTAATTTAGATTACTGTGTAGATAACTGCAGAAAAGTGATTTTCTGAAAGCTGGGAGGAAACCAGGTTTATATGGGAGAAGGGAGGGATTGAGAAAAATTAATTTACTTTAAACCTTTTCAGTTTACAAGTGGAAATGACCAGCAGATATTTAGAGATCCAGGTTTAGAGCCTGGGAGAGGTTTGGTACGTACAGACATATGGGCCTTTCAAGAAGGACTCTGGGAGGCAAGAGGTAGAAAGATTTTACTGGAATACACCTATTTTTTGGCTTATTGTGAAGCTGTGTCTCCTGATGCTATATTTGGATCAAGAGACAGAGGAACCGAATGTATATAAATGGTCCCTTAGACAATGGTGTATATTTTTTCAAAACAGTGATGTAAATATAGGTATAATAGGGCAAGGGTTGAGAAAGACATTTCCTTGCGGAAGCTTACAGAGGGGAACATGACCACAGTCACTGCGGCTTTTTCCTCAGCCTAAGTAACATCTATTAGGATGATGCTGCCCCTCCTGGAGTCACTCTTGGCTTTCCTACGTTGTGTATTCTTTTTTTTAAAGTATATTTTATTGATTATGCTATTGCAGTTGTCCCATTTTTTCTCCCCTTAATCCCCCTCCATCCTGTACCCCCTTTCCTCCAGCATTTTTCCTCCTTAGTTCATGTCCATGGGTTGTACATATAAGTTCTTTGGCTTCTCCCTTTCCTATACTGTTCTTAACCTCCCCCTGTCTATTTTGTACCTACCATTTATACTTCTTATTCCCTGCACCTTTTCCCATGTCCTCACCCCTCCCCTTCCCCACTGATAACACTCCATGTGATCTCCATTTCTGTGATTCTGTTCCTATTCTAGTTATTTGCTTAGTTTTTGCTTATGTTTTTTAGGTTCATTTGTTGATAGTTGTGAGTTTATTGTCATTTTATTGTTCATATTTTTCATCATCTTCTTTTTCTTAGGTAAGTCCCTTTAACATTTCCTATATTGAGGGCTTGGTGAAGATGAACTCCTTTAGCTTTATCTTATTTGGGAAGCACTTTATCTACCCTTCCATTCTAAATGATAGCTTTGCCTAACAGAGTAATCTTGGATATAGGCCCTTGCCTTTCATGACTTTGAGTACTTCTTCCCAGCCCCTTCTTGCCTGTAAGGTTTCTTTTGAGAAATCAGCTGATAGTCTTGTGGGAACTCCTTTGTAGGTAACTCTCTCCTTTTCTCTCTGCTTTTAAGATTCTCTCCTTATTTTTAATCTTGGATAATGTAAGGATGATGTGCCTTGGTGTGTGCTTCCTTCGGTCCAACTTGTTTGGGACTCTCAGAGCTTTCTGGACTTCCTGGAAGTCTATTTCTTTTGTCAGATTGTGGAAGTTCTTTTCTCCTTCATTATTTTTTCAAATAAGTTTTCAACTTCTTGCTCTTCCTCTTCTCTGTCTGGCACTCCTATCATTTGGATGTTGGAATGATTAAAGCTGTGCCAGACATTCCTAAGCCTTTCCTCATTTTTTTCAATTCTTATTTCTTCTTTCTATTCTGGTTGAATGTTTATTTCTTCCTTCAGTACCAAATCGTTGATTTGAGTCCTGGTTTTCTTTCTTCACTGTTGGTTCCCTGTATATTTTGCTTTATTTCACTTTGCATAGCCTTCACTTTTTCCTCTACTTTGTGACCTTACTCAACCATTTCTGTGAGCATCCTGATTACCAGTGTTTTGAACCCTGCATCCGATAGGATGGCTATTTCTTCATCGCTTAGTTCTATTTTTGGAGTTTTAATCTGTTCTTTCATTTGGACCATATTTTTTTTGTCTACGGCACCTCTGTTACATTGTAAGGGGTGGAGCCTTAGGTATTTGCTAGGGTAGAGCAACCCATATGCTGCTTTGTGGTGCTGTATGTGGGGGAGGGGTCCGAGAGGGAACAATGCCACTTAGCATGGCTCTTGGTGGCTTTCAGTGGCTTCCCCTGCTACGTACAAGCAAATTGAGCCCTTTTGGTGCTAGTTCCTGGGTGGGAGGGTTTGCATACATCTGGGATCCTGTGGACTCCTCCAACGAACTATCCTGCGACGCTTGGAGTTTCTCCTGCCACTGCGACCGCCACAAGTTTTTACAGCCAGAGGTTTTGAGGCTTTTTTTACCCACACTGGAACCCTGGCTTGCAAAGTCTAGCTCACTCCTTTGTTGTTCCTCCTTGTTTATCTGCATGCAAATGTGGGGCCACTGGCTGCCTTCTTGCCTACCCAGTCCTCCAACCGCTGCCTTGCTGTGTCCTCTCTGTCCGGGCTTCCTGTCTCCATCTCTGCCCCTGCTACCCATCTGGATGAATGTTTCTTCCTTAACTCCTTGGTTGTTGGACTTCCATACAGTTCGATTTTCCAGCAGTTCTGATTGTTTTATGTTTTTTAATTTGTTGTTGTCCTTCTTTTGGTTGTGCGAGGAGGCAAAGTCTATCTACCTACACCTCCATCTTGGCTGAAGTCCTCTCATATTTTTATACATATTGTACGACCAGGACCTCAGTTGTATCCCACAGCCTTACCACTTACGCACAGCTGCTTCAACTGTTTGTGCTAACACTTACATACAAAAACCTTTTTCTCTAGTTTAGTTGGCATTTTAAAACTTCCTCTATGCTATCTTTTATCATAGAAAAACTTTTAGTAAAAGAGGGGGTTCACAGCATATTTTTCAGCATCTCCTCTGTACTTAGTATAGTACGAGACCTTATGATGTGAGAAGAGACCTATTACACAAAGAAACATATGAGGCACTTATATTTTAGGCCAGGGATTCACATTTAAGAGAACAAATGAAGAAAGAAGACTTTAACAAAAGAAGTTGTCAGAATAAAAATTTATCTGAAGAATTGTTTATTAAATTGCTGAAGGCTATAAAGGAGTGGTAAGAATATGGTGTTGGTTAATTAGTAGAACTTCCAGGAATAGGTGAAGACTGAATCAAAATGAAGATGTGATGGGTGGGATTCACCGGAGAGTAGTGGGCACAGCACTTTGGTGAGTATGAAAACATAGTGCAGGGTAAAGGATTAGCATGTTGCATTTCATGGGTGATGCAGTGTGGATGGACTTTGCTGATGAGGAGGCTCTGTTGGGGACATTCAGTTGGGGGAATGCTGGGCTAACTGGGAGGTAGGTGAAGTTGGACTTGGGAGTGCTACTAGATTAGTTTTTCAGAATTCTTTTCCTCTTCCTAGCACTTCCTGCCTAAGCACCCCTCCCCTCATGCTGTCATCACAGTTCCCATCGCTAGCTCTCACTTGGGGACATGCACATTCAGGTGTAGACAATGATGGCTTCAGACTTGGAGAGGCAAAGCAATTGGAGGGTGGAGTGGGAAGAGGAGGAGGGGAAAAGTTTTTCTAGTTAAGATAGAGATATGAGCAAAGGAACAGGTATAAAAGTTTAAGAACAACTTGAAGAAAAGATGATGGTTTCATTTGGCTGGTGCAGTAGTTTTCCTAATATTTTTGAGTATGATGATCTCTTGTTAATGAGAAAAAAAAAGCAATAGGTCCTTACATAGTAGTGACTGCATTATTAGTCTGTTTTCACTGAAAAAATTCACAATGATAAATTATACTTTAAGATACATTACTCCAGTATCTCCCAAGTCCTTGGTGCAGAACTTGGATTCCACTGGGTCAGCATAGTTTTCTGTAGGGAGGGTCTTCCTGTGACAGGTTCATTCATTTATTTGGCATATACTTATTGAACATCTAAGTGTAAGGTAGTCTTTTGGGCTCTGGGAATACAGCTATAAAGGAAACAAAGACCCTTGTGCCAGGAAACTGATATTCTAGTGGGAAGAGACAGATCATAAAAATAATACACAAATAACTGTAATATTTCTAATGGTGTTAAGTGTTATAGAGAGTAGAGAGTGCCTGGGTAGGGTGGGGGAATGTTACTTAAATAGGGTGGAGAGGGAAGAGCTTTCTAGCTCAGTGGTATTTGAATAGGCACTTGAATGAGTCAGAGAGAGAGCCATGCAGATCTCAGGGGAAGAGTGTTCATGTCAAGAGAACTGCTATTGCAAATCCCTAGAAGTGGGAGCACATTTGTTGTTCCTGAGTACTAGCAAGAAGACAGGAGTGGCTAGAGGAAGGTTAGAGAGATGGGGTATTGTGCTAGAGAATGAGATCAGAGTCGTAGTGGATAACCAGGCATAATCATGTAGGATCTTGCGGGCCATTGTAAGTGCTTTGAATTTTACCCTAAATGAGATAGAAAGAAGTTACTGAAGAACTTTTTTTCCTTTTTTTATTGTTGCATGTTTTTTGTTTCATTGTCGCAGAAGTTTAATTAGAATAGTGGCATGACCTTTCCTGTCTGGGTAGCTCAGTCGGTTAGGGTGTTGTCCCGATACACCAAGGTGGCAGGTTTGATCCCTGGTCGGGGCACATGCAAGAGTTAACCAGTGAATGCATACATAAGTGGAACAACAAAATGGTGTTCCTCTCTGTCTGTCTCTTTCTCTCTCAAATCAGTAAATGAAAATTTTAAAAAAGAACACAATTGACTTATGTTTTAAAAGTACCACCATGGCTGTTTATGAAATAAGTTATTAGGTTAGGTGTTGAAGCAAGAGACCAGTTGTAAAAACCCAGGCTAGAAATTGTTAAATGCTTCTGACTGGTCGAAGAAGACAGACTGAGAACTGAACCTTGGATTTGGCAGAGGGCACATTACTAAGGAGTGTGTTCCTAATTTGGTAGGTAATAAAAAGCCTTTAAATATTTTATAGCGGGACGATGTCATCAGCGTTGTTCTTTATGATAAATCTATCTATTGGTGGCAGTAGATAGGAAAGATTAGATTAAATTTAAAAAAATCTGAAAGATTATGGGGCAGCAAAGGTGGGAATGGAAAGGACATTTCAGAATCTGATTGGAAAGAATTAGACAGTTGAAGGAATATGGGATAAGGCAGAAATAGAGGGCTCAAAGCTAAATTTTTTGAAATTGTGTAACTAGGAAAATTGTAGTTTCATGAACAGAATTGAGAAAGTGAGAAAAGGAAGATGATGCTTTTAATTTTGTCTTGTCATGGCTTTGAAGTCCTAGCCCTCTAGATTGACTCCCATGCTCACCTTTACATGATTGCTCTGCGATTCTCTATCAGCAGTCCCCCTCTGAGACTCCAGAGGCATCTGATAAATCATCATCTTCCAACTGACAGAAAGTCACTATACGTCTGTGGGGGCCTTGGTGATTGGATCTCACACTTCTTCCTCGAATGAACCTTTGTTACTTTACTCTGTAGACTATATTAATGATCCACACAGAACAAGAATCTCACAAGAAATTCCTTATTTTTCTTTGATTATATGCTAACTTTGAGGTGTCTGTGGTAGTTTTCGGTGAAGCTATTCCTTCAGACAGCAATGTAAATCTGGAATATAGAAGAGGGAGAAAAATGGAAGCCTGACATATGAGAGTCACTTGCTATCAAACTGAATAAGGATTCTAAGGGAAAGAATGTGAAAAAGGAAGAATATTAATTATAGGCACTGGAAAAATTTTATGTGGTAGGAAAGTTAATTTGAAGAATTTGTGGGATTAGAGGGAGACGATGTACATTTAAAAGTTATTGAGATCTTAAATGTTATCACCACAAGAAAGAAATTATAATTATATACTGTGACAGAAGTGTTAGTTTATGTTGTGGTAAACATATTGCAAAATATAAGTTTATCAAAGAAACACGAGACTTTTTTTTAAAGATTTTATTTATTTTATTTTTAGACAGAGGGGAAGGAGGGGAGAGAGAGAGGGAGAGAAGCATCGATGTGTGGTTGCTTCTCACGTATCCCCTCACTGGGGACCTGGCCCACATCCCAGGCATGTGCCCCGACTGGGAAATCAAGCCAACGACCCTTTGGTTCACAGGCCGACGTTGGCTCAGTCCACTGAGCTATACCAGCTGGGGCTAGACATCTTTAAATGTACACAATGTTGTATGTCAATTATATCTCAATTTAAAAAATTAGATTTTTTCCTTTTTAAAATATTGATTCTAGGGAGAGGGGAAGGGAGGGAGAAAGAGAGAAACATTGATGTAAGAGAGAAACAAAGATCAGTCGCCTCCTGCATGTGCCTTAACTGGGGTCAGAACCCACATCCCAAGCATGTGTCCTGATAAAGAATCAAATCGGCAACCTTTTGGTTTGCAGGGCACAGCCTAACAAAACTGAGTTACACTGGCCAGGGCTAATTTTTTTTTCTTTAATAAAAAAAAAAAAAGAGAGAGAGAGAAAAACCCTGAAGATGGTCAAAAAAAGCTGTCAAGGAAATTCCTCAAAAAGAAAATTTTTTGTTTACTTAATCACCTTAATGGGCCACATTATAATGAAAAACAAAACTCAGCACATGCTGAGGGTTGCCTAGGGGTGATTTAAAGACAAATAAACATGAAGGTTTTCGAGGTTTGAAGGCACAGTCTGCAGGAAGAGAACTGGGGAAAATGGGGAGGTCGGGGGGAAAAAAAATGGGAGGGGATCAAGCGGATGTCGGAGTCAGAGCAGGGGAGGAGCTAGGACCCCAAGGGACGTGATCAGTGAAAGGTTCCTGATTGTGGGTGTGGCTGTGGACACTGAAGAACTTGGGTACTTTTAATCAAATCTCTGATTTTAGGATACCGGGGTTAATGTGATATACTGTCATTTTAATAATAGCTTGTCAGAAGAAAGTATGACAATACATTAACTGTACACATAGATTGTAAGATATATCAAAATTCTAGAAATATTCATATGGTAAAAATACAGCTTAGAACAGCAGAAATACTGAATTTAATTTTAAACCTTTTTCCCTGATGTGCTGTGATATAGCACATCCTCTTATCTCACGTTCCCACTGAAACTTCAGTAGAGGCATGATCATAGCTGTAGTGTGGCTAGGTCTTATGAGATTAGTACTTTGGGGAAATTAGTGTTTTGGGGTGTATTCCATGTTGAACCAGTACAGAGTAAAGCTAAGGAAACACAAAAGATGACAGTTGAGAATTCAACAGAGTCAAATCTGAGGAAGTAGCTCAGAGTAACAGAAGCCCCTTTCTAATTCATGAAGGCACCAGGGAGACGGTGGGAGGCGCTGGTTCTCATTATGTGCAGAATAGGGAGGCTTCCCATTTTAATTTACACAGCATGTTAAAAACAAACGTGTCAATGGAAGGAGGCTGGTGTTTACTTCGGGGACATCCAGCTTGTGCACCTATGGAAAAAAGGGGGAAAATGGAGGTGAGAAAAGTACTCATCAAAGAGGCAAAAGTAAATACTTTCAGCTTATTTCCAGCACTTGCTTGACCTTATATTTGGACTGGTTAAGATGTGATCGAATCTGTTGACCTGTAAAAGTCACTTCAGTCCTATAATACAATGACCAACTTGTCTTTTTTTTTTTTTTTGGTAAGGGGTTGACTTCAAAACTAGTCTACTTTCAGCTCAGTAGAATATTAACTTTGTGCTTTTTGGGATGAAATGGATGTGTGTCTCCTTTACCTGCCACATAAACCTGACTAGATCACAAGTCTCAAACTGACCAACGTGTTCGGAAGTTAGAAGACAAGTTCCACACGCACATGTGTGTTTTCTTCCTTAAGACTATTAGTTTTCTTTGAAACTGTACATCCAGGGTGAGCTATGAATGAACAGTATAGATTTACCCCCAATTAATTATAGGAGAATGAATCCTTCTCATGAACAGGCTTCTCCCTTTTTCCTAATTCTCTTTCTACTATGCAGCCAGGGGGTGTTGGGATATAGGGCTGCTGGAACTTGAAAAAGAGGCACATGTCACACAACAAAATGAGATTTTAGTTTTAATATAGCAGCACAGAATATATAGTGTAAATGATTCCTTGGTTCAGAAATATAGAGTCTTAATATGTACTTATTATGATATAAATAGTTGTTTATTTAGTTGAAAATTATTGAATAATTGTACATAAAATAGCATACAACTCAATCAAGAAATATCATTTGAAGTAAACTTTCAAGATTATCAACTAATTGTTTAAATTGTCTATGGAATTCAGATTATGATTGTTACTTCAATTGCAATAGAATAAAATAAATTTTCAATTTCTATTCAATGTCAAAGAATAAAATAAATTTTCCTTTTTTCAAGTTGTATAGAGTTTCACACCACTGCAAATTGAATCTTTAACTTCATATTAAGGTATAAAGAACGTCAGCTATTTACCAAAGATATTATGTTTATATCATTTACCCACACCTTCTAGTTAGTTTTTATATATATATAATTTTAAAAGATTTTATTTATTTATTTTTAGAGAGGGGAAGGGAGGGAGGAAGAGAGGGGAAGAAGCATCAGTGTGTGGTTGCTTCTCACGTGCCCCCAACTGGGGACCTGGTCCGCAGCCCAGGCATGTGCCCTGACTAGGAATTGAACCGGTGACCTTCTGGTTTACAGGCCAGCACTCCATCCACTGATCCACACCAGCCAGGGCTAATTAGTTTATATTTTTAAATGTTAAGACGTCTTAAATACTTATTACAGAAAAAAAAAGTATTGCTATAATGATAAGAATCTTTAGGTGTTTGCATTGTAAATTGGTTTATAGGTTTAAGTTGTTTTGGGATTTATATTTCACCTAATGTGTATTCATAACTATTTTAGTTGTAGCAACATGGTTTTCACTTTGCATAACTAATAAGGGTAGCTGATGAGTCAGACTAATGATATTACTTTTTGCTTCTCTAGCATCTTTCATGTGCAGCTTACTAAATACTTTATAAACGTTAATTAAGCATCACGACACACCTTGGAAGAAAGTAAGTGTTATTATGCTTTTATGGGGGAACAGTTGTAGAGGGCTTAGTTAAGGCAAATATTAAATATATAGAACTCGGTTTTTCTGTAGGTTAATGTGCCAATAATGCTTCTTCCTAAGTACATAGAAAGAAGCATAGGCATAATTACTACAAAATAACCAAAGTTTATGGAGGAATGTGAGTTTCGGGAGGCCCGGAGCCCTTTGGAGGTATGTTGGAGATGAGACATTTAGCCGAAGGTCCCAGTTGGAACAGCGAGTGCCAACCAGTGTGCACCTATGCTTTTCCTGATGAGGCAGAAAATCAGGCCAGGATTGCCGCAATGTGCTGGGACTTAACTCAAGTAGAATCATATGTTCAGGGCGCTCTAGCACAGCCCTGACTTCAAGTGAGCTGACTTGCTTCTTTCATAACTGGATTTAAACTGTTCTTATTGTGTGACCTAATTTTTAGTTTGTGAATGGAATCCCCGTAACTATCATGGCTAGTTTCAAGTTTTGTTTGTTCCTACATCCCAAAATGAAGTGGGTATTGGGCAATTATCAGGAAATTTAGGCGATTCAGATAGCCAGCATATTGCTGTAAATTTTACTCAGTTGTTAGTAACACAGGTAGGAATTCAACAAAATGGCATTTTATTTATTTTTTCATTCATAAAGGAAGGCTGAATAGAGGGACGTCAGGGTGACGTGGGGCCTCTGCTATGGGACACCAAGGACTCAGGCTCTTGCTCGTTTTTCACCAACATCCACAGCATGTGGTTTCCATCCCCAAGGCTGTCTCGTGGTCTAAGATGGTTGTTAGGGATCCAGACATCACATACAGGTTCCAGGCAGGAAGAACAAAAAGGCACACTCTCGGTGCCTGTCTTCAACCACCTTTAACTGTGAGGAGAGGTTAGTAAATGTATTCAATTTATCTGGATACACCACTACTTGCTATGAAACTAGTTTCCTTTTAAGACAAAAGAAAATAGTAGATGTTAGATAGGTGATTAGTGGTCTTCGTTATAGCAAGAAACTGAAATTAAAGCAAAAACAAAGTCCTCTTTTGACAGTGAATTATATGATTTGGCTTTTTGTGTTGCTGATACTGACTGAACAACTGACACATGTCCACTGCTTTTTGTGCCGGAGGCACCACCTGTGGGTGTGTAATGTGTGGCCCTGGCAAGAAAAGAACTGAACCGACAAGTGCGTCAGCAAACTTGTTTGGAAATGTTCCTGTTGCATTCCTCCCCACCCTGTCTTTGGTCATGAACTTAAGTCTAGCTTCCTGGTGTGCTTACAACTCAGGTGTTGCCGGTCACGGTTAGGCGGAGCCAGGGCAGTGTAAACCTCGTCTTCAGTTAGACCCGATAACCTGCCACACAGAGCCGCTTTCCTTTTGTGCACCTTGCTGCAGTGACCCCTCTCCGAGTATGTGTGTCTCTCTGTGTGTTATCCTGAGGTGCCCTCCTGGGCACCCCCAGACATTATTGGGAGGAAGTGGAAAGCCTAAGTAGTGGCTAACTTGCTTGAAAGGAACATTTCACTTAAAATTCTAATTGCAAAAGGATGTGGACATCCAGCAATGATTTAAATTATACAATATAGTATTAGCAACTATGGTATAATCATCATATTATAAATTAGATTTTCGGAACTTACCGGTCTCATGGCTGAAAGTTTGTACCCTTTTACCACCTTCTCCCCATTTTTTCCACCTCCCCCAGACCTTGACAACCAATATTCTACTCTTTGTTCCTGTGAGTTGACTTTTTCTTTTAGATTTCACATATAAGTGCTGCCATGCTCTCTGGCTTATTTCTCCACATGCTGACCGATTCTTGTTATCTCTTGCCTTTTCCATGATAGCCATTTTAACATACGTAAAGTGGCAGCTCATTGTGTTGGTGATTTTCATTTCCCTGATGGTTAGTGACATTCAGCACCTTTCCATGTATCTGTTGGCCGTGTGTATGTCTTCTTTCAAAAAATGTTTATTCAGCCCCTCTGCCCATTTTTAAATCAGATTTTTTTGATACTGGATTGTATGAGTTCTTTATATATTTCGAATTTTAACTCCTCATCGGATATGACTTGCAAGTACTTTCTGCCTTCCAAAGGTCACCTCTTTATTCTGTTGGTGGTTCCTTTTGCTGGGCAGAGGCTTTTTAGTGTTTACTTTTACTTTTGTTGAGCTTGCTTTTGGCGTCAAACCCGAGAAATCATTGCCAAGGCCGTGTCAAGGAGCTTACCCCCTCTGGGTCTGCCATTCGCATGGCAATTTTACAGAAGGCCTTAAATGCAAATCTTTTAATTCATTTTGAGTTGATTTTTGTGTATGGTTTAAGAGAGTGCTCCAGTTTCATTGTACATGGATGTCCTGTGTTCCCAGCACCATTCTTTTTCAATTGCAGTTTACATTCAATCTTATTTTGTATTGGTTTCAGGTGTACAGCACAGTGGTTAGACAATCATACACTTTACAAAGTGGTCCCCCCAATTTCTCAAGTACCCACCTGGCACCATACACAGTTATTACAGTATTACTGACTACATTCCCTATGCTGTACTTTACATCCCTGTGAATATTTTGTGACTACCAATTTGTATTTCTTAATTCCTTTACCTTTTTTACCCAACCACCACAACCCCCTGCCCTCTGGCAAGTATCAGGTCTATCTGTGAGTCAATTTCTGTTTTGTTTGTTCATTTATTTTGTTTTTTAAATTCCACATATGAGTGAAATCATATGATATTTATCTTTGTCTGACTTATTTACTTAGCACAATACCCTCTCGGTATATCCATGCTATTGCAAATGGTGAGATTTCATTCTTTTTAATGGCTGAATAATGTTCCATTGTATATATGTACTACTATTTGTTTATTTTTTCTTTTTTTTTTTTTCCTGAGGGGATGTATCTGAAAAGCATTGCTAAGAGAAATGTTAGCGGTAATATCTTACTGCCTATGTTTTCTTCCAAGAGTTTTATGTTTTGAGACTTACATTTAAGTCTTTAATCCATTTTGAGTTTATTCTTATGTATGGTGTAAGAAGGTGGTTATTTCACTTTTTTGCATGTATTTGTCCAATTTTCACAACACCATTTAGTGAGTAAACTGTCTTTACCTCATTGTATGTTGTTGCCTCCTTTTTCAATTATTAATTGACCATATAGGTGTGGGTTTATTTCTGGGCTCTCTGTTCTGTTCCATTGACTTATGCGCCTGTCTTTATGTCAGCACCATGCTGCTTTGATTATTATGGTCTTGTAGTACAATTTGGTATCAGGTAGTATGATACCTCCGATTTTGTTCTTCTTTCTCAAGAATACTGTGGCTGCTTGGGGTCTTTTCTAATTCCATGTAAATTTTTGGGTTATTCTAGTTCTGTGAAAAATGCCACTGGTGTTACTTTAGGAACTGCATTGAATCTATAGATTATCGTGGGTAGTATAAATATTTTAATGATGTTAATTCTTTCCATCCATGAGCATGGTATGTACTTCCACTTAATTCTATCTTCTTCACTTTCTTCAGTGTCTTATAATTTTCTGAGTACAGCTTTTTTATCTTCTTGGTTAAATTTATTTCTAGGTATTTTTTGAGGCAATTGTAAATGGGATTGTTTTCTTAGTTTCCCTTTCTGATAGTTCATTATTGGTGTATAAAAATGCAACCAATTTTGGATACTCTTTTCTCCTGCTACTTTACTGAATTTCTTTATCAGTTCTAGTAGTTTTTTTGTGGAATCTTTCGGGTTCATCTGCAAATAATGACAATTTTACTTCTTTCTAATTTGATAGCCCCTTCCAGCACTATATTGAATAAGGGTGGTAAAAGCAGTTACCCCTGTCTTGTTTCTGAATTTAAGGGAAACTTTTAAGCTTTTCCCCGTTGAGTATGCTGTTAGCTGCAGATTTGTCAAATATGTTGACAAACATATTATGTTGAGGTATATTCTCCCTCTATTCCTACTTTGCTGAGTTTTTATCATAAATGAATGCTGGATTTTGTCAAATGCTTTTTCTACACTTGTTGATATGATCGTATAATTTTTATCCTTCATTTTGTTTATGTGGTATATCACATTAATTGATTGGTGGATGTTGTACTTTGGATCCCAGAAATAAATCCTACTAGATCACAGTGTATGATCTTTTAATATATTGCTGGATTTGATTTGTTAATATTTTGTTGTTTATCAGGGATACTGGCCTTTAATTTTCTTTCTTTGTAGCATTTTTACCTGGTTTTGGAATTAGGATAATACTGGTCTTATAAAATGAGCTTGGGAGTTTTCCCTTCTCTTGAAATTTTTGGAATGGCTTGAGTAGGAGAGGTGTTAGTTCTCCTTGGAATGTTTGGTAAAATTTACCCATGAGGCCATCTGGTCCAGGGCTTTTGTTTGTTGGGAGTTTTTTGATTACTGCTTCAATTTCACTAGGTATAATCTGCCTATTCAGATTCTCTGATTGTTCTTGATTTTGTTTTAGAAGATTGTATGCTTCTAAGTATTTATTCATTTCATTCAGGTTGTCCAATTTGTTGGCATATAGGTGTTCATAATATTTTCTTACAATCCTTTGTATTTCTTTGGTGTCAGTTGTTATTCCTCCTCTTTCATTTCCGATTTTATTTATTTGGGTTCTTTCTCTTTTTTATTCCTTGATAAATCTGGTTAAAGGCTTATCAATTTTGTTTATCTTTTCAAAGAACCAGGTCTTAGTTTCATTGATTTTTTTTTCTTTTTGACGCTATTATGTTTATTTCCATTCTAAACTTTGTTATTTCCTTCTTTCTACCTACTTTGAGCTTTGTTTTTTGTTATTTTTCTAGGTATAAGTGTAGATTGTTTGAGATTTTTCTTGTTTCTTCATGTAGGCCTCCCTTGCTATGAATTTTCCTCTTAGAACTACTTTCACTGTATCCCATCAATTTTGGGTCGTTGTATTTCCATATGTCTTGAGGTGCCTTTTGACTTCTTTGATCTCATCATTAACACATTCATCGTTTAGTAACACGCTTTTTTAGCTTCCATGTATTTGTGTGTTTTTTCAGTTTTTGGGGGGTAATTGATTTCTTGTTTCATACCATTGTAGTTGAAAATGATGCTTGATACGATTTCAGTCTTCTTAAATTTATTGAGATTTAAAAAAAAAAAGATTTTATTTATTTATTTATTTATAGAGAGCGGGGAAAGGAGGGAGGGAGAGAGAGAGAGAAACATCAATGTGTGGTTTCCTCTCATGTACCCCTTACTGGGGACCTGGCCAGCCACCCAGATATGTGCCTTGACTGGAAATTGAACCAGCAACCCTTTGGTTTGCAGGTCGGCACTCAATCCACCGAGCCACACCAGCCAGACATATTGAGACTTTTGTGTGTTAAAGTCACTCATTTTTATTTCATGACAAGAGTCAAAGGAGAGAGCACGCCCTCTTCCGGCAGACAGATCTAAGAGAGACAGAAGAGGAAGCCTAGCAGTTTCTCCTTCCTAACACACCAATCCGACATAGCAAATTTTCATCCCCCAGGCAGAAGGGAGGGATGGCCCAGGATGCCATTTGTGCTCATTGACAATCCATTCACACAGAATCCATAAAGGAAAAGAGGTTTTTCCTATCAGGTCTGCCCCTATATTTGCGTAGCCAGAAGAGGGCCAGAGTGGGGTGCTCCTAGCTGCCTAGGGCCAGAGGAATGGTGTGCAGAGCTGCTTGTTATCATCACTTCTCACTTCCGCAGCCCGTGATGTTTGGTAGATGGAAACTGGCCACGATGGGAGGATTTGTGCCATGGGAATTGTCAAGCTACAAATCAGGACCTTACTTTCCTCTCCTCAGGTAGAGTTTATTGTAAAAAACTTATCGGCACACCACTTGGTCCTGGACTGAAGTTTTGTTTCCCCCGTGTTTATGGCTGATATTTCCCCCTGCACCCATCATCCAGTGGAGCCGTTTGCGATCAGTGAAAGAAGACCCATTTGTCCTTGCTACGAAGAAAATCTAGCCTCTACACCTGTGTGTGCCTCTCAGGGATGCACTGCGTTGGGCCTGCTCCACCCGGCTCAACAGCTGCAGTGCATTCTCTGCTGAGTCCTCTGACCAGGGTTGAAGAGTCTAAGGACGGCCTTCCATTTGGTATTAAACCTGGTCATTTAGTGCAGGCCTCCTTTGTCCCCTGCCAAGCCTGAGATGGAAAACATAGGTGTCACTTTGCCTCTTTAAGAATCGTACATGTAACACAAATGGAAATAGGACTATTCACAAGGAAACTGTGAATGAAAGCAATGATATCGTCAGTGGAGTTGTAAAGTACCTGAGCTTTAGAATTTAGAAGATCTGGATTTGAGTCTTATTTGTGAAGATTAGCACTGTGGAATTTTGCAAAAATCATTTCTCTGCTTGGAGCGTTGCCTTCTGTTAAAGTAGGAAGAATATTTTCCAATTATAAAGTTGTGAGGATAAATGAAATAGCATGGAAAGTGAGTTATAAATCTTAAAAAACTATGCTAATGTAAAGTGTAAGCATTATAAGAAGGGCCCCTATTCTGCGGCGAAAGGAGAGCCTAGTTAGCCCTGGCACCGAAGCCGCTTATTTCCAGGGCAGGAGACAGAGCTGGACCGCCCCCAAGGCCGAAGAAGTGTGTGTGGAGCCCTCTCGAAAGGGAGCGCTGGCTTATTTTTTGGAGGAAAAGAATTTGGTGGGTCTCCCCCCAGTAAATTAATCATCATTGAAAAATAGAAATTTGTTAAATTTATTTATGCTTCTTTTTCAGTTTAATGTTTTAAAATTATAATTTGAAAGGGAACAGAAGTATTGCACTCTTAAAAAGTGTTTGGAATCTCTGAAGAAAAAGGAAGCCCATTAATTCATTCACCGTGAAATAATTGTTACTTAGGTTCTTTTACCTTTCAATGTGCTAAGTGGGTTTGGGTGGAGAAAGCGTTCAGAGGAACATTTTGTATCATATACTTTATTTATTTTTATTTAAAAAAATAAAAAATATGTTTATTGATTTTAGAGAGAGAGACATGCCAATGAGAGAAAGAAACATCGACGAGGGAGAGAAACATGGATCGGTTACCTCCTATACACGTCCCGACCTGGGACAAAAACACACAGCCCAGACATGTGCCCTGACTGGGAATAGAACGCCCAATGTTCTGGTGCACGGGAGCGTGCTCCATCCAACATAGCCACCCAGCCAGGGCTTATGTCATAAACTTTACAAAGAGCACACAAAGCTTGTATTTTTCCTCCTCATTTTAGGCAGAGCTCAGATAAAATTACTTTAGTATAATGTTTTCTTGTAAAATACAAAATAAACAATTTTTAATATTGATTTTTGATACGTTAAAAAACTTAAAATTTAAATCAGGTTTGAGGCCTGTTTTTTAAACACGGGTTTTTCAGATGTATCTTGGTCTCCCTCTAGTGGTGGCTTAGGCAAACTGAATCAAAACCTAGGACATAAAGCTTATCTCTTTGAATCAAAAATAGGGTTTTTTTTAAAAAAGAAGGGTTACAAAGCATGTAATTAATTTGGCATTTCTTAAGATACTCATGTTAATTTGCATTCTCCCCTATAGTTTGGGCGTTTATTTTTGTTCCTATAGTTTGAGGGGGTTTTTGTTCCCATAGTTTGGGGTTTTTTTGTTGTTATTACTTGAGATTTTCTTGTGTTTATTCTTACTATTTTTACTTTTTATTTTTTTAAAAGATTTTTTATTTCCTTTTAGAGAGAAGGGAAGGGAGGGAGAAAGACAGGGAGAGAAACATCAATGTGGCAATACATCAATCGGTTGCATCTCACATGCTCCCAACTGGGCACACCCCCAACTGAGGACCTGGTCAGCAACCCAGGCATGTGCCCTGGCTGGGAATTGAACTGGGGACCTTTCAGTTCCCAGGCTGGGGCTCGATCCACTGAGCCACACCAACTAGGGCCTTGTGTGCATTTTTGGTGGTAGTAGTGTATGTGCATGTGTGTGTGTATGTGTGTGTATTTCTTTTCCAGCTGTATGCCCAGTTATAAATTTCAAGTTTTTGATGCTTTATGCAATATCTTCTGGTATGAATTCTAAAAAAATGAATTTATTGATAACTTTTTGGCCAAAACTTATATTACTTTATGGGGTTTTAAATTTTCTTTTTTAGAAATTAATGCATTACAAAAAAATCCCACAAATTAAACTCGAATCCGATCAGACCTTTAGATCCAACTACCAACTTACAGGGAATACAGAGGACAGAGCATGTTAGAAGGCTCTGAGGAGATGGAGTCAGTCCGACTCAGACTGAGAAACTCTGCAAGCCACCGAAGCACAATTCATCAGCAAATGCATTGCAAAAGGAAAAACAAGAGCAATGAAAGTGAGGCTTGAGAACTGAAAGACACTTAAAAGACAGCAGTCATTTACTGGATCTGCCCCTGATTTGGATACTGATTAACATAAGCATAGTGACAAAACCTATTTGTAAGATTTATGAGACAATTAGTTGATAATGCACGTTTGATATTAAATAATTATTTTTAGGTGCAATAATGGTATTTTAGATACATTTAAAGACAAGTTATTATCTTTCAGAGATTTACATTAAAGTATTTATAAATGAAATGACAGTCTCTGGGATTTGCTTTGGTGGAAAGGTGGAGGCATGTGGGCAGGACAAACACGGCTGTGGGTTCACGAGTGTTGGCCTTAGATGAATTCCTGGGAATTCATTACACTATTTAACCTACTTTTAAGTATATGTAAAATTCCCCATAAAAAAATTAAAAAACCAATAAATTGCTTACAGTCCTTTAGTCATTAAATACCATTATTTTATAGATTACTAAAACAATTCTCTTTACCCTCCTCAACCCAAGCCAAGTTCCTTTTAGGCTTCATTTTGTATCGGAGATGCATTCTGTAGTTGTAAAATCAGGCCTGAGAAGTCTGACTCAGTCCAAATTGAGTCTTGCTATGTTGAACCTCTAGGTAATTGTGTTAGTTTTATCTGGACCTTAATTCTTATCTAAATCAAAGGGGATATTAGACTAAAGGTCAAGCTTCTTAGGGAAGAGACCATGGAATGAGCTTAAATTACCTAGTTCCTTGAGATAGAATCAAGATCCTATTTAAGGGGATGTGAGCAAACATTTCACAGTTCTCAATGCCTGAAATGTGTGAGGCATTTTAAAATAAGAGTAGTTAGAGGTTGGAGAAGTAGCAAAGACTCCGACAGTCAGACACTGACTGGCCCTGATGTTCACATTCTATATACCTTCAGGGTTTAAGGCTTCTCCTATAGATACCCCCTCCCTAATCGTCTTCCCCATCTGGCCCTGGGCTAGCCCACAGGAAAAGTCACTGTCCTACTCACTGCAAGGAGGCCGAGGATTGCTTCCCTACCCAGTGTCTCCCTGGATCCTTGCTCTGAGCGCACTGTCAGCGCAGACCCATGATGCTGCCATCCTGTCAGGCTTCAGTCATTGCCCCGCTCTGCAGCCCCATTCCTTTTCCCTATCCACATACACACAGATTGGGCCTCCCTGCCCCCTGGTGTCAGTCTGAAATACGCCCTTTGCAGATTTTAAGTTACATTATTTCCCCTTGCAAATCCAAAATAAGCCCAGACCACTTCTCACATACTTATTCCATCATTAATTGAACAAATAATTATTAACTGCCTATATAATATATGCTAGGCTCAGGGGTAGGCAGTGATGATAGAAAGGGAAGCAAAACAAACAACCAACCAAACAAAAAACCAAAAGCAAAACGAAACAAAACACAAGACCATGGACCTTACCTTCACTGAGTTTGCAGACTAATTAATGATTCATGATAAGCCTGTAATTTGTAACACATCTTTGCTGAGGGTGAGGAAAACAATACCCAGAAAATAAGGGACAACTTCTGCACCTGCCCAGGCGGCCCTGCCTCAGTTCCTTTTGGCCCAATTCCATTGGTTTAGAGGCAGCTTGTGTTTCACCCCTGCAATTGTTTTGACGGTTACACAACTCCGATTTCAGGGCAGAATAACTTCAAGGATACAAAGAATATTTTTCTAACAAACTTATTTAAATCTACTTTCTTAAATGCTCATTTCTTGCCAGGATTAACTACTTCCCAGGAAACCTAGAAAAATTAGAATTTCATGATAGCTAGAGTGGTCAAGGTTTTACAAGTTAGAATAAAAGAAAAGATAGTGGAGGTAATTTCAACCTTTTATAAGGAAGAATTTTCTAATCACTATTGCTGTCTAAAATGAAAGAAGTCATATTGTGAAGTTGTCCTTGAAATATGTAAGCAGGTAGGGTAACTATTTATAAAAGATGTGAAAACTTCTTAGAAAATTTCAGTGGATAGGAATTTAAACTTGATAGTCACAGCTGCTATTTAAGAATTCCAGCCAAGATGGAGGTATAGGTAGATACACTTTGGCTCCTTACACAACCAAAAGAAGGACAACAACAAATTTAAAAACAAAAAATAACCAGAACTGCCAGAAAATTGAACTGTATGGAAGTCCAACAACCAAGGAGTAAAGAAGAAACATTCATTGAGACAGGTAGGAGGGGTGCAGATGGGCAGCTGGTGTGGAGATGACATGTGGCAAAGCTGCAGCTGGCAGATCAGGGTGGGCAAGGCCGTGGCTGGTGGACCAGGTGGTCCAACATTTGCATGGAGATAAATCAGGAGGAACAACTGGGGAGTGAGAGAGACCATGCAACCCAGACTTCCAGTGCAGGAAAAGGAAGCCTCAAAACCTCTACTGGTAAAAACCTGTGAGGTTTATGGCAGCAGGAGAAACTGCCGGTCTCACAGGAGAGTTCATTTGAGAGACCCACATGGTTCTGGAATGTACACAAACACACCCACCTGGGAAGCAGCACCAGAAGGGCCCAATTTGCTTGTGGGTAACAGGGGAAGCAACTGAGAGTTGGGTAAGAGCCAAGTAACTGGCATTGTTCCCTCTCAGACCCCTCCCTCACATACAGGGCCATAACACAGTGAGTGGATTGCCCCGCCCAAAACCTGAGGCTCCACCCCTCACAACATAATAGGTGCGCTGAGAAAAAAAATATGTGGACCAAACGAAAGAACAGATCAATGCTCCAAAAATAGAACTAAGCAATGAAGAGATAGCCAACCCACCAGATGCAGAATTCAAAACACTGGTAACTAGGATGCTCACAGAAATGGTTGAGTATGGTTGCAAAATGGAGGAAAAAGTGATAGCTACATAAAGTGAAGTAAAGCAAAATATACAGGGAACCAACAGTGAAGGGAAGGAAACTGAGACTCAAATCAACAATTTGGAGCAGAAAGGAGAAAGAAATATTCAACCAGAACAGAATGAAGAAACAAAAATTCAAAAAAATGAGGAGAGGCTGAGGAACCTCTGGGACAACTTAAGACATTCCAACATCTGAATCATAGGGGTGCCAGAAGGAGAAGACGAAGACCAAGACATTGAAAACTTATTTGAAAAAATAATGAAGGAGAACTTCCCCAACCTGGCAAAGGAAAGAGACTTCCAGGAAGTCCAGAAGCTCAGAGAGTCCCAGAGAAATTGGACCCAAGAAAGCACACACCAAGTCATGTCATCATTACATTAACCAAGATTAAAGATAAGGAGGGAATCTTAAAAGCAGCAAGAGAAAAGGAGACAGTTACCTACAAAGGAGTTCCCATCAGACTCTCAGCTGATTTCTCCAAAGAAACCTTACAGGTGAGAAGGGGTTGGCAAGCAATATTCAAAGTCATGAAAGGCAAGAACCTACATCCAAGAATACTCTATTTGGCAAAGCTATCATTTAGAATGGAAGGGCAGATAAAGTGCTTTCCAGATAAAGTAAAGTTCAAGGAGTTCAAAACTGTGACACAACAGTAAAATGATGACAAACTCACAACTATCAACGACTGAGCCAAAAATTAAATAAATAAATAAAAACAAAAGCAAACGACTAAAACAGGAACAGAATCACAGAAATGGGGATCACATGGAGGGATATCAGCGGGGAGGGGAGGGTGGAGAATGGGGGAAGAGGTACAGGGAATAAGAAGCATAAGTGGCAGGTACAAAATAGACAGGGGGAGGTTAAGAATAGTACAGGAAATGGAGAAGCTAGAGAATTTATATGTATGACCCATGGACATGAACTTAGGGTGGGAAATGCTGGTGAGAGGTGGGTGTAGGGTGGAGGGGAATAAAGGGGAGAAAAAAATGGGACAACTGTAATAGCATAATCAATTTTATATATATATATATATATTTTTTTTAACTGCTATTTTAAATAGCAGGTGGGACATGGCCGGGCTGTCTCTGGAAAGACAGGTTTAAGGCCACACCTTAACTTGTCTTGGGTATCGAAGGAAGAGAGATAGGAGGGACTGCAAACATACATACATTTAACAACTGTAAAATCTCCAGCCGAGCAGGGCAGCCTGTAAAACTATGTTTTCATAAACCATAGAGAGCAACCATCTATCAGCAGACACTTAGTCCTGAGGAGCAGGTCATGAGGAAATAGGGCTTTCCAACCTTGGGCTTAAATCAGGGCAGGTCTGGAGTAAAGGGGAGCGTGAGCAGGGCTTTGATGTGTTCCTTCCCCTCAGGCCTTATTATTTGGCAAGAATGACCCTAAATTCGTGTGTGTAGGGTATCCGTGTGTAGGGTAAGCATGTTGGGTGTCAGTTAATAATCTATTTTTATTCCACAGTAGGAAGGTGTGTCACTTTAACACTTAGACTTTAAAAAGCTCTTTGTGGGTTCTTGCTCATGCTCCTCCCTTACACTTTTAATCTAATTTTTTCAAGCATACCCAAGTATTTTTATTTTTTCTTCACAGCAAGTGAGAAGTGGTCTATTTTTTTTTGTCTTACACATAGAGTGTGCCTAGGGCCTATGCCTAGGTGTGACTGTCCTCTCCAGCTTCTAATTGGGGTTCCTAACTTCTTCCTTTCCAGCAAGGATGCTTAACAACAAAAAGAAAATAATATAGTCTCAATGAGTAAGTTACTTTATTTTTTACAGGCAGAGTTTGGTTAATGGCAAGCATCTTTGTTTTTTCCTTTACAGCAGTAGCAGAGAAGTTTGGTTTTGACATCCAGACGTGAAATTGATGAAACTGTTCCATGAAGTCATGCTGTGTGAACTCGTTTCTGCCATCAGGAGAAGGTAAGAATACTGTCTACAGACTTGGGGTGCAATTGCTAGAATAGTTGGAGAGGGGCATGCAAATTATCCTGAAAGTAGGCCTTTTTTTGGGGTGGGAGGGTTAAAAATTTAATCTTTATTGTACTTTTCTTCCCATTACCATTTAGTCCCCTTGTACCCGCCTCTCCCTAGCCACCTCCACACTGTTGTCCGGGTCCATGAGTCCTTTTCCCCTGAGGGAAAAGGCCTTGAGAAGGAGTAATGAGGTTTGGGAGCTTGTAACACCAGCAGGCACTTTATCATACAGGGGGAGCAGCACTACAGGGAAGCATTTAAATTTAACATTAGCTGGAGCTGTGGCCAATGCTTTCCCTAACCCCCTTCTTCCCTAAATAAACTGCTGATTCCCAGGCACTCTCCATGGGCAGAACACTACCCTCTCTCCCTTGCTAAATAACAGTACCCCGCTATCCTGGTCAGCTCTACCATGTGGGCAGTGTGGGGGTGGCTGTTCAGGGTTCAGGCTTCGAGAGCTCAGGTTTTGGCGCCACCATCCGCGTGACCTTGGCAGGTTACTTAATTTCCTCAGCAGGCCTCAGTTTTCTTATTTGGAAAGAGAGTATACTTTTTTTTTCTTACTTCCTTGATAAGGATTAAATGAGATAATTAATGTAAAGTGTTTAACAAAATGCTGGGAACATTGTAGGTGCACATTACAAGTCTGTGTTCTCTATTGGCCTAAAATTCCTATGGGAGGGGTGTCACATTTCCTGAGGTGACATGATTTTTAAGCAATTTGGACACACTGTAGGACCATACGTTTTGCTTTGGGGTTCAGGAAATACACTGACAATCTCTATTACTTCTAAAATGAAGGCACCCGAAAGCTGTAATTAAAAAAATCTCATCTCCGAGGGGTGTCGGAGCTCTCTCTCCAGTCTCTCCATGTTTTAGGTAGTTGTTCGAGATTCTCTTCTTTCTAGTATTTCTGTTTCCCCACTCGTTTGTTCCCAGATTGCGTTCGGGCTGTCTTGTACAGATTCTAGGATTCGACTCTGCTTCGAAATTTGCTTCTGGCTGCTTCAGATTTGATAACCTTCGAGACAGCCTTCCCATTATTTCGCACTTGGCACTCCCACCAGTCTCCCAGTTCTTCTTATCCTTTTGGTTATGGGATCTCTCCAACGATGATAGGAGTAGACCTAGACAGCCCTGAACCAGAGCATGGGAGACATGCCCTGGGACACCCTTGGTTCACCCAGCCTCGTGGGAAATAGCAATGTCTGGGGTTTTGAAGCCCTGGTGGGCAGGCAGGCGCATAGTCAGAGCTTCCAGAAGGCCGTGGGAGGGTTGGGAGTGCAGGGAGTAAAGGAGTGGGAGGGGGGGAAGGGTCTGGAGGATATAACAAAGCTCCTTGGCAACGGCAAAAAGGGAGCTTCTTGAGGGACACTGTGGAGCTTCCCCTGAGTAGATACTTAGCTGTCACCAACCAGGGTGGTGCCTCTGTCGGGCGGGGTCTCCTGCCCCTCACCTTGGTGTACCATTAGCTTTCCTGCCTGTGTGTCAGTATGTAAAAGAAATGTTGTTACGGATCTGCATTTGGGGAACTTGTGTTCTTTGCCTGTGTCTGTTTTCATCAGTCACAGCACTGTCGCTCTGGTCACCACTGCATCCTGTTCCAGCCCAAGGCCCACGCGCCTGATGGACCCATGTCTGGGGCAGCCCTCAAGACCCCGAGAGGGGAGCCAAGAACGCGGGCATTTCTAGAGAGCAGTCTGCATCTCTCTCTCTCTATGTTCAAACAAACAAACAAACAAACAAACAAACTGAACAATGGATTTAAGGGCTTAGGGAATTAACTAGACAGTGAGCATTTTGAAGTCAGTGACTCTGTTTACTCATCAACCCTCCCCCACAACGCCTACCACAATTTCTGGTAAATAACAGTCTTGGAATTTTAGGAGCTCAGTCAATAACACTTCTTGCTTTCCTTCTTTAGTTGGGAACCAACTAAAGATAGACAAAGGAGTCAGGCCACTGGCAGTCCACTGGCTGCTGCTGGCACATAAATCGCCTTTGTTCAGAGTAGAAAAAGCCACCCTCTTTTTCTTCCTTCGGGCACATGGGTGAGAATAAAACATCCACCCCTGGAAGATCGTTGTTAAGAGGGACTGCCTCTGGGTGGACAGGCTGGAAGGAAGGTGCTGGCGAGGGGTGTGGAAGCTGGACCCGAGTTTAGTTCGGGCTCGTGACCTAAAGATGTCTTTGTTCAGCTGGCTGTGGAGATTAAAGCAGAACGATTATTCTTTTTTAAATAATAAAAGTTGAATTACAGTACATCGAATAGATATGCCACTACGATTGGCTTTTAATATTCTCTAATTAATTGAACTTACTCTTCCAAATCGTAGGATTCTCCTCGTAGGGATAGAAGCTGGCCCGCCACTGCTCACCACCTACTGGTCGCTCAGGACGAGCCCCGCCTGCCCTGGCAGGTGTGAAAACCGCGGCCCTCCGGCTAAGAAGACTTGGCCTCTGCTAAGCTCATTCAGCTCTTTGTGCCAGTGTCCACTATAATGCACTTCTTTCTGGGGGGGGCGGGGGAGAAATTAGAGAGGAGGTGGGGAGGAAGGCCCTGGGTATTATTGTTGCAGAAGTTCTTACTCATGGAATCATGAGACCAGTAACTCAATTAATGTTTCCTGAACGAGTGAATAAAATTTTAAGAAAGGGCACATAATGCTATTTACTGCATAAATGTAGTTAGTAAAGAACAGTGCTAGAATAGTCAGGAGGCAAGTTTTGTGGGTTAAATGAATGTTTTTTGACTTGCTAATATGTTGGGAGTATATAAACCATACTTAGCTTGTTATTTGGAGGGTTTCATTAAGAGGTGGTGGGCGTTAAGTAATGATAGAGGAACAAGAAAAAGGTGTTCGGAGGGTGAGTCGGAAAGGACTCAAATTTTGATTTTGGTGCAGGCAGCTTAATTAACTCATTTGGAAACCTTCACATTTGACTAGAGGAAGGGGAGATAAGGAATTGGACCAACGATTTCTTAATTTAGGTACAATTGAACAAACTTTATCACTAGTGGCTACAGGGATTATTAAATTTTATTGCTTACGTGGGGAAACAAGAATAAACCCATAAGTTCTCAAGTCGCTGCTGGGGAAGCAGTCAATGCTTTGCTTTGTGACATCAGTCAGAACGCTGCACAAGAGATGATGGAAGAAGAGAGAAGGTTTACTTTTGGAACTTTTGGGGGGACTCCGTGATATCTTATATATTATATTCTTGATTTGTTTAGTAGTTACATTAATTAGAATTATTTCATATTCATAAATTAATTCTTATTAGTTTATCAGCCTAGTCAAAGATTTTGAGGTCCTAAAACATATGAAACAAATGAACTTGATGGTGGAGAAAAAATCAGCTGTTCTTAGGATAGAAGTTACCAATGGAATAAAGATGGGCAACTAGGAGGCAGGGTGAGAACAGTACCTACTCGCAGGTATTTGAGTCTATATTATTCATTGCTATTACATGAATAACTATAGCAAGACTCAGTGGCTTAAAACAAGTCGTTGTTTAGCTCATGGTTAAGGTATGGGATCAGCTTGGCAGTTTTCCTACTGGTCTTAGCTAGGCTTACTCATGAGTCCGTGGTCACCTGCTTCTTGTAGATAAGTTGGTGGGTCAGCTGGGGCTGGCTGATCCCAGATGGCCTCCCTTACACGTCTTATAGTTGGCTGGCTGCTAGCTAGAGTTTCTTGGGTTCTCCTCCAGTGGCCTCTTATCCTCTGACAGGTTACAACAGGGCTGTATGGGGCTGGTTTCAGGTTTCAAGCACAAGTACTTTCCAAGCCTGTGCTGTACATCATGTTTGCTAATGTCCCACTTGGCACGTCATGTGGCGAAACTCAATTCAAAGGGTGGAGAAAGAGAATCTCTCTCTCGATGGGAAGATCTAAAATACCCCAGGGTAGGGAAGGCTTTAATACCATTTTTACCATTTACCGATTCTAGGTGGCAGTGAAGACAGCAGGTTAGGTGGGAAAGAAGAGAGGGGTGTGGGGAGGAGGAAGGGTAAACCCTAAAGATAATCTTCATGCACAGCTTCTCCTGGGACTGCCCCTAACTTAAGCTAAGTGCCATTGTGTAGTAAAAATAAATGTGGCACTGTCAGAAACTGAAGTTAATGACAGAAATTATTAGGAAAGGGAAAACTAGTAGAGGAAAGGAGTGCGGCTGATTAGAAACCCATACTACAAAAATATTTTAAAACATTGCCCAAGATTCAGCCTTAGATATTATTTCAACTCAGTCCATTAATCTAGAGCTGGTATCACCCTGCCATCATCTGGATAGGGAGACTGGGTTAGGGGATATTACCCAGTTCAGAAAACTGTGTGCAAGGCGCTTGAGAAAACCAGGAATCATTATTAAAGCTGAAACTAGACATTGATGAAAAGGTATCATTTTCCTCATTGTTGTGGAGAACTGTGGTAAGAGTAGACATCTTACAACAGAATCTTTTTCATCAGCTATGTCAAAAGAATAAAAGGACAATGTATGTTGCCAATATTACCGAATTGTCCCTGCTGGAGCTTTAATGAGACCATGAATGAGCTGAGCAGAGCTTCGTTTCAGAAACGGCAGGAGCTGGGGAAGGCTGTGAGGGAGCTGCTTTTCCTTCCCTGAGCTCGTCTTCCAAGGGACTGGATTAAGACAGCAAGTGAAGCCACGGGAAGAACGTGGCTCAGTCTCCCTTCACGTGGGCCTCATTTTCTTTAGGTGGCCCCAGATCCTGAGCCTCTGAGCCCCAACTTCCTCTCAGTAAAATGAGGACTTTATTATCTGTGTGTGTTAGACTGTTGTGTGATCTATCTTAAAATCAAGGCTTGGACTTTACATCCCCCCAAACTCCTCTGCCTCTCTTGTCTTTTGAGTTTGTTCATTTGATTTTTAATTGACTTAACATTTTTAGAACATTTTTAGGTGCTTGGTGGTCTAGGGTGGCCTTAGCTGGAGCAGTTCAACTTGACTCTGCAGAAAGTCTTTCACATCCTTCTAGCCTGCTGACCTATGAACGTTCCTGTGTTGGTGAGGAGGGTCCAAGAGGGGAAGCTGCAACATGAAAGCACTGTTTCAAGCCTCTGCTTGCATCAGATTTCCTAATGTTCTAATGACCAAAGCAAGTCACGTGAGCAGGCCAGGGCATGGTTATAGGGAGGCATAAAAAATTGGGGCCACCAGTGTCATCTGTGTACTGTACCCTCCATAGAGTTCCTATTATTTCCTTAAACCTGCTCTCAGTTCCCATGTCCAGATGACTACTTTTTGGTCTTCTACTCTCTGACCTTTTTATAGCATGTAACACTATTGGCTACTCCAGTTCTAAGATTCTTTCTCCTTTGATTTTGGTGACAGCATTCTTTCCTGGTTTTCTTCCTACATTTTTCACTGAACATTCTCTGACTTCCCCCATGGAGTCCTTTCCGTCTTGCTGCTTTAATCTTGGGTTTCCCAGCTGTATGGGTTTTAGAGAGTCTGTTAACGGTACTCCTTTTGTTACCAGGCAGGTATCGGCCTGGAGCAGGTGGGTCTCAGGCTGGCCTGTACTGTGTGGGTTCTTGACTTCACATAGGAAGAATTTCACAGCATGAGTCCAGGTGATTTCGAGACTATGTTTATTAAAGCTCGGGACAGTGAAGGAAAGGAAGGGCTTAGGGTAGAAGGGGTAATGGGAGAGGCTAGGCGGTGCTCTGCTTTGGCTTAGAAAAGTTGTAGGAAAGGAGTGAGCCAAGGCGGGGCTGCTTTCAGCTCATGGGGAAGTCAGAGAGAAAGAGGCCTTGGAGACAGGATCGGGGTTAAGCCTGGGTCAAGTTGCTGCTGCCCACTGCTCCCCTAGCTGCAAGTCTCCTGCGGACCCTCAGAGTTTAGGAGGAGATGAAAGGTTCATGCTCAGGAAGGGGCTTGGGTGTGCTCTAGAGAGAGCCCACACTGAGTCTTTGTCCTGAGGGCTTTGTATCTATTTTCTGTGGGTGAGAATTTTAGGGGAGGGTTTCAGCAGAACATTCATCAGCTTTTCAGGTACATTTTTTAATATGCTGATGCATTGAGATGAGCACATCCAGGGGTTTGGGAATATTCTTTGGTCCGCTATACTGTTTTATTTTGGGTCTGCCTGGCTTTTAATGAGGTTTTGTTATTTGTTCTCCTGACTTCATCTGTCCTTGGGTTTAGCTGGCACAAATGACATTAATTGGGCCTCTGTTCTCTACTTTCCCAGACCAGGGAGAGTTAAGCTATGTATTCTCAGGTTAGGTAGGAGAGCTGTATAAGCCATTTGCTCTCAAGTGTCCTTGGTGAGGGGAAATACAGCCTTGGAGAGTCACTGGATGGCTGTAAGTTGCTCAAACTGTTTGGCCTTGTTTAATTTTCTTTTCTCGGTTTTCCTATTCCACTCGCCCCTAAGTTTTCCTAGCTTCTTACTATCCTGTCACACTTTCTTCTCCTCCTAAGTTTAACATGAAATGAGGAATAAAGCACATACATAGAGATGAAGACCCAGCTTCATTCCTGATAAAACTAACTGTAAAATGTGGCTTCAGATGGGTATCTACGCTAGGCTACCAAACACTTAGCCGTAGAATTAGCTTCCTGTCCCGGTCACAGCCTGAGACACTGTGGCACAGGGGTGGTGAGCTCTCTGCAGAGAGACTGCGGGTCAGAAAGAAAGGAAGCTGCTACACACTCAGTTCCTTCCCTACAACTCCCCACGTGGAGTGTAAGGGAGAGAAACAGACCCCAAACACTCTCCTAGTGAAACTCCTTCACATGTTAACTTGAAACTAGTGGCAAAAGATTTTTCCCCCACTTCCGTTTTCATCCTGGTTTCTCGAGCAATGCCATCCATACCTGAGTGATTTTAGCTACCTATGTATATTTTCTTTTTCTGTAGCGTAGACTTCTCTGCAAAGATCTAGAGCAAAATTTCCAGACTGCTGAGTATCTCTTCTCGATGTCGAACAAAGTCCGTGAACTTACTTTGTTCCATATTGAAACGATCATTTGTTTGTTTATTCAGGCAATAAAAATTATCCAAGACATTTGTAATTCTGATTTTTTTACTCTGTTCCTTATCCCAGGGCTCTGATCTGCCCAGTGACCTAACCCCACAGCCAGAAGGCCCCGCTGAACCCTCCCCCTTGCTTCCCAACATTTAATCTGCCGCCCAGTCTTACTCATTCAGCCCTGTCTATTTCTCTTAACTGACATCTTTTACTTCACATAACCACTTATTTATTTCAGACTCTTCACATCTTTCTCTTAGGTTTCTACAAAAGCCTCTTAAATATTCTATCTCCTGCCTCTTGTCTTATCTTTAACAATTTAAACAATTTATCCCTTATAGTGCTCCAGAGACTATCTCTGGTGTGCTATATCCTGTATCATAAGAAAGAGTATGGGCTTTGGATCAGAACCAACCCTGCCATTTAGTTGTGTGTCTTTCTGTGAGTGACTTAATTTCTCTAAGTTTCAGCATTTTTTAAACTTGCAGAATGAAGATGATAATAGCCACCTTGTCTGGTTTATCTAAAGATTAAGTGGGTGTATAACATGCATCAGGCCTGGCCTCACATCATACAACCAATAATCAGCATTCAACTATGGACTGGGTGTTGTGCTAACTGCTTTACGTGCATTACCTCATTTTTCTTCATTTAGCTTTGGGTCGATTTTATTATTTCCACTTTCTGGATGATGAAATGAGGCACAGCTTGCACAGTCACACAGCAAGTGAAGTGGCAGGAGATTTAAGCCCAGTCAGTTGGCCTTCAAAACACCTACTTTTAGCAACATAATCACAATGATTGTGAGAGATAGGGTGGGAAAGTGAGACTGTTGTGACACTTAGCTTGAGTTTTTAGCTGCTAGATGAACTTGGGCAACTTTCTTAAAGTTTTTGAGCATCAGTTATTTGTAAAATAAGGATATCAATACTTACTTGTAGCAAGGCAAGGAGAGTTAAGTAAGAATTAGGACATAAAATAAATGGTATGCCATAGCATTCCGTAAAGGATATCTATAATTATCTTTGTTTCTAGATTTAAAATGCAGTTACGAAGCTACTCTGCTTAAAAATCTTATTGTTTCCCACTGCCTCCAGGTCTCAGCGCGCTCTCTCTGGCGTGGCTCACCGGGCCTCGCGTCCATGCCTTCTCCCTTCTTCTTCCACCTGGAGCTTCAAGAGCAACCACTTGCAGTTCTGCAAACACGCATTGCTCTGTCATAACTCTCTGCCATTAGAAAGCTGCTTTCTTGATCTAAGAAACAGCCACCCTCTTGTTCCCCCCCAAACATTTTGTCTTCTGGTTAATTCCCATTCTTCAATACTTAGGTCTCCCCACTTCCCATTCCCCACCTTTTTACAAAAATTATAGCTAGATGTCCTTTCTAAGACACTTTTGTAATTAGGCAACATTCATTGAATCTCATCACCCAGTTGTGTGCTCATCGCTTTTCCTCACTCGACTATGAGCTATCGGAGGGGCAAGGCTTGTGCCTCTCATTTCGGTATCACTAGACGTAGCCAGTGGAGGCATTCGAGGGAAGCCTGATGTGTAAGGAATAAACGTAATAATCAGAGGTCTTAACCCTGGTCCTTGGCAGATGTTTAATAGTAAATATCTCACAATGTTTTAATAATTTTGCATAATATGCTACTTATGTAATATATCATGTTTTAGTAGTATTGATTTAATTATTTACAATATTAGAGTGATGTTTGAGGCTCAGCACTCTTTGCATTATTCTTTGTTCTCTTGTACATATTGCAGAATTTCAGCAACATGTTTACTGAAGTTTCTCTGTTACAGTTTATTTTATATTCTTACTTATCAGTTGAAGTTATTATAAAGTGACTCTACAAACTGTTTATTTTCCTCATTGTCCAGACACAGTGGAAGTTTCAAGTTATTTGGATTAAAAAATTTTTTTTATCTTCACCCTCACCCAAAGACATTTTTTAATTGCTTTTAGAGAGAGAGGAAAGGGAGATGGGGTTGGGGGAGAAGAGAGAGAGAGAGAGAGAGAGATATCAATGTGAGAGAGAAACACCCATTGGCTGCCTTCTCGTATATGACCCAACTGGGGATCGAACCTGCAACCCAGGTATGTATCCGGATGGGGAATCGAACCCATAACCTTTAGGTCTGCAGGACGATGCTCCAACCAACTGAACCACATCGGCCTAGGATGAATTTTTTTAAAGTACACTTTCTAACCAAATGTAATGTCCTTTGTTAAGTTGTTAACTGACCTAAAATATAGGCATTTCCATGAAGTCAAACTAAAAAGAATTGTATAAGGATTATGCTAAAATGACATAAAAAATAAACATGACAAGCTACACAATAGGCTGAAGACCCTTTTAGAAGGTACAGTTCGTTAATCAGACTGTCTTTTGCCAAAGATTCAGTGCTGGGAGCCCCTACAAGAGAGAGAGTAGAGGAGGGAGAAGGGACAGAGACACAATTTAAATGTTTTGACAGCTTAGTTTAAAAAAAAAAAAAGTGAATTGCTGCAGGCATTTGCACATTTTAACCCCTGCTCTAACAGCTAGAATTCTTTCTTTCACCATTTAAATCCAAGAGTCAGCTCTTTGGGAAGCTGAACTTCTTATGCCTGCCACAAAAATATGTGAAAAACATCAGGTGAGCAAGAAACGGAATATATTCAAATCTCTCTTAGGTGGCAGTAATTTATTTTTTCCTAATTTTCTTACTTTCACTTTTCGTTAAGTTGTTATCCCAGATACAGCTAAGAGTGCTAGTGCACTCTGCCTCATTCTCTTGGGCCCCGTGTGTAAAATTTCAGCGACGCTTTCAGGCAGGATGAGGGGATTTAATAAGGAATTAAAAAATCTGCTACAATTTAGTCCCAAAGTTGACTGAGTTAGACATTTGTAGTTTGTGGATGCTCTAGGTAAGTTCTTTGTCACAGCCATGCTTATTGGAAGAGACAAGTCAGTCAGCAGTAAGTTTCTAATTGTTGGAACATGGCATGGTCTTTTAGAATGGCAGCAGCTTTCTCTCTGTCTCTCCCACTCCCCTTTTATTCTCCCCTTCCCTTCTCATATCATGGTGCTAGAAATGAGGGTAAGAAGAGTAAAGAGATAGAGGAGTGTAGCATCTGGGACATTGAGTTAATATAGCATTTCGGTCTGCAAGCAGGGTTTATGTTGTTGAACTGACTATTGTTTGAAATAAAATCCAGTGGCAATAAGCCCTGGGGAACACACAATATCAACTCACAGTTTACAAATCACCTACTGCTTTGTTAGGCACAAGGGAGAATTTAAGAACTGTAGAAACAATGTCCATCTGACTTATATCCCTATAAACGAGGCAGGAATGTACAGTTCAGCAAACAAAATATCTATTTTATAACTTGGTAGGCTAGTAAGAATTTTTGTGAATAAACAAGGACAGAACTAAACTATTTAAAGTGAATCCTCTCCTTGTAATATTGTACTTAACTGTATTGTGATATAGATTCTAAATTTTGGGAAAAGTTTGCTTTCTAATAAACTGCAGTATTTCCCACTTCTTTTTTATTACTGTTTTTCTTTCCAGTGGCTTTTCGTTTAGAATGACTAAAACTGCATGATTTACCTCCACTTGACTTTAAAGTAGTAAAGGGAAATCACTCAAAGTGTCAAGAACGCAGAGAATCAAGCAGTCAAGAGTTGAATAGAAAGTTCTTATTGCTTTGCTTGTCAGATTGGTAGTTTTGAACAGATGGCTTCACGGGGTTAATTTGAATTTCTTGCCTTCTTAAAATTGTAAGACAATCACGTTCTGAGGCACCTGCTTCCAGCAGTACAAACTTGCCTTTAAATCCCTCTCTCCATTATAATGGACTAAGTGATTGCTCAGCATTGAGAACAAATAAACCCCCTTAAGCACTTCACTCACTCCTGGGTAGGGACTTTCTGAAGAGTTCCTTGTGTCACAGCTGGGGTCAGCCCTCAAATAATGGCTGAGAACAACACCAAATATTTTTAAAGGAGGCTAATTGAAGGGCAAGCAAGGGAAATGGTGGCTGCACTTGTTGAAACAGAATTTTAGATGTGGGAATAACAGTGGTAAAGATTTTTATTCTTACACTTTCACAACTTCCATAGTAAAAATTCTTTGGCTTCAAAGCGGACTCTGACAAACTGAACACTGACATGGGCAATGGCGATGGGATTTTAATGCCCATGGCTACAGATGTTATCATCTTCATTTCTAAACATTTGTTTTCTTCATCTTGTGTCAGAATGGAAGGTTGTATTTATGGACAAAGGTTCCTGAAGCACTGAAAGATGTGTTCACTCATTCATTGTGTATTTCTTCATTTATATATCTGGTCAGACTTCTTTGGAATGCTCGCTTTGTGTCAGGTACTATATTAGTCAATAATTTGCCTACAACACACTTTCTGCCTTTGTGGACTAAACGGGTGCAGTGGGGTGAGGTGGTCAAGACTGATGATGAAAGAAGTAATGTTTTTAGGAACCAGTGTGATATTCAGTGCAAGAAAAATGCTCTTTAGTATTCTGCCAGAGACAATAGATAATGGAAATTGCCGAATAACATTTGGACACATCTATGCTTTTGAAGGACAACAATTTAAATATTTCATTTGTGTTTATTTAATTGCATAATGATAGGTAAATTAATTTGTTTTGCTTTTTAAAGCTGTGTATTAATTCCAACATTGTGTATTCAGCCTTGGGATATCTCGATTATTGTATATAAAAGCTATTTTAACACTGTTCAATCTGTTGGAAATTGCCCTCCAACAATCTTTAGAAGTTTCTATATTTGCCAGAAAAATGATCAAATGTCGGTGTCCTTAACCAAGAGACCACTACACTGAGGTGGCTCCAGTGTCTTGGCCACTTACCCAGGCAAACCAAAATTTAAGCTTGTAAATGCCTCAAAGCTTTGCAGTCAAAACAGCACGCGAGGCTGTAAGCTGTAGCCAATCGAATAATTTCCTTTTTTTGCTTTTGTTCTTTCTCTATATGTCTTTCTATTGGCTGCTGTCTGTAGAGTGCTCCAAACCACTTCTTGTTTGGGGCTACTCCATTTGAATCCAGTTTTGCACAAATCAACTCTTAAAAATTTTAACATGCCTCAGTTTATCTCCTAGCAGTTGTTTAGAGCTGCCTTATTTATTTCTAACAAATAATAACCAAGTGTCAAAGAAAATTGCTAAATAATATGCAGTAAGTGATCCTGTTTATGAACATCAAAGCACATATATGTGCACAAAAACCTATTAGGGACAAGCTGTTAATTGTTCTCATCTCTGGGCGATAACAAATTATTGCAGATCCCGTCACTTCTTTGGAACACCCCGTTTCCAAACAGAGGATGGGTTCTTGAAGTTACGGGTGTTGTAAGTCGCTGTTCCTCCCTGATCTCAGCTGGCTGGGAGCAGATGGATGGATACCAGAACCAGCCACTCTAGATTCTCTCTAATGGGACACAGAAAATTGGGACACAGAAAAGCAAATGAGTTAATAAATTTGCTAGAGTTGGGAGGCTTGGCTGTGTTTTGGTCATGGGCCTAAAGAGGCAGAAAACACTAGGCTTGGGATGGAGGAAGAGAGAGGGATTTCCTGATCTCTTTCCAATTTTAAGAGTCAGCTATGTAAATCTGACTGTACTTTCTAGCTATGAGTCAGTCACTTGAGAAACTTGTGATATATATAAATCTCTATATACTCATTCTAGTTTGAGTGGAATCTTGGCAATTAAAAAAATCTTTGCAGCCGTTCACTCACTTCCTCTTTTAGAAAAATTTAATCCTGGTGCTGTAAGGTAACATCTAAGGTTGATGCATGTCAACCATTAAAATCTGGCTGTTTTTGACACACTCTGAAGAAAACCCCAACATTTTTGGTTTCAACATATTTTATGATTACTACTTCTTTTTAAAAATATATATATATATTTTATTGATTATGCTATTACAGTTGTTCCAATTTTCAGCAATCTCCCTATTAGTTCATATCTATGATTCATGCATGTAAGTTCTTTGGCTACTCCATTCCCTATACTGTTGTTAATATTCCCCTGTCTATTTTGTATCTACCAATTTGTGCTTCATAATCCCTATACCATTCCCCTAGTTTTTCCCCTTCCCCCTCTGAACTGATAACCCTCCAAATGATCTCCATATCTGCAATTCTATACCTCTTCTGCTTGTTTGCTTAGCTTGTTATTTGGATTCAGTTATTGATAGATGTGAATTTATTGCCATTTTAGTGTTCATCATTTTGATCTTCTTTTTCTTACATAATTCCCTTTAGCATTTCATATAATAATAGCTTGGTGATGATGAACTCCTTTAGGTTTGCCTTGTCTGGGAAGCACTTTATCTGCCCTTTCATTCTAAATGATAGCTTTGCCAGATAGCGTAATCTAGCTTGTAGGTCCTTGCTTTTTATCACTTTGAATACTTCTTGCCAATCCCTTCTAGCCTGCAAAGTTTCTTTTGAGAAATCAGCTGACAGTCTTATGGAGACTCCTTTGTAGGCAATTGTCTGCTTTTCTCATGCTGCTTTTAAGGTTCTCTCTTTATCTTTAAACTTTGGCATTTAAATTATGACGTGTCTTGGTGTGGTCCTCTTTGGGTTCATCTTCTTTGGAACTTTCTGTGCTTTCTGGACTTGTATGTCTATTTCCTTCACCAAATAGGGGAAGTTTTTTTCTTTCATTACTTTTTCAAATAAATTTTCAATTTCTTGCTCCTCCTCTTCTCCTTCTGGCACCCCTATAATTCAGATGTTGGTACCTTTAAAGATGTCCCAGAAGTCCTAAACCTATCCTCATTTTTTTGAATTCTTTTTTCTTCCTGCTGTTCTGATTGAATGAGTTTTCCTTCCTTGTGTTCCAAATCATTGATTTAATTTTTGGCTTTGTTCCCTCCACTGTTGGTTCTCTGTAGACTTTCTTTATTTCACTTAATGCAACCTTCATTTCTGCCTAGGTCTTTTTTATGGTATTGAAAAACCCAATGAGTTCCTGGAGCATCCTGATAACCAGTGTTTTTAACTGTGCCTCTGATAGGTTTCTTATATCTATTTCACTTAGTTCTTTTTCTGGAATTTTGTTCTGTTCTTTTATTTGGGCCCCATTTCTTGTCTCCTCATTTTGGTAGTTTCCCTGTATTTGTTTCTGTGTGTTAGGCAGAGCTGCTTTCATTCCCTGTCTTAGCGCAGCTGTTAAATTGTATTAGGTGGAGCCTTAGGTAATTGCCAGGGTGGGGCAACCTGTGTCACTGCTCTGTGGCTCTGTGTGGGCGAGGGCTTACAGAGGGGACAATGCCACTGCCTGACCTCTGGCATTTTGCCTGGCAGGAAGCTGTCTTCCCACTACCATTTTGCTTTCTCCCCATATGACACTGGTGACTTTCCAGCTGTTGCCCTGGCACTGAATGCCAGAGGGGGTTGGTCTCCATGAGTCTTAAGTCCATTGTGGGCCTTTTAAGAGGACACAGTTTCTTCCACCACCCACCACCCACTGGTTTTTACAGCCAGAAGTTATGGGGACTTATCTTCCTGATGCTGGGACCCTGGGCTGGATGGTCTGGTGTGGGACTGGGATCCCTCACTCTCAGGTATCCCTTCCATTTTTTTATCCACTCCATGTGGATGTGGGACCATCTGTTCCTATCTCGGCACCTCTCTGTACCTCACTGCATCTCCACTCTTCCTACCAGTCTGGATGAATGTGCCTTTTTTAAATCCTTGATTGTCAGACTTCCACACAGCTCAGTTTTCTGACAATTCTGGGTGATATTTATTTGGTAGTGTAGCCGTATTTTTTTCTATAGTTGTGTGAAGAGGTGAGGCATGTTTACCTATGCCTCCATCTCAACCGGATGTCTATGATCACTACTTCTAAGTAAAAATTTTAGAAAGGTTTCAAAGCTTTCACAGGTTTTAAGATATAACTTCTAAAGAAACAGCATTTTTGTTGCCAAGTATAAGTAAATCAGAAATGACATTATTTCCCATGAAAAATGCCAGGGAACTTTCCCCCATATAGTTGTCTATATAAAGTTTTTCACATTTATGAGTTTTACCCTTTGTTTCTAGCCTGCAACATTACCTTTTCTCTACAGTCTTTAATTTTTTCCTCCTTGTATAAGTAAAATGCTGAACCACTTCCCTCAGATGTTCACAAATCTACAATTGAATAAACCTGTTAAACCATAAGTACTTGAAGCTCTCTTAACAGGATCCATAAATACTATTTAGAATTGTTTTTACTGGTTTAAAAACATTGTGGGAAAATAAATTGTAGAGGACATAATATTAATCTACTGAAAAAAGGTATTTATATGAACTGAAGTGAACTTCTATAATCAATATATTTGTCTGCTTCTCAGAATTCTATTTTCTAAAAAGGAAACCTCTTTAACTTGGTATGTCCTTCAGTTTAAAGATTAAGAACAATTGAAATTAGAATTTGATATATGAGGCACTTCAGCCTCCTGTATGGTAACTCAATTTAATACATACAATAAGTTTATTATGATAATTGGTTTATTTCTGATGAATGTTGCTATGTGATTTACTCAATAACTGCAGCAAAACCCCTAAAGTCTTTTTCTTCCCCTCAGCCATTACAGAGAGCAGTCCGGCAGAATTTAATCAAAGTGTTTATGTACCCTGTGGTCCAGCAGTCCCAATCCTGGGGGTATATCCCAGAGAAATTCACACACAGACCAAAATGGACATTTATGAAGATTGTTATTTGTTTGTTTGTTTTTTCTTTTTAAAAAATTACAGTTGACATTTGATATATTAGTTTCTGGTGTGTAGCATAAGTGATTCTGCTCCCCCCATAAGTCTTGTACCCACCTCGAACCACACATAATTATTACAATATTATTGACTATATTCCCTATGTTACACTTTACATTCCCATGACTATTTTTAAAAAGATTTTGTTTATTTATTTTTAGAGAGAGGGGAAGGGAGGAAGAAAGAGGGAGAGAAACATCAATGCATGGTTGCCTCTCATGCACCTCTCTACTGGGGACCTGACCTGAAATGCAGACATATACCCTGACTAGGAATCAAACCGGTGACCCTTTGGTTCACAAACCAGCACGCAATCCACTGAGCCACACCAGCCAGGGCCTGCGACTCTTTTGCAACAGCCTATTTGTACTTCTTAATCCCTTCACCTGTTTAACCCAGTTCCCCTAACTCCACTCCCACCTGGCAACCAATTCCTAAAGACTTAAAAAGTAAATGACTATAATTTTATTCAAAGGCAAATTCTTAAATTATTCTAAATTCCACATATTTTATTTATACTTTCACCTTATATGATTATCATTCCTGATTAATATTGAAAAGTTATCAGAAATCATCTGGTTCATCTATGTAAAAAAAAAAAGTAAAAATATAACAGATACATTGTAGTAATTATATAACAATTTTTGCTACAGGCAAAAAAACCCACCATCTTTCATGACTTTTGATTAAGCCAGCTGTGTTTCAGAACACTAACATATATATATATATATATATTCTATTGATCTTCACAAAATCTGTGTTGTAGCATACATGATGACAGGCATAATGTGGTAAAATGTTTTCTATTTTGAGGAAACAACCTTCATATAGTCAACTTTATTTTTAATTTAAATGTATTTCTATTTCTCAAATAAACTCAGGAATAACTATAAGTATAATTGCAAGAAGACACAAGAGGCCCATTATTTTGAGAAGAGATTACTTGGGGTGTAGGCTTCAACTAGATTTGATTTTCATGGATTTATCTGTCATTTTGTAGGACTAGATCAGCTGAATATTTATGAAACAAAAATTTTTTCTAATGATAATTTCTCCATAGCATCATGTTTTTATTGCAAGTGTACAATGAGCACTAAATGTTATAATTACTAATTAGTAATAAAATGTCAATAAATCATTTAGTTAGACTAGAATTTATAAGTGACTTTGTTTGAGTTACTGTGATAGCCACTAATCTCAATTTCTGGATTTTGAGTGGCCTGACTTTTGTTTTGGTTTATTCTGGCATTCTTTTATTCTTTTTTCCTATTTAGCTATCTTCTATGATGCCTTTTTTTTTTTTAAGAAATCTCCTCTTACAGGAAGGTCTTCTAAATGCAAAGTAATTCCTTCTGCTCACATTTATTTATTTATTTATTTATTTATTTATTTATTTTTTAAATATTTAATTTATTTATTTTTAGAGAGAGGGGAAGAGAGGGAGAAAGAGAGGGAGAGAAACGTCAATGTGTGGTTGCCTCTCACTCACCCCCAAGCGGGGACCTGGTCTGCAACCCAGGCATGTGTCCTGACTGGGAATTGAACCAGCAAGCATTTGGTTTGCAGGCTGGCACTCAATCCACTGAGTCAAATGAGCCAGGGCTATTTATTATTTTAAATATGTTTATTGATTGTATTTATTTTTTAAATTATATTTTATTGATTATGCTGTTACAGTTGTCCCAACATTTCCCCTTTTACCCGCCTCCACTCCCTCAGGCAATGCCCCCCCCACTGTTCATGTCCATGGGTAGTGAGTATAAGTTCTTTGGCTACTCCACTTCCTATACTGTACTTTACATCCCCATGGCTATTCTATAGCTATCTATTTATACTTAATCCCCTCACCTCTTTCCTCATTCCTCTACACGCCCCTCCAATCTGGGAACCATCAGAATGCTCTCCATATCCGTGATTCTGTTTCCGTTCTTCTTGTTTGCTTAGTTTGTGTTTTAGATTCAACTGTTGATAGATATGTATTTATTGCCATGTTATTGTTCATAGTTTTGACCTCCTTTTCCTTAAATATGTCCCTTTAACATTTTATATAATAATAGTTTGATGATGATGAACTCCTTTAGTTTTTCCTTGTCTAGGAAGCTCTTTATCGGTCTTTCAACTCTGAATGATGTGCTTGGGTATAACAATCTTGTTTGTAGGTTCCTGCTTTTCATAACTTTGAATATTCCTTGCCAGTCCCTTCTAGCGTGCAAAGTTTCTTTTGAGAAGTCAGCTGACAGTCTTATGGGAACTCCTCTGTAGATAACTAATTGCTTCACTCTTGCTGCTTTTAAGATTCTTTACCTTTAACCTTTGGTATTTTAATTATGATATGTCTTAGAGTGAGCCTCTTTGCATCCATCTTATTTGGGACTCTCTGTGCTCCCTGACTGGCATGCCTATTTCCTTTACCAAATTAGGGAAATTCTCTTTCATTATTTTTTAAAATAGATTTCCAATGTCTTGCTCTTTCTCTTCTCCTTCTGGCACCCCTATGATGCAAATGTTCGAATGCTTGCAGTTGTCCCTCAGGCTGCTTACCCTATCCTCTTTTTTTTAATTCCTTTTTCTTCTTGTTATTCTGATTGGTTGTTTTTTTCTCGCTTATGTTCCAAGTCATTGTTTTAATTCTCAGCTTCATTCATTCTACTGTTGTTTCCCTCTTAATTGTTCTTTATTTCAATTAGTGTATCCTTCATTTCTGACTGGATTTTTTTATGCTATTAAGGTTGTCACTAAGTTCCTTGAGTATCCTTATAACCAGTAATTTGAACTCTGCATCTCATAGATTGCTTATCTCCATTTTGTTTAGTTCTTTTTCTGGAGATTTTTCACTTTGTTCATTGGAACCATTTTTCTTTGTCTCCTCATTTTGGCAACCGCCCTGTATTTGTTTCTGTGTATTAGGTAGAACTGCTATGACATCCTGACTTGGTAGCATGGCTTATTATAGTAAGTGTTCTATAGGGTCCAGTGGTACAGCCTTCCCTGTCACCCAAGCTGGGTACTTGATGTATGGCCTTCATGTGGGTTGAAAACACCCTCCTCTGGTAGTTAAGGCTTGGTTGCTGTTGGCACATCAATGGGAGGGATTTACCCAGGCCAATCAGCTTCAAGGATTGCCTGTGACCACTGATCACCACCTCCACCTTCTGTGGAGGATCAGTTGTGCAGGGGCAGGGTGGTGGTGCTCTAATATGGTCTCTAGCTCTCCAATACGTGCACAGGGTGGTGCAGGCCAAGGTCAGCCCCACCTGTGTTTTGCCCAGGACCTCCCTACCTGAGCCTTAAAGCAATCTGAGATGGATGCTACTTGTGCTGGGCTTGGAGATTCCTAGGTGAAGCCAAGCTATGAATCTAGGCTGGCTACTGCTAGTGCTGGGCCTGGGGCCACTTAGCAAGAGGTACTGGGGCAGGGGGATCACTGTGGCTGGTTGTTGCTTGTTTGAGAGAATTTACAAAGTTGTGAAGCATGAGCCAAGACCAGTTAGTCATATGGAAAAGCTACTGTTAACACCTGTGAGTTGGGTGGGACAGAGCCTCAGGGAATCCCCAGGATGAGACAAAGAGTGTTAAACCAGGCTGATGGAGCCTCAGATATGGCACCTGCCTGGCAGCTCTTTGGGTCTGCTGGGGTTGGGTTCAGAAAAGGGACAATGGCCTCTGTCTGCCTTTCTATCAAGAAGAAAGCTGTTCCCAGCTCCTGCCTTGAAGCCAGAAGCTTCAGTTCCTTTTTGTATGCCACTGGTACCTTTCAAGCTGCTACTCTGGTATGGAAGCTCAGAGGGAGTTAGTCTGTGTGGGTTCCTTAAGAGGAATTGCTTTGGACTCCAGAAGTTTCTTGCATAAACTCAATCCCTGATGGTTTTTGCAACCAGAAGTTATGGGGACTTATCTTCCTGGCACTGGAACTCTGGACTGAGAGGCCCGGTGTGGGCCTGGGACTCCTAGTTCCAGAGATATCCTTCCCTAATTTTTATCCACCTCTCATGGACGTGGGACCAACCTGTTCAGTATCTCCACCCCTCCTACCTGTCTGGATGGATGTGGTTTCTTTAATTCCACAGTTGACAGACTTCCATTCAGCTTGATTTCTGACAGTTCTGAGTGATGGTTGTTCTATAATTTATTTGTAATTTTGATGTGGTTGTATGAGGAGGCCAGTTGTGTTTACCTATGCTGACATCTTGACTGGAAGTCCAAGAGGGCTCTGCTCACATTTAAGTCTTTCACTTGGTACCAAACAGTTATGAGTCCTTTTCATTGCAAGGATAGCATAAAGGCAGAGTTAGATATAGGATTAGAGAAAGGGAAGCAGAAACATGAGGGAGGTGAAATGTGAACAGATGAACACATTTTACTTAACACAAGGAAGAATAAGTAAATACATTAATTTCAGAGAATATGGATGGATAGAATGAATAAACAGATAAATATTAAAATAAAGAACATAGGATAAACAAATACCTTTGTTATTCATTTTAGTAAAGGAAATACAATATATGAATAAAAAGTAGTTAAATTCTGTTGGCAGATGTTAATATAAAAATGCCTATTCAGACTTTTCATACTTTAGATAAAAGCATAATCTTGAACCATGAAAATATAGTATTTTCTTGTAAACATAATTCTTTGGGACAGGAAACTCCAAATGACATCAAGTTTATGTTTCAATTACAAACCCAATTTAAATTATTTTAGATTAAAAATGGGATGCATTTTCATTTGGAAGCCAGATGTCTTATTAAATATAATTTCCTCTGTTGGCTGCTTTATATTAAGGGCAGATTTAAAACATGAACAGCTTCTGTGAAATATAATTATACCCCATGTGGGGCTTTCATCATCATCGAGGCTGGAACATGAAAGTAATTGACAAACAAATCTGCAAAACAGTTTTTTTTCTCTAATGGGGTTGCTTAAGTCTTAAATCAGCTATCATTTTCTTTTGCTATTCCAGAACCTTGTATTGTGTAGATTATGTTGGATTGATTGATATATCCATTCAGAGTTTGCTGTTATGGCTTTTAAAAAAAGCCTCTCAGAGCCCTACCCAACATTTACCTATCAAATACTCCCTTGCTGGAGAATTTATAGTTTTTATAATTTTCTTTTTTTCCCCCCTTATAAAAGCATTAAAATGGATGCAGTACCTGCCATTAAAGACAGAAGCAAAAGCTACACCTGGTGTTTGGGAGTTAAAGTTCTTTTTGTTTCTTTCTATGTGCACATTCTGGCAAAAAAAAAATGACTTCTTTTGCTTATTGATTGCTTTGATTTTGCTCTTTCTCTTCTTAAAAAAATCTTAATGCCTACATATCCCAATGGATGAATTTACTATCCTCTTTCTGCTACTTAAGCTTAATGAAACTGGAAATTATGGGCAGGTGAAAAATTTTGGCAATAAGTGGTTGCCTAGTTCTTAAAGCTCACTCATGCGCTCTCTGCATTATCTAGTGGATGGAGCTGCAGGATCCAGAAGCTGGTCTGGCAACCTAGTTCAATATTCTCGTTCTAGGCGTTCACACAGATTACGCTGGTCACTGGCACTGGTGAGGAACTTCTGACTCTTAAGGTAGCCCATTCCACCTTGTGACAACACTGCCGGACAATTCTTTATTAGATTGTGCTGAAGTCTTCCCAAAGCTTCTATTTATTGATCACGATTTTACCTAATGGCAGCATATAGAAACTTCCTATTCCATATCCCACAAAACAACCCTTCATATATTTGAAGGCAGCTGTTTTGCCAATTTGAGCCTTTGTTTCCCCATGTTTAATAATCTCAGTTCCTTCAGTTGTATATCATAGGAGTCCCTGACCAGTCTGGCCAATCAGGAATTCTAATCCTACCTCTGCTAGAAAGTTGGTATGATCTGAGTTCAGTTGATGTTTTTATCAAGACATTTTGAAAAACCATTTGGTTTCAATTTTTGAACAACTATTTTCTCAATTTAATAAGGAATTCTTCAAACTTTATTTTGTATTTTGAAATATTCAAAATGCCAAAAAGTGCCTGAACCTGGATTGCCAAACAACAACAACAAAAAAAAACAGACTTAGTAAAGAGAAACCATATTTGAGAAGGTTATTGCAACATGGGGAAAGGGACTATTGCAATAAAGAGAATTTATTCCTTTAAATTCTGACCATTAAATCGGCAAACATCTCAAGAGTAAGGCAAAAAGGGATTTTCTTTTCTAGAAGGGAGTAAAGCAGCTAGAAAGAACAATGTGGGGAAGGGTAGCAAGATCAGAAAATAGAGCCAAGAGCAGTTCACCCCGAGGTCAGAGGGGCAAGTTACTACTGGCCAAATTTCAGGGACCTGGGGGTAGGAGAGAAGCCGATCACAGTTTAAAAAGCATTTTGTTCTGATCACTGGGGACAAGCACTTCAGCTAATCATTTATGAGGCAAAGAATGGGGATTTGGAGGCAAAGAATAGGAACAGGAATTCTGTATCTGGCCATGTCTAAGGTCAACAAGGGGGACATCTGAGAGTCTTATCTAATTTACATGGGGAGCAGTGGTTCCTTCAGTATGCCATTCTCTTGAACAGATAAGGACTGGGGGTGGGGGGATTTCTTTAAACATGATTGTTTTCCAGGGTCACAGGGCTCCAGTAAAACTCAACATTGTTACTATCCACCGCTGATTTATGAATGTTGACATTTTTTGCCATATTTGCTTCGGAACATTTTTAAAAGAAATGTCTACTACAGACACAATGAGCCCTCACACCTTATTTTTTTTCTTCATCTTTCTCTCAAAAGTTATCTACTATACCAAGGTACATATCTCTCTCTCTCTGCCATGCTTTTCATGTTTTTAGATTTTGTTACTTATGTACGGCCCATGAAACACATACACGCACAAATATTACTTGATGTGTTTTAAATTTACTAAGTGATATCATTCAGTGTATATGTATGTATCTATAGTATATATGTCATATAGTAGTATAATCTGTATATATCTATCTTTAACTAATACAGGTTTTAAAAATTTTTTTCCTGTTATAAACAATAGCCTTTTTGGTGTGTACCTCTGAACTTGTATAGATGTAAAAGAGTTTCTCTAGGGTATATACCTTTAGCGTATACCTGAAAGTGGAGTTTCTGGAACCTTACTAGATATTATCATATCTTTCTCAAAGCACCTCCGCTAATTTAACAGATACTGTCAGATTTTCTTCTAATGAAGTTATACCAATTCATACTTACCCCTCTACCAGTAGTTTATGACAATTTCTTTTGCTCCACCTTTTAATATTACTAGACTAAAATTTTTGCCATATTGTTAGGAATAAACTGGTAAATCTTTTTGTTTAAATTTTTAGTTCCTGATTAGTAATGAGGTTGGGTTTATTTTAGTATATTTATAGACCATTGATTTGCTTTACTTTGTGATATAGGTATTCATGTCCTTTGCCCATTTTTCTCTTTTTTCTTATTGAATTATAGATATTCTTCATGTTTTCCACATAATAATTTCTTTGTTGATTATATACATTGAAAATATTTATACCAAATCCGTTTGCTTATAGTATCACATACACACAGTTTTTAGATTTAAATGTTGCTAAGTGTTTCAGTCAGCATAAGGGAAATCATATCCTAGTAACAGAACTCCCAAATCTCAGGATTCACTATAACCAAAGTTTATTGTTTTGCTCACATTCACATGGGTTGACAGACTCTTTTATACATTTTTTTTTTTTCACTCCAGGGACCATTGCTGAAGATGCAGCTCCTATCTGGGACATGCCAGTCTTGTGTCAGAGAGAAAATGGAGACTCGCAGACCCACAGAAAGTCTCCTAAGTCTTCTCTGTTTGCAAGTGGCAAACACATCCCTTGATACCTACATTCCAAAGGCCAAAACAAGTGACATGGGCTGATGGCATATCATCTCCCACAGGTGAACCTGGTAGGGAGGGGCAACAAATATTTTCACAGTGGTGTAATGTACCACACCGCCAAGTTTCCCAATCCCTTTCTTTGTGGTTTGTGCTTTTTACGCCATGTTCTAAGAAATAATTTTCCAACCAAATGTCATAAAAATATTCTATATATTCTTTGAAAGATTTAATTTTTACATACATGTTTGTGATCTATCTGGATTGTTTTCAGCTATGGTGTGAGATATAGATCTAAGTTTATTTTATCTTTTCTTAGATAATCAAATATGCCTACCAGCATCCATTGGCCACTCCATCCCTTTTCCTCTGATATTTTCAAAGTGATCCGTGCCACATCTTCAGTCCCCATGTGTATGTGGCTTCTTTCTCGTATCTCAGATAGGCTCTGTTTGTCTATTTGGGTATGCCTATGTCAATCACTACAGATAAATTTTTTAAAATTCAGAGAGGTATCCAAGCATGCTTCAGCCTTAGGGTTTTAATTACGCAGCAAAGAATTTTTTCTCCACCCGGGTGGAGTCGAATCTTTCCCTCTTAGGTTTCCTGTCTCAGAGAAAGCCTCCTCCAGGATTTGGCTTCCTGCGGTCTCTCTCCAGCCCTGCCCTCCAGGCCCATGGCACTGACTCCTTCAGTTTAATCTCTAGCTTTGAGTTCCTGCTGTGTCTCTGACACTTGAGACGATCTTTCTTGTTAATTATTTCCCAGCTATGTAAACTGATTTGGGGGTTCCTGTTCATTCAGCGTTTTGTTATGTTGGTAATATGACGGGAGCCCGTAAAGCTTAGTCTGTCCTGTTACTGAAACTTATAGGAGAGCCTTTGAGAGTCTATAATATTCAAATGAGGGAAGATCTAATGGTAGATGTTAGTGTTAATTTGATAGACAAAAGAGATATGTTATGGATCACAAACCTTCCGAGGGAATCTCAAAATATGTATTGGAGAAACTAGCTTTTAAAATTAATTAAAAAGCTATCTTTTACCCAAGCTATTTTGATAGACAATCTTAGCTATAGGAAATTCTCTAATTTAGTTCTTTGCTCTGGTGTGTTGGGTTTAATGTCTCTGCCAGTTTCCTCTGATTATTTTCAATAAATATCAGAAACTGAAAGCTTTCCTGTTTCTGTGTGTGTGTGTGTGTGTGTAGAAGGGAAGGGGGGAGTAGGAATTAGGGAGGGAAAGGAAAGAGGGAAATTTTTCTTTTGTTTCTGTATTCTCCCTAAAGCTACTTTTCTGCCTGTAATAGTTTCTCTCCCTTGCAGTCTTAGAATGAAAGTACTGTTATGTGTAACCCAAGTGTCTGATGCTTGGATAGGTCCTAACCACTTAATAGGAAAATCTAATTATAAACAGGGAAGACTTTGCTTTAGTATATTTGGGTGGCATCTTCGTCATTTCTGGTTCTTGCCTGTTCGCTATAATTGTTTAGTTCCTGGCCGTGACTTAGATCTGCCTTAGCCCTCTGCATCTTCTGCTCTAGCACTTGACTTAATACTAATATGAATAAGTGTGGGTGCAGAGGTGCAGACTCTGGAGACAGACAGTTTGGATTCAGATCCTGGCTAGACACTTACCCTCTGTAGGATCTTGGGCATCTCACTCGACCCTTCTGTATTTCAGTCTCCTCACGTGTAAAGTGGTTATCAGACTAATAGCTACCTCATTAGTATGTGAGGCAGGGTTGTCGAGACTGTTATGCACTAAGTGGGTTGTCCAGTATCCTCAGATTTCTTTTTCATTTTTATTCATGCATGTTGTCTATTAGCGTTCCCCAACATTCTTGGCACCTGGGACTGGTGATTCCATGGATGGGGTTGGGGGGATAGGGGATGGGGGATAGGAGGTGGAGCTCAGGCGAGCTTCCTTCGTGGTTCCTCGCAGGCCACTGAGCAGAACGGGTCGGGGGGTGGTAGACCGCTGTTCTAGGTAATCTGTCACTCCCAAGCCAGCACCTTGTATCTTCATTGTCGACTGCCCTTAGGTGCCAGAACCTTCCATGTCTACAAGCAAGACCCAAAAGTACTTGGGAATTTGACCCCCTTTTCCTGCCTTTTCCCACCCCTCCTTTACCCAATGACTGACGCTTGCAGAGAATAAACACTTCCTCCTTGCCATCAGATACCCTAGGTGATGCATGATTCTGAGGTGTGTTTGGCAGCAGAGCCCCTGTGGTATTGAGTTACCTTCCCTTTGACATGGCTTGTACCTTTGCTCGGCCTCCTTCATTTTCTGATCCCACTTCAATATTCTCACCTCTCCTAAAAGCACTTTTATTAAATAACGTTCACATGGAAACTTGCCTCGTGTCTGATTCAGGAGAAGCCAACTTAACATAATTAATTGACTTACTATTTATGTAAAGTGCTTTGCTCGAAGTATGTCATATAAATGCTGACTTGATTATTCATGCTATTATTATATTGGTCTATGGCAAGAGGATTTGGTGAAGGTCCTGTCTTCCCCACTGCCTCATCCCAAGTATATATATTTTGTTATATTTAATAATTTACAACAGAACTGCTAATACAAGGCTGTTGTGTATTGGCTTTCCAGAGGTTTGGGAATAACTGTAGGACACAAAAGGTTAAAACTGGATGAGGAATACAATTTATTTATAGGGGGCTCTACAAATAAACAGAGTCTGGCCTTGCCGTCTCCATTCGTGGCCTCTTCGTCTCTCTGGTCATGGTGAGGGCGAACTCCTTTAAGGTTCTGCAGTATAAACCCCCCATCCTCTTCAGAAAACTCACAGGATCTCTCTGAGATGTGACCAAATATAATTCTTTTTCCTTTGATTGACCGAGGTGAATAATACGTCAGTATTTACATATAAATAGCTCATTAGACACTAATTTCATAGTCTTTTACAATATGTGGGAGAAGAAAAAGAAAATAACTTTTAATGGAAACAATAGTTTTGAATTCCAGGACTGCAAAGCATCAAAAAGTTTTGGTTAGTGAAGGCATTATTTTGTAAGCCAATATTTTAATGTTCTCTATGAAAGAGATGGAACAGTTTGCTTTAAGACTTGAGACATTTAATGTCAAGTTTGAACCCAGATGCTGGATTGCAAGTGTTCAAATAGTTGTATTATGTAAAATTCTAGAAAACTGGTTTTGCCATGGAAATGGTAATATAGCTGTAACTATGGGTAGGTGCTTGTGGTTTTGGCTCTGACCATACAAGAAAAAAACATTGAAATTCATACCTCAGGGGTAACTGAAGAAGCTGAAGCAGAGATAAATGCAGCATTTCAATTATTGTAAAATAAGACTCCTTTCCCACAATTTTTCAGTTATAAACTAATATAATACTTTTATTTTTAAATATGCTCTTGCACTTACAAAAGATTACAATTTAGACAAATTCTGAATGCTGATGAAAAATATTTAGCTTAGGTTTTGAAGTATGTAGTATGCAAGAGTTATGCCAAAGTTTTGGGCTTTGGCGCATCCGGGGTTATTCTGTAATTCCCTACTCACACCACTGTAGACTTAGAGAGAGAATAAAACTATGTTATGCTGATATTTCACCAAGACTAACCTCTACCATAAATTTACTAAACTATAAGAGATATTTACCATTTGTAGTTGTAATATTCAGGGACAGGATTTGTAACAGTATATTAGTTTTCTATTGCTGTCTTAACAAATTACCACAAATTTAGAGTTTAAAACAACACACATGTCCTATCTCACAGTTTCCTTGGATTAGACGATCAGGCACAGTTTACCTAGGTCCTTTGCTACGGTTTCACAAGATTTCAATCAAAGTGCCAGCTGGGCTGAATTTCGTTCCGGAGCTCAGGGTCCTCTTCCAAATTCCTGTGATTGTTGGCAGAATGCAGGTTTGTGAAGTTATGGACTGAGGTCCTCATTTTCTTGCTGTCAATTAGTCAGGGCAACTCTCAGCTCCTAGAAGCCTCCCATTGAGATTGATATGTGACCCTCTCAACATGGCAGCATACCTTCTTCAAGGCCAGCAGGAGAATGTCTCCCTCCAGCCTGAAAGATAGAGCCTAATATAATGTAACACAATCACTGGAGTGACTGTACCGTCATTTTTGCCATGTAATGTAACGTAACCAAGGGAGTGATTATCCTACTACCTTTGTCATATTCTATTGACTAAGAACGAAGTAACAGTTTCTTCTGCATTGAAGGGGATTCTATAAAGGTAGGCATTACTCATTGTGGGGACACTTTAGGGAGAGTTCACTGTTCTTAGTATCCTCTAAACTGCGTAAATAGGTCATATAGCACTTTAAAGCTGACTAGAATTAGGTAATTTTTACATTTCATGGCATAGCATGATAAATTGAGATATAATTAAAAATTTAGTATGTTATGGAAACACACAAGTCACTGAAACCATTGCTAGTCCTGAATAAAGTGTCCTAGATCTTGAATTATATTGTAAGTCCCTAAAATTAAGAGGAGGTCTGTGTTACCTTTATGTTCATAATGGCATTTGTAGTGTCTTTTGAGTAGTAGCTATTAGTCAGCTCAGAGCTTCAGATTTTGATGGGTTATGGGTACAGACAACTTTTAAAAAAGATTTTATTTATTTTTAGACAGAGGGAAGGAAGGGAGAAAGAGAGGGACAGAAATATCAATGTGTGGTTTCCTCTTGTGAGTCCCACTACTGGGGCCCTGGCCTGCATCCCAGGCATGTGCCCTCACTGGGAATCAAACAGGATCTCAGGTTGGCGATCAGTCCACTGAACCACACCGGCCAGGAGCTGAGGGCAGACAATTTTCACAGAGGATTAGATGTGAAGGTAAGAAAGTGGGACTCCAAGAACAGCAACCAGTTAGAAGGTGTAATAAAAGAAAATGCCCATTTATAATAGTGATAAAAGATGAAATGCCTAGGAATGAAATTAATAAAAACTTGCAAGATCTGCATAAAAATTAAAATATTATTACAGAACACAAAGAATACTTGGACAAATCTTGAGGTATACTATGTTCTTAGATAGGAAGACTTAATTTTATAAAGCTGACATTTCTTCCTAAATTAATCTATAAATCTAAGCTAAAATATTAACTGAATTTTTAAAAACTAGACAAGTTGACTAAAATTCATATGGAAAAAATGATCAAGTAATGAGAGAGAGAGGCACACACATACACACGGAAGATTTAGGAAAAATTTGCTAACCACATATTAATATAAATATGCTACAATAAAGCTATATTAATTAAACTGTGGTACTGGTATGTGAATAGAAAAAATAGAAAGTTATGAAATAGGCTGAAATATATATGGGACTTTAATGTAAAAGTGGCATTTCAAAACAATATTTAAAATATGCTTTATTCAATAGATTGTTAAAGGTTAGCTTTCTGAAAGAAAACAGAAGGAGTGATCCCTGTGTTCCCACCCCTCAATAAACCCAGATGAGTCAAAGGCATAAATATTAAAATATTAAACCAAAATAGTACTAGAGAAATCACAGGAAATGACGTTATAACCTTGATGTTTGGAAAGTGTTTCTATAAGTGACACAAACTCCCTGAAATCTATTAAATGATTTAATTCAATTTCATGAAAAATAAAAAAAAGACACCATATACATAGAAAAGTGATAAAACTGGAAACAATATTTGCATATTATATCTATATTATATAAAAGTGCTATATTTTTAAATATATGAAAATATCATATAAATATATATGATATAAATTATCATATCATATAAATCAATAAAGACAATGACTATGGCTAACATAAAAATGAGGGACATCACAAAAAAAGCAAATAAAAAATGACTCAAGCAGATGAAAACACTTTACTCATAATAAGAGAAAGACAAATATAAAAGAATAATAATATACCACTTTTTCCACTATATTAAGTTGACAAAGAGAAGTTTGATAATACATGGTTAGCAAGTCATAGGGATACTTACTCTCCTACATTACTGTTGAGCGTTCATTGATACAAACTCTTTGAAGAGCAACTTAGAGATACCTAGCAAAGACATTCATACAGCCTTTGATCCTGCTATGTATTTTCTATGTACTGATTCTAAACTATAATCGTACATGAGCAAAGTGAATGTGTACAAAGATATTCATGACAGTATTGTTTAGAAACATTTGGAAGCACCTTAAATGTCCTTCAGTAGAGTATTGGTTAAATAAAATATCATTTGTGAGAAAAATAAAAGCGTTTTTGGATGTTTATTGTGTACCAGGTACTATAGTAAGCACTTTACATATATAATCTAAGTTAATTTCCACAACAAATATATGAGGTAGGAGTACTATTATCTTCTTTTTACAGAAGGGAAAACTGAGAAAAAGAGAGGACAACTAACTCCTAATGAACAGAGGAGCTGGGACTCAACCTTAGTCAGCCTCTAGAGTTGATACCCATTTACGAGTCTACAGTTTCTCCCATACACATGCAGTTCCAGGAAGGTGTGAAAAAGAAGGAAGCCACTCTGTGTACTGTGCTGATAACCTGGATTGTCTAGAAATACACATATACATGTATTTCTAAAATATATATTTTATAAGAAAGCTACAAAGAATAGAATGGTATAGTAGATTCCCATCTTTTGTGGAAAAAAGAATATACTGATAAATTTTTATAAATACATGGTCTATCTTCACAGGTACAAAAATATTAGCATTAGTGTTTGGATTAGTGGAGAGGAATTGAGTGTCCCGGGGAACAGAGGAAGGAAAAAGAGTTATTATTTACGTTTTTCATTTGTGTGTTTTGAATTTTGTGCAATAAACATATGCTCTTTATTAAGGAAAAGAAATGAAATAGCAGCAACAAAAGCAGTAAGCATAGGGAAGAGTAGTTCAGAGGCCTGGTTTATTTAGTATGTTTTTGCAAGTATCTTCCTTCCACTTAGAAGGACAGTTTATGTTATAAAAATTTAACATGGACCATAAATAAATGAAAAGATGAGTTCCAAAAACTTAGAAAAGATATGTATTTATAATGTATAGAACCAACAAAGGATTATTATCTAGGACATATAAAGGACTCTTATAAATCAGTAAGAAAAAAGCAAATAATCTGATGGAAAAAATGAACAAAGATATGAACAGGTATTTCACAGAAGAGGAAGTTTAGTCTAATGAATACATGAAAAAATGATCAACCAGGTTAATAATTATGGGAAGGCAAATAAAAATGAGATAGATCATTTCACACTCCAAAATTTAAAAGTTTGACAGTCAGAAGTATCAGCGAAGATGGAGAACAATCACAAGAGCTGCTGGGAGAGAGCGGTTGGTATAGTCACTTTGGGAGATAATGTAGTAAAACAAAAGATTTAAAACAAGTAGAACAAAATGTTAATACCTGTTAACTCTGTGTGATCTTAAGAAAGCTAATTAACCTCCAAGAGCTTTTTTTTCTTAGACATAAGGACAGTAATAATACTTATCTCAGAGTTGTTGTGAAGGTTAAATTAATTTATGTATTTCTAATATATTTAAAATTTTCATAGTAAAAATGTAAAGAAGAAAATTGAAACATTTTAAGAATACGGATGAACTTCAAAATGACATTTTATAGCTTACTATTGTAATAAGTTCTATCATGTGCATCTCCAAGTAGACCAGATATATATACCTTTTAGCACGTCTTACTATAGCTGTCAAAGCCACTGATGCTTCTGCTTTTGGTAATTAATTGATCAAGGGTAAAGTGCAAAAACAAGGCATTAGTTTTATTGGTTCTGGAGAAGTCAGAACCTGATTTGGCTCTCATCGGCTTTTCCTAAGGAATGTGACAGTTTTTGCTGAGCCTTTTTGATTTTTGTCTCCATATTTTAATAACCCACAAGGAGACCTCCTTTTGTGTTCCTAGAGTGAAACAAAAAACTTTCCAATCTCCTAGTGGAATTTACTACTGTTTCTGTTCATTAACCAAACACAGGAAACAGCAGGAGAGCCTTCAATGGGGACAATGGAAGGAACCGGAATGCTCCTTAAATATGCAGCTTGTCTGTCTTATGCTTTGTCTTTGTCCTCTAGTGCGGATGGTGTCTGATCTGATTGACGCCTTAGTCCTTGTTTCCTAAATCACTAGAGTCTTTTTCTGGCGTATCAGATTGCTGTGACCTTGCTTCTGATTGCTTTGAAAAATACAGTGCTTCTGAATGATTTGGAAAATACCTCTATTTAGGAAAATACTTGTTTTGTGCTCTGGTTGTCGGTAAGGCTAAGACTATTAAAAAAAGATAAAGAAGATGAAGTCCTCTGGGCATCATTTTTCTAGCGCTAAGTGAAAAGAAATCTATACAACTCTATGAGCTATGAAAGCGGCAGTTTGAAGCCTGCAATTTCTGTTGTGACATAGCATGTGTTTGGGACACAAGCTTTGTGGCTGAAAGGTTCGCATGGTTTCTGTAACTATGTAATGCAAAAGGAGGTCTCTCTGACCCAAACCAAGGGAAATTGTTGAAGTGTGAGTTCCTCTCTGAACTCAATGCTTGTAGCAAAATAAGAATAAGGGTATTTCAGCAATTCCAGTGCCAGCTGTGGGGTGAATCAGAACATTGCCTTTTAGGTCAGATATTCTTTATGACTAAGTGAAAAAGTTTAGGGAAACCCAAGTTTGCTTCGTATAATGAACAAACAGGCACACACACTTTCATGACATATCTGTACAAATATGCACACAAGAATAATACCCCCTATCCTTTATCTGGCATTGCTGAGTAGTGAGGTTTTCTCTATACAAATGAAACTTACTCAACTAAATAAAATAGTTTAATATTTAATAGGAATTTGATTTCTTTAGTAAGTATACCAAATACATTTAAACTTTCTTTGATGATTCATCCATCACTATTAATAATCAAATGTTTTTACTTTTCTGTAATGCTTTGCTTTTTATTCTTTCCCCCTTCACCATTACTAAATCAATACTTATTGCAGAAAATCAGAAATACAAACAGGAAAACACCAATTGTTACATTTATCCAGAGATAATTAATGCTAACACTCATATGGCATGTACATTCTTAAGCAAATGGGAACATTCAATAATGTCTTTTGTGATCTGCCTTTTTTCTCATAGATATTTATCATGAAAAAATATTTTACTATCTGTAGACCTATACCTGAAACACAGTTTTAAATGATTATATTATACTCTATTTGTATGGACATATTATATTTTATTTGAACAATTCCATATTATTGAATAGTTAGATTATGTCCACAATCTTGTATCACACATGACACTGTGTTGAATGTGCATGTATGTATATGTGTATAAATATACACCTTTATATACATGCTTAATTATTTCCTATAATAAATTATTAAATATGGATGTTATAACTGAAAGTACATACACATTTTTGAGGATTTTGATGTGTTCTGTCATCTTGGGCTCCTATTAAGTTCATATATCTGGGTACAGCTACACAGCTAAGAGAGCTGTGCCCACTCCGACTGTTCACTGTCTTGTGCTGGACTGGTGGCTAAATGTCTTGAAATATTTATTTTTTTCAGCTATTCATAGGAAAGTTATATGAATATGCATTTCCACTTGGATTTATATTTTGAAGAGAGATATCTCCCTTAAATTTTTAAAATTTCTATGTAAAAATAAATACCTGAAGCTCAGGAAATATTTGAACATAAAAATTTTGGGGCTAAAAAGATTCCTCCATTGGTTAAAATATACAGTACTTAGAAAGATTTAGTTAGGCACTTCACCAAAAATATATGAATAGCAACTAAAGACATGAGAAGGAGCTCTACATTAGGGAAATATAAATTAATCTAAAATGATATAGTACTATACACCCATTAAAATGATAAAACAAAAAAAATTAAAAGTATTATACGTTTACCATATGACCAAGAAATTTTACATTCGGATAGTTATCCAAGAGAATGAAAAACTTCTGTCTACACAAAAACGTGTATGCAAATATTTACAGTGGCTTTATCCATAAATGCCCCAAACTGGAAACTACACAAATATTCCCGACTGATGAATGGATAAAAACTGGCACATCTATACAGTGGAATAGCTCTCAAAATTAAAAAAAAGAATGAATATTGATACATGTAGGAATATGATTTAATCTGATGCATTCAGATTCAACAAGCTACTTAAATATGATTCTACTTATAGCCTAGAAAAGGAAAAATTATAGGGGGAGAAAACCGATCAGTGGTTGCCAGAGGCTGGGGATGGGGTGGATGGGTGACTTTAAATTTGTGCCATGAGGGAATTTTGAGGGTGAAAAAACTGATAAATAGTGCTATATATATGCATTTGTCAAAACCCATAGTACTGTCTATCCAAAAAATTTAATTCTACTGTATGTAATTTTAGAAGTAAATAAAATTTAAAAATTAAAATAATTCTGTTTTAATAGGAAGAAGAAAACACCATGCTGAAACATTTGTAATGGCCATAAAATGTGCATTGCATACTCCCAACCTAGGGATTGTGATTGACCAAAGGGCCCAACTGTTGTACCTGAAGTCAATACTGCATTTACCAGCGCCTGAGCATGGCAGGGATAATAAGGCAGGTCCATTCCTGGGGTCATGGGATCTCCCAATGGCCTTGTTACACTTCCATAGACAACACTGCAGTGTAGGAAACTTCCACTCAATCTTTCTTTACTCCTTCACTCAAGTCAGATTTCATGGGGTTTTAGCTCTCCCAGCCTCAGATAACTGCCTACTCAATTTCTCTCACACAGGCATTTCCCCGCGGAAAATCCATGCAGGTTTAATCTTGTCTTGGCAGAAGTTTCTTGTAGAATTTGAACTAATACAAATTCCAGTTTTGTACTGTATAATATGATTGCCACGGAGATAAAAAGTATAATCACATTTTAAAAATCTTGATGTGTGTTGTACTTCAATACATGTGTCATTATAAAAATATTTACTGAAGTATAATATACATAAACAAAAATATACGTAAGTATATGGTTCTATGAATTTTCACAAAGTGAAAATATCACTCAGATTCCCAGTTCAAGATAAGAACATTACTAGTCATTCAGAAGCTCCCCTACACCCCAACTTATGCCCTTTCTCAGTGACTTACTGCCTCTCAAAGTAACTAGTGGCCTGAATTTTTAGCACCATGAATCTGTTGACCTATTTATAAATTTTAAGTAGTATATGTTGAATAGTTTTATTTTGGTCTGGCTTCTTTGCTTTTTAAAAAAATTATATTTTTCTTTGTCTCCTCACACAACCAAAAGGACAACAAATTTAAAAACAAAAAATAACCAGAACTGCCAGAATATTGAACTGTATGGAAGTCCAACAATGAAGGAGTTAAAGAAGAAACATTCATCCAGGCTGGTAGGAGGGGTAGAGACAGGCAGCCGGGCAAAGAGGACACACAGCAAGGCTGCAGCTGGTGGACCAAGCATTTGCACGCGGATAAACTGGGAGGAAAAGCTGAGGAGTGAGAGGGACCGTGCAACCCAGGGTTCCAGTGCAGGAAAAGAGCGCCTCAAAACCTCTACAGGTAAAACCTGTGGGGTTTGTGACAGTGGGAGAGACTGCCAGTCTCACAGAAGAGTTCATTTGAGAGACTCACAGGGTCCTAGAATGTATACAAATTCACCCACCTGGGAATCAGCACCAGAAGGGCCCAATTTGCTTGTGGGTAGCAGGGGAAGAGACTGAGAGCTGGCCAAGAGTGCAGCAAGCAGCTTTGTTCCCTCTCAGACCCCTCCCCCACATACAGCGCCACAATGTAGTGATGCTGGTTGTCCTGCACTGGTGAATACCTAAGGCTCTGTCCTTCACAACATAATAGGCACATCATGACAAAAAAATATGGCCCAAAGGGAAGAACAGATCAAAGCTCCAAAAATAGAACTAAGCAATGAAGAGATAGTCAATGCATCAGATGCACAGTTCAAAACACTAGTAATCAGGGTGTTCACAGAATTAGTTGAGTATGGTTGCAAAATGGAGGAAAAAGTGAAGGCTATGCAAAGTGAAATAAAGCAAAATATACAGGGAACCAACAGTGAAGGGAAGGAAACTGAGACTCAAATCAATGACTTGGAGCAGAAAGAAGAAATAAACATTCAACCAGAACAGAATGAAGAAACAAAAATTCAAAAAAATGAGGAGAGGCTGAGGAGCCTCTGGGACAACTTAAGACATTCCAACATCTGAATCATAAGGGTGCCAGAAGGAGAAGAGGAAGAGCAAGGCATTGAAAACTTATCTGAACAAATAATGAAGGAGAACTTCCCCAATCTGGCAAAGGAAAGGAAGGAGACTTCCAGGAAGTTCAGGAAGCCCATAGAGTCCCAAAGAAGTTGGACCCAAGGAAGTACACACCAAGTCACATCATCATTACATTAACCAAGATTAAAGATAAGGAGGAAATCTTAAAAACAACAAGAGAAAAGGAGACAGTTACCCACAAAGGAGTTCCCATAAAACTATCAGTTGATTTCTCAAAAGAAACACAGACAAGAAGGGTCTGGAAAGAAGTATTCAGAGTCATTAGGGCCAACTGCCTACATCCAAGAATACTCTATCTGGCAAAGCTGTCATTTAGAATGGAAGGACAGATAAAGTGCTTTCCAGGTGAAGTAAAGTTCAAGGAGTTCATCAACACTGAGCCCTTATCTTGTGAAATGTTAAAGGGACTTATCTAAGAAAAAGAGGATGATGAAAAATATGAACAGTAAGATAACAACAAACTCACAACTATCAACAACTGACCCTAAAAAACCAAAAACAAAAACAAACTAAGCAAACAATTAGAACAGGAACAGAATTACAAAAACGGAGACCACATGGAGGGTTATCAGTGGGGAGAGTGAGGGTGGCGAATGGGGGAAAAGGTACAGGGAATAAGAAGCATAAATGGTAGGTACAAAATAGACAAGGGAAGGTTAAGAATAGTACAGGAAATGGAGAAGCCAAAGAACTTATATGTACAACCCATGGATATGAACTAAGTGGGGGGGAATGCTGGTGGGAAGGGGGTGCAGGGAGGAGGGGAATAAAGAGGAGAAAAAATAGAACAACTATGATAGCATAATCAGTAAAATATATTACAGAATAAAGTAAAAAAATTATATTTTATTGATTATGCTATTACAGTTGTCTCAATTTTTTTCCCTTTTGCCACCCTCCACCAAGTATCCCCCACTCCCTCAGGCAATCCCCACACCATTCTTCATGTCCATGGGTCATGCATATAAGTTCTTTGGGTACTCCATTTCCTATACTGAACTTTACATCCCCATGGCTATTCTGTAACTACTAATTTGTACTTCTTAATTCCCTCACCTCTTCACCCATTCTCCCACACCCCCTTCCAAGTTGGCAACCATCAAAGTGCTCTGTATCCATGATTCTGTCTGTTCTTCTTATTTGCTTAGTTTGTTTTTTAGAATGAATTGGTAATAGGCATGTATTTATTCTTTTATTCCTTTTCATTTAAATTAATTTATTCCTTTTTATATATTTTATTATATTTATATATAATACTTATATATTTATATAATATAGAAAATGAAATTTATTTCATTTAAAGATGCTTACACTATCCTCATTTTTTAGGATTCTTTTCCTTTTGTTGTTCTGTTGTTTGTTTTTGCTTCCTTATGTTCCAAATCATTGATCTGATCCCAACTTCATCCCCTCTACTGTTGTATCTCAGTAAATTGTTCTTTATTTCAATTAGTGTATCCTTTGTTTCTGACTGGATCTTTTTTATGCTGTTGAGGTCCTCACTAAGTTCCTTGAGCATCCTTATAACCAGTGTTTTGAATTCTGCACCTGATAAATTGCTTGTCTCCATCTTGTTTAGTTTTTTTCTGTAGTTTTGATCTGTCTTTCATTAGGGTCATGCTTCTTTGTCTCGTCGTTTTGGAAAACTCCCTGTGTTTGCTTCTATGTATTAGGTAGAGCTGCTACGGCTCCCTGTATTGGTAGCAGGGCTGATGTAGTAGGTGTGCAGTAGGGTCCAGTGGCACAGCCTCCCCTATCACGCATGCAGGGTACTTGAGGTTCAATTTTTGTGTGGTCAGAATACACCCTCCTCTTGCAGTTGAGGCTTGGTTGCTGTTGGCAGGTCAATGGGAGGGATTTACCCAGGCCAGTCAGCTTCATGGACTGGATGTCACCACTGACCACTACCTCTGGCCTTTGTGGAGGATCGGCTATGCAGGGGCAGGGTGGTGGTTCTCCATATGGTCTCTAGCTCTCCAATGGGTGTGCAGGTTCTGAGGTTTCCTGGGTGGTGGAGACCAAGGTTAGCCCCCACCTGTATTTTGCCCAGGGCTACCCTACATGAGCTATAGAGCAATCTGAGATGGCTGTTAATTGTGCTGGGCTTGGAGATTCCCAGGTGAAGCCAAGCTGTGACTCTAGGCTGGCTGCTGCTAGTATCAGGCCCGGAGCCAATTCACGAGAGGTAAGTGGGTGGGACCTCACTGAAGCTGGCTGTTGTTTGTTTGAGAGTATTTAGGAAATTGTGAAGCATAAGCCAAGACCAGCTATTCATATGGAGAAGTCACTGTTAACAGCTTGGGTAGGCCCATGTATTGGGTGGGACAGAGCCTCAGGGGGTCTCCAGTGTGGGGCAAATAATGTTAACCAGGTTAATGGAGCCTCAGATATGGCACCTGCCTATCTGCTCTGTAGCTCTGTTGGGAAAGGGTTCAGAAAAGGGACAATGGCCTCTGCCTGCCTTTCTGTCTGGGAGAAGGCTGACCACCATCTCCTGCCTTGATGCCAGACACTTTAGTTTTTGTTTGTGCCTGGTACCTTTCAAACTGCTACCCAGGTACTGGAGCTCACAGGGAGTGAGGCAGAGTAAGTCTGTGCATGTGTTCTTTAACTGTTTGGGACTCTAGAAGTTTCTTCCACTCACTCAATCCCCATTGCTTTTTGCAGCCAGAAGATATGGGGACTTATCTCGCTGGCACTGTAACCCTGGGCTTGTGGGTCTGGTGTGGGGCTGGGACTCCTTCCTGAGATATACTTCCCATGTTTTTATTTACCACATGTAGGGGTGGGACCAACCCATTCCACCTCTCTGCATCTCTTCTTCTCCTACCAGTCCAGATGGATATAGCTTCTTTAATTCCGTAGTTGTCACACTTCTATTCAACTTGCTTTCTGATGGTTCTGAGTGATGGTTGCTCTACAATTTATTTGTAATTTTGACGTGGTTGTGTGAGAAGGTGAGCTCTGTTTACCTATGCCACCATCTTGACCAGGAGTTCCCAGGAAAGCTGGTCTAGATTCTTTCAATGTTTGTGAGAATCAATCATAATGGTATATTTAGCAATAATTTATTCCTTTTCACTGTTGTGGAATATTCCACTAAGTGAACATACCACAATTTATTTATTTTGAATTATATATATTATTTATTTCCAATTAAAGTTGACATTCAATATTACTTTATATCAATTTCATTTGTATAAGATGTGCTTAGATAATTATATGTTACAAAGTGATCTCCCCATAATTCTAGTACCCACCCAACACCATATATATTTATTACAATATTATTGACTATATCTCCTATGCTGTTATTTATATCCCCATGACTATTTTATAACTACTAATTTGTACTTCTTAATTCCTTCACCTTTTTCATCCAGCCCTGCAACTCTCCTTCACCCCTCATCTGGCAACCTTCAGTTTGTTCTCTGAATCTCTGAGCCTGTTTTTGTTTCGTTTGTTTATTTTGTTCTTTAGATTTGACAAATAAATGAAACCATATGGTATTTGTCTTTTTCTGTCTGACTTATTTCATTTAGCATAATACCCTCTAGGTTTATCCATGTTGTTGCAAAGTTATACCACAGTTTTTTTTATCCATTTATTATTGATTGGTATCAGTGTTTTTCACTTTTGTGCTCTACAAATAATGTTGTAATGAACATACTTGAATATTTCTACTGGTGCATATACGTACTCATTCCTACTTGGTAAATCAGTAGGAGTATAATTGTAAGATCATAGGTTATGTGTGTGGTCAGAGTAAGAAGATGTTATCAAATATTTTTTCAAAGTGGTGACACTCCCACTATCCATGTATAAGTATTCGATTTTCTACAGCCTCATTATCACCAATGCTTGATATAAAGTTGACAAGGACATAGTAGTAAAGAAAAGTTACAGGCCAATCTCTTTCATAAACAAAGATGCAACAAATCTTTAATTCATTAGCAAACAGAAACTAGGAACCTAAAAACATAATATATTTCAATCCAATTTGATTTATCCCAGAAATGCAAGGTGAGTTTAGCCTTTGAAATATCAGTCGATGTAATTCTTCACAATAACAGAACAAAAGAGACAAATCATATAGTTATCTGTCTCTATTTGTTTGTTATTTTATTTTGTTCATTAGATTTCACATATTCATATTGTTATCTAAATGGAAGGAAAAAGGCATTGGATAACATTTAACACCCGGCCATGGTGTTAAATGAAAAAATTCTCAGCAAACTCAAGAGAAGGGGACGTTCTTAATTTAATAAGGAATATATATATATATATATATATATATATATACACACACACATATATATACATAACGTTTTGTTGTTTATGCTATTACTGTTGCCCCACTTTCCCCCTTAACCTCCCTCTACCCAGTCTGCCCCCAACTTCCATAGTCAATCACCATACCGTGGTCCATGTTCATGGGTCCTCCATATGTGTTCTTCGACTAATTCCTTCACTTGTCAGTGAGTCTCCCTTTCCCCTCTTCCCTCTTACAGCTGTCAGTCTGTTCCATGATTCCAATCCCCTGGTTCTATTTTGCTTATTTTGTTTATTTTGTTCATTAGATTCCTCTTATAAGTGAGATTATATGATATCTACCTTTTACTGACTGACATTTCACTTAGTATAATAGTCTGTAGTTCTATCCATGGTGTGGCAAAAGGCAGGAATTCCTTTTATCCTGTTGTGTGGTATTCCATTATATACATGTAACACAATTTTTCAGTCCACTAATCTACTGATGGGTGCTTAGGCTATTTCCAAACCTTGGCTATTGTAAATAGTGCTATGAAGTGGCTATGAATACATTTAACTAAGGATGTAAAAGACTTGTACTCAGAAAACTATAGGACACTACAGAAAGAAATTGAAGAAGACACAAACAAATGGAAGCAAAAACTCTATTCATGGATTAGAAGAATTAACATCATTAAAATGCCCACACTACCCAAAGCAACCTATAGACTCAATGGTATTTCTATTAAAATACCAATGGCATATTCCATGGATCTAGAACAAATATTCAAAAAATTTATATGGAACCACAAAAGATCCTGAATAACCTCAGCAATTTTGAGAAAGAGGAACAAAGTAGGAAGGATCACAATACCTGATGTAAAACTATATTACAAGGCCACTGTAATCAAAACAGTCTGGTACTGGCATAAGAACAGACACATAGATCAATGGAACAGAATAGAGATCCCTGTAATAACCCCATGTCTTTATGGTTAATTAATATTTTACAAAGAAGGCATGAGCATACAGTGGAGTAAAGACAGTCTCTTTAATAAATGGTTTGGGAGAACTGGACTGGTACATGCAAAAAAATGAAGCTATACCACCATCTTATACCACACACCAGAATAAATTCTAAATGGATAAAAGACTTAAATATAAGTTGTGATACCATAAAAATCATAGTGGAAAACATAGGTAGCAAAATTTCAGATATCTCATGTAGCAATATTTTTGTCAGTATTTCTCCTAAGACAAGGGAAATAAAGGAAAAAATAAACAAATGAGGCTGCATCAAGTTAAAATGCATCTGCATTGCTAAAGAACTATCATCAAAATGAAAAGGGAACTGACTGTATGTGAAAACATATTTGCCAACAATATATCAGGCAAGGGTTTACTCTCCAAAATATATAAGGAACTCATGTGAGTCAACACCAGGAAGACAAACAATCCAATTAAAAAAGGGGCAAAGGACCTGAACAGACACTTCAGAGGAGTGTCTATTTCAAAGGAGGACATAAAGATGGACCATAGACATATGAAAGGATGCTCAACATCACTAGCCATCAGAGAGACACAAATTAAACCACAATGAGATACCACCTCACCCCTGTCAGGATGGGCACCATTAACACACCAACAAACAAAAAGTGCTGCTGAGGATGTGGAGAAAAGGGAACCCTAGTGTACTGTTGGTGGGAATGCAGACTGGTGCAGCCACTGTGGAAAACAGTATGAAGTTTCTTCAAAAAATTAAAAATGGAACTGCCTTTTGATCCAGTGTTTGACTGTTGGGAATATTTCCTAAGAATGCCAAAACACCAGTTAAAAAGAATTTATGCACCCCTATGTTAATAAAGAATATTTATAAAAATCCTGTGGCAAATCTTGTTTGTAATGGTGAAATACAGAAAGCGTTCTCCCTGTATAAAGAGTAAGACAAGATGTTCTCTATTACCACTTTCATTTAATTTTTTTGAAAATGTGAGGACCTAGCAAGGGTAGTAAGACAAGGAAAAAAATGGTACAAATATTGGGAAGGGAGAGGTAAAACCATTATCATGCACAGATGGCATGATTGGATGCATATGAAACCCAAAAGATTACAGGTGAATTTTAGAATTAATGTGTGAATTTACCTATGTTGTTGGATACAAAGTCAGCATATAAAAATTTTAGTTCTATATACCAGTGACAAAACTGTTGGAAAGTGAACTTTTAAGAAAGATACAATTTAAAATGGTATCAGAAAAGGCTACACTGGAGTTTAAATTGTACAAAATGACCATAAACTGCTTTGCTTTTGGTGTCCTCTTATTAGAACTTTGGTAGTTTTCCCTTATCTTAACTTAGTGGGTTGTTAGCTACAATTTCTGTAGTTATCACTCTGCTTGTTTCTAGCTGAAAGTTCTTTCAGTAATTTTCTACCTCAGATGTGCTATGATTGGGAAATCAATAATAACATAAACTCGGTAAGAATTATCTTAATAAAACTGAAACGATTTTAGCACCTAGGCTTTGCGACTTTCATTTTGGCCACTTAAGGGTTACTCAGAGCCCTTTATTCTTATATTCAGGGTCCAGTTTTGTTAAAAATGATTGAGATGGCCAGAAGTATAAACTCCAGGGAACAGGGGTGTTATTTTGTATCTATCTGTCTTTTAGAAGAGTCTGATGAACTCTCTCCATTCCTTACTTGAATAAGACCTTTCTTAAAGTTTTCCATGAGATTATTTCATTTCGAAAAAGTAAAGAAAAAGAAAAGTTAGGTTCAGCTTCTGTACAGGGATCTTAAAATATTGTGATTATCTCCCTTAGAACAAAAACTTGGTATAAATCTTTTCATTGTTTGAAATTAGATATTGACTTTGATATGATTTAAAATGCCAGTGACTCTTAGACAATGTTGCACTGGCTTAAGAGGGCTGTGTTTCTAATATTAGTTGAATTTGGCTCGGCTGCTCAGCTTAATAAGTAAGATTATAGCCAAATAAATACTATTAACCAACTAAGCCAATAATCATCAGGACCCGAAGAGCATTGTGCCTCTAGCTAATGTAACAGGTGGGGCAAAGGGGACTGATGAAGAGCTAGATGTGTCTGGTTGACAGGAGCTATTGGGATGACATTTTTAAACATTTGAGATCTAGTTGTAGCCTATAGGTGCTGAGGTACCATTACAGATAGTTTCTATTCTATTGTAATTTATTGGATTTCATTTAAGGAATGCTAGTGGTAGCTCCCTAAATTGATTTCACTGCTCATTAATGTGTCATGAATTTCAGTTTGAAAACCACTAATTTAGGTGACACCAAGGATCAATCTTACTCCTTCAATGCTCTGTTAAATTGGAGCCTTGGCACTGGGCCCAGCCCAGGCCAGCCATGGTCAAGTAGTTATTAATACCTAAAATCTATCAGCCATTCATCCTTACCAAAGAAGGCTCAGACTGTGAGAATATTTTAACCCTGACCACAGATGGTAAAACAAGACGATATGTAATTAGTGCTACATCTTTCTTTGTTCACAAAGCTCCATTTATTAGCCTGTTTTCTACTTTTAAAGTGGTTAATATAAAAATTGATCAATTTTGTTGAAACATAAGAGTAGGCTAATGGCGCTTCTAATAAAATAATCCAAGAACAAAAATAAGACCCAAAATCTGATCCAGAATTTCTGTATTTGTGAAGAGGGATCAAAAATCCTTATCTTACACCATTATTATGAGAATAAATAACAGAGAATGAATATATGCAAAAATAGCTGTACAACTAGCCTAGGGTGGAAGGTTATTTGCAAAAATAGCCAAATCAATTACTCCCATCTGTGTATTTATGCTCCTTTGTAACATGATTTTCTATTCCTTCCATTAATAGATAAAGTCTGTTCTCCCCCATTCATCAACCCAACCTACTCTTACTTGAATCTGGGCTGGCTTTTGAACTTACTTTGACAAATGAAATGTGGTTGAAGTGAGGTTGTGGTGCTTCTATGCTTAGGCATCAAGAGACCTTGGGCGTTTGTTCTTATCCTCTTGAAATTAGTTTCCCTTCATGTGAAGAAAGGTTTCTTGAGAATGAGAGATCAGATAGAGAGAGAGAGGCCTAACTGACAGCATACACCAAGCATTAGAAGTGAGAAGGAGTCGATATTAGCCTACCCAACCCAGCTGCTATAGACTGAATATTTGTGTCTCCCCAAATTCATGTTAAATCATAATGCCCAGTGTGATGGTATTCAGAGATAGGGCCTTTGGGACGTGAATTAGATCATGAGTGGGATTAACTCATGAATGGGATTGCCACCCTTATAAAAAAGGCCCTAGAGAGATCCCTTGTTCTTTTTACCACATGGGGACACAGTGAGAAGATAGCCCATCTATGAACTAGAAAGCATGCTCTTACCAGATACCATATCTGCTGGCATCTTGACCTTGGACTTCCAGCTTTCTGAACTGTAAGAAGTACATGTTTGTTGCTCAAGTAATCTGATATATGGAATTTTGTTATAGCAGAACAAATGGCTAAGATATCAGTCAAGCCCTTATATTCTTGCAGGCACAGTAATTCTCATGAGACCAGAAGAAGAACATCCTAGCAGAACCCAACACAAACTTGATTTACCAAATGGGTGTTATTTTTAGCTACTGATTTGGAGTAGTTTATTACACAAGGATAGATTAGTGATAAACCTGACATATTATGTATTTAATAAATGGGCATGAATGCTTGCCTCTTGAGGGAAGGGTAAATTTGATTTTGAAGAACAGTTTCAAAGGTATTTTTTTTAAGTATTGAGATTTATTTCTTAGGATGGGGTAGACAACATTTTGGAATGTTATTTGGTTTATTGTTTTCACTCTCTATTTATCCTCAATTTCCTTCTCTCTAACAAAGGGATAATAATTGTAGGTATGGGAGAGAAAACTGAGGCACGTGACCTTGTTCCCTAGAACAAGGTTCCCTTGTTCCCTTGTTCCCTGGTTCCCTAGAAACAGAATCTAAGATGGGGTTCCTTAGAGTAATGATTTTTCATGGAAGTGCTCTCAAGAGAGAGGAGGGTGAAGGATCAGGATAGGAGAATGGAAAAAAGTTAGGCACACAAGCACTCTGGGACCCACTCAATGCAGGATATACTGCATTAAAATCCCAAATTAGCCTATTAAGTATTATGCTTCTTTTTTAGCAGTAATGTGTATGAGCAGATAACTTGCTCTTTAATTTAAAGAGGTTGGTTGAGCATGACCCAGACAACTGGGCCTTTAAAAATTTTCCTGATGAGATAGGCCCTTGAATCTGCAGGGTTCGTCTCTCATCCCCTGGAGCGTGCGAGGCTTACTGTGGCACCCAGAATACCTGTCACTTCTTGCTAATCAGGCCTGATTGATATTATATCATCAGTATAGTAAATTACTGTGATGCTCTGCAGAATGTTGAGATGGCCTTGGTGCTTTATTATAGTAAGGAGCAAGAGGATTATAGATAGCCCTGGGTCAAGACTATGAATCAGTATTGTCTGCCTAATGTGAATGCAAACCATGAGACGGGCTTGTCTAGGACTCCAGTTACAGCCTCATGTCTATGATGGCTCTTTGCTTCATCAGGTATCAGCGTCAGCTCGGTTCTCTGTACAACAACTTCAAAATATCTGGGTATTCTCTTTTTCCAGTGTGTCGTTTACTGAATGAATTTCCATAGTCCTTTGGGGGAAGGATTGGGGAATTACTACTATGTACACTTTCCATGGTACTTTACGTTCCTTCCTAATATAGATACCCTCTTATTCAGTGAGTGAGTTCTCTGAGAATTGGTCTGAGAATTGGTTCAGGTCTGCAAATCTGACAAGGAATCATGATTTTGAGAGGACTGACTTCAGCCTCCTGCTCATCCACTCATGATCTTTGGTTAAATAAATTAAGGATTATTCTTTTTGGCTGTTCATTTGTGTTTTTCCTGGGAACTCTGTGGTTTGCCATATCCACGATCCCTGTGAGTCAGGTCATTCTGTCCTTGCTGCCCATTATGGTAATTATGCCTTTCTTTGTCTAAGTGTTAAGTGCCACCACTTGGCTTTTGCTATTCTGTCATTCCCACTGTAATAGCGAGTGCAGTTCTGCAGCAGCAGTACCTGCTATTATCAGCTCCAGCTCTCAGAGGATGACCAATCCCCAATAAGCTTGCCTCATACAAATCTTCCAATTTAGACTTTGCTTTTGGAAGAACTTGCTTTTTAACAATGATAGCCTGGCTTTCATTCCTGTCTCTGTCAGATTTTTCTTTATACAACAACTAGACTGATTTTTAAACAGCTCATGTGAATATTTCACACTACTGCTTCAAATACTTCAAGTGATTTCTTGTTGCTCTTAGGGTAAGGTCCTAAATTTTTGTAAAAGGCTTCTCTAATCTGGGCCCACCCTACTCCTATAGCCTCTTCTCTAGCCATTTCCCTTCTTTTCCTCTCCTTTGCAAGGCACCACTCTCCCCTCTGAGCCTCCCCACAGACTGTCACCTGTCCCGCTTAATGCCTCTGAAACTTTGCCTGGATACTTTTTTCTTCATGTCTTAGTTTAAATGACACTTTTGCAGGAAAACTTTCCTGCCCACCAGATTAGGTTTTATGTTTTGTGTCTTTATTGCATCCTACAATAACCTTTGTAGTCCCTGACACAACTATGCCGTATATATGATTAACCTTTTGTTTAGTTAACTATCTGTATCTCCTGTTCAAGTCCAATCTTTGTGTTGTCAGGAATTCTCCCTCTCTTTTTGTCTTCCTCCTTTGGTATTTCTAGCATTTCACAAAGGGACTGGCACTTAGTAGATGCTCAATAAATAATTATTTTAAAAGTATTGGTTGAGCCCACACAAAGGATACACCTTGAATATCTAGCTTGGGTGATAAGGGAGGCTATGCCACTGGGCGCTACAGGACACCTACTACATGAGGCCACACTACCAAGACATGGAGTCAAAGCAGCTCTACCTAATACATACAAACAAACACAGGGAGGCTGCCAAAATGAGGGGACAAAGAAACATGGCCCAAATGAAAGAACAGATCAAAACTCCAGAAAAAGAACTAAACCAAATGGAGATGAGCAATCTATCAGATGCTAAGTTCAAAACACTGGTTATAAGGATGCTCAAGGAACTTAGTGAAGACCTCAATAGCATAAAAAAGATCCAGTCAGAGATGAAGGTTAGCTAGTTGAAATAAAGAACAATTTACAGGGAAACAACACTAGAGTGGATGAAGCCAAGAATTGAATCAATGATTTGGAGTATAAGGAAGCAAAAAACAACCAATCAGGACAACAAGAAGAAAAAAGAATAAAAAATAAAAGAGGATAGGGTAAGTAGCCTCTGGGACAACATCAAGCATTCCAATATTACATCATAGGGGTGCCAGAAGGAGAAGAGAAAGAGCAAGAAATTGGAAATCTATTTGAAAAAATAATTAAAGAAAACTCCCCTAATTTGGCATGCAAGTCCAGGAAGCACAGAGAGTCTCAATCATGTTGGACTCAAAGAGAGCCACATCAAGACACATCAAAATTAAAATGCCAAGCATTAAAGATAAAGAGAGAAATCTTACAAGCAGCAAGAGAGAAGCAGAGTGTTACCTAGGAAGTAGTTCCCATAAGACTGTCAGCTGATTTCTCTAAAGAAACTTTGCAGGCAAGAAGGGGCTGTCAGGAAGTCTTCAAATTGATGAAAAGCAAGGACCTACATCCAAGATTATTCTATCTAGCAAAACTATCATTTAGAATGGAAGGGCAGATGAAGGGCTTCCCAGATAAGGTAAAGTTAAAGGAATTCATTATCACCAAGCCATTATTATATGAAATGTTAAAGGGACTTATCTAAGAAAAAATAGATCAAAACTATGAACAGTAAAATGATAACTCACAACTATGAACAACTGAACCTAAAAAAAACAAAAACAAACTGAGTGAACAACCAGAACAGGAACAGGATCATAGGTGTGGGGATCGTTTGGAGGGTTATCAGCTGGATGAGGGGTAGGGGACAAAAAGGGAAATGGTGCAGGGATCAAGAAGCAAGAAAATAGACAGGGGAATGTCAAGAATAGTATTTGAAAGGGAGAAGCCAAAGAACTTACATGCATGACCCATGGGCATGAACTAAGGGAGGTGTGATTATTGGAGGGAAGGAGGTACCTGGCACAGGGGGGAAAAGGGAAAAATTAGGACAACTGTAACAGCAGAGTCAATATAATATGCTAAAAAAGTATTGATTGAGGGGAGAACAAGAGCAAGATGGTTTACATCTTGAATTTGTGTGTTGGATAGCTGTAGTTGATCTCCATGGAGATTATTTTTGATAACAGATTTCTTCTGGGGAATAGCTGAGTTCACGGTTTTGTTTTTCAAAATTCTGCTTCAGTGAGGTGTGAAAAAGAAAAGGGCTATGGAAACTCATTAGATTCCAGATATAATGATAGAAAAGGGCCCCCAGGAAACACCCCCAGAGGAACCGGTCGAATTAACCATCCGCATGGTCTGAGTCCTCTTCCAGTGGTTGGTGGATGAGGACGGTAAATGTCTGATCTAAGAAGCAGACAACTGGACATACACATTCATAACTGAAGCAAACCATCGAGCAGTGGAGGGCTTACAATGCTGGATGAGTAGATGAGCGTGTATGTCTAAATGAGTCACTCTGTGTCCTCACAGATGAATGAGGTAGTGCTAGGAATTCCCTCACAGGGACCTGGCATGACTGACATTCTGTTTATATATGCACATGTTTCTCTCATCATTTTTTTGCATAGTTTATGAAAGTATTAATATAGTTTTAATAAGTAATGTTTTTAGGTTACAAAACTGACTTATCATCTTAATATAATAAAAACTCTGAATTTGAAGAAAATTAAAAGGCTATGAATTTAGTACAGTTAGTGTCACCATTTTTAACTTATTTTTTGTTTACTTTTTTATTGTACTTTTTCCATTACCATTTTTCCCCCTTATACCTCTCTCCTCACTGCAATCATCACACTGTTGTCCATGTCCATGACTCCTTTTTCCATTTTGCTTGATCCCTTCACCCTCTAACCACTCCCCCCATAACTGTCAACCTGCTCTCTATCTATGAGCCTGTCTCTATCTTGCTAGTTCAGTTCATTAGATTCCACATATGAATGAAATCATATGATATTTGTCTTTCCCTGATTAATTAATTTCACTTAGCGTAATGTTCTCCAGGTCCATCCATACTCTTGCAAAGGATAAAATATTCTTATTTTTTATGGTCATGTAGTATTCCACTGTGTAAATGTCCCATAGTTATTTTATCCACTCAACAACTGATGGGCACTTGGGCTACTTCCATATCTCAGTGATTATAAATAATGCTACAATGAACATAGAGGTGCTTATGTTCTTTTAAATTAATGTTTTGGGTTTCTTCAGATATATCCTCAGAAGTGGGATCGCTGGGTCAAAAGGCAGTTCCATTTGTAAATTTTTGAGTTATCTCCAAACTGTTGTCCGCAGCGGTTACACCAATTTTAATTCCCACCAACAGTGCAAAAGGGTTCCCCTTTCTCCGCCTCCTTGCCAGCTCTTGTTGTTTGCTGATTTGTTGATGAGGGCCATTCTGACTGGTGTGAGGTGGTATCTCATTGTGGTTTTAATTTGCATTTCTCTGATGATTAGTAAAACTGAGCATCTTTTCATATGTCCATTTATCATCCGTATGTCCTCTTTGAAGAAGTGTCTATTTGTGTCCTTTGCACAATTTTTTAATTGGATTTTTTTGTTTTTTGGGGTTTTTTTTTTTGTTTTGGTGTTTTATGTATGGTGTTTAGTTTTATAAGTTCTTTATAAATTTTGGATATTAATCCCTCAATAGTACATATGATTGAATATGTTCTTCTATCAGTGGGTTGTATTTTTATTTTGTTGATTTCCTTTGCTGTTCAAAAATTTTTAGTTTGATGTAGTCCATTTGTTTATTTTTTATTTTATTTCCCTTTCTTGAGGAGATATATCAGATAAAATGTTGCTATGAGCAATGTCTGAGATTTTACTGTCTGTGTTTTCTTCTAGGATTTTTATGGTTTTGGGTTAACATTTAAGTGTTTAATGAATTCTGAATTTATTCTTGTATGTGGTCTACTTTCATATTTCTCTGAATATCTGCCTAATTTTCCTAATGCCATTTTGAATAAACTATCTTTAACCCATTGTATGTACTTGCTTCCTCTATCAAATATTAATTTACTGTACAGGTGTGGGTTTATTTCTGGGCTCTCTATTCTATTCCATTGATCTATGTGTCTGCTTTTATGCCTGCACCATGATGTTTTGATTACTGTGGCCTTATAGGATAGTTATATCTAAGGTAGTGTGAGTCCTCAAAATTTGTTCTTTTTTCTCAAGATCACTGCTGCTATGTAGGCATTTGTGGTTCCATATAAATGTTTCAAATATTTGTTCTAGTTCTGTGAAATCTGTCATTGGTATCTTGATAAGAATTGCTTTGAATCTATAGATTGCTAATGTAGCATTGACATTTTAATGATGTTAATTATTCCTATCCATAAACAACACTGTATGTGCTTCCACTTATTTGTATCTTCTTCAATTTCTTTTTTGAGTATCTTATAATTTTCTGAGTGCTGTTCTTTTACATTGAGTTAGATTTATTTCTGGGTATTTTATCTTTTTGGAGAAATTGTGAGTGGGATTGTTTTCTTAATTATTCTTTCTGAGAGTTCATTATTGGCATATAAAAGTTCAACTGATCTCTGGTTATTAATTTAATATGCTGCTACTTTGCTGAATTCATTTATCAGTTCTAGTAATTTCTTGGAATCTTAGGGATCTCTAGGTACAGTATTATATCACCAGCAACTAAAGGCAGTTTTACTTCTTTCTTTCCAATTTGGATACCTTTTATTTCTTCTCCTTGTCTGATTGCTGTGGCTAGGACTTGCAGTACTATGTTGAATAAGAGAGGCAAAAGCAGACATCTCCATCTTGCTCCTGATCCTAAGGGAAATGCTTGTAGATTTTGCCCGTTGAGTATGATGCTGGCAGTGGGTTAGTCATGTATGGCCTCTATTATGTTTAGGTATGTTCCTGCTAATATCACTTTGCTGAGAGTTTTTATCATAAATGGGTGCTGCATTTTATCAAATGCTTTTTCTGCATCTATTGATAGGATCATGTGGTTTTCTCATTCATTTGTTTATGTGGTGAATCACATTTATTGATTTGCAAATATTGTATCAACCTTGCATTAACATAATAAATCTCAATTGATCATGGTGTATGATATTTTTGATGCATTGCTGTATTCTGTTTGCAAATATTTTGTTGAGGATTTTCATGTTATGTTCATCAGGGATACTGTCCTATAATTTTTTTTTTTGTAGTATCTTTATCTGCATTTGGAATTTGGATAATGCTGGCCTTATAAAATGACTTTAGAAGACTTCCCTCCTTTTGAATTTATGAAATAGTTTGAGAAGGAGAGATGTTAGTTCTTGAAATATTTGGTAAAATTCAACTGTGAAGCCATCCAATCCAGTGCTTTTGTTTGTGGGAATATTTTGATTACTGCTTTAATTTCACTAGGTATAATCAGTCTATTCAGATTCTCTGATTCTTCCAATTTAGTTTAGGAAGACTGTATGTTTCTAGGAATTTATTCATTTCATCTGGGTTGTTGATTTTGTTGGTGTATTGTTTTTTATAATATTTTCTTACAATCCTTTGTATTTCTTTGGTGTCAGTTGTTATTTCTCCTCTTTCATTAAAAAAATATATTTTGTTAATTATGCTATTATAGTTGTCCCTATTTTTCTCCTTTTGCCCCCCTCAACCCTGTACCACCCACTCCCTAAAGCAATCACCACACCATTGTTCATGTCCTTGGGTCATGCATATAAGTTCTTTGGCTGCTCCTTTTCCTATACTGTATTTTACATCCCCATGATTATTCTGTAACTACCAATTTGCATGTCTTAATGCCTTCATCTTTTCACCTGTTTCCCCAGGTCCTTCTCTCTTCTGGCAACAATCAAAACATTCTCTGTATCTATGCTCTTTTTCTGTTCTGATTGTGTGCTTAATTTGTTTGTTAGATTCTATTGTTGACAAGTATGAATTTATTGCCATTTTATTACTCATAGTTTTGATCTTTATCTTCAGGAAAATCCTATAACATTTCATATAACACTGGTTTGGTGATGATGAACTCCTTTAAGTTTATCTTGTATGGGATGCTCTTTATCTGCCTTTTAAGTCTGAATGATAGCTTTGCTAGGTAGACTAATCTTGGTTGTAGGTGTTGTTTTTCATGACTTTGAATATTTATTGCCAATCCCTAATAACCTGCAAACTTTTTTTTGAGAAATCATCTGACAGTCTTAAGGGAATACCCCTGTAGGTAACTAACTGCTTTTCGCTTGCTGATTTTAAGATTCTCCTTCTATCTTTAACCTGGGCATTTTAAGTATAATGTGTCTTGGAGTGGACCTCTTTACATCCATCTTCTTTGGGACAATCTGTGCTTCCTGGATTTGCATGTCTATTTCCTTCACCAAGTTATGGAAGTTTTCTGTCATTACTTTTCAAATAGGTTTCCAATATCTTGCCCTTTCCATTCTCCTTTTGTCATCCCTATGATATGAATGCATGTACACTTCACATTGTCCCAGTATTATAATCTCTTTACATTATCCTTGTTTCGTTTTATTTTTGGAAGGCCTAGAACCAAATCAATGATTTGGAACATAGAGAAGCAAAACACAACCAAGCAGAACAATAAGAAGAAAAAAGAATCCTAAAAAGTGACGATAGTATAAACAGCCTTTGTGACAAAGTCAAGCATCCCAACATTCACATCATGTGGGTGCCAGAAGGAGAAGAGAAAGAGCAAGAAACTGAAAATATATTTGAAAGAAATAATGAAAGAACTTTCCTAATTTGGTGGAGGAAATGGACATGCAAGTCCAGGAAGCACAAAGAATCCCTAACAAGATGTATATAAAGAAGCCCATACCAAGACACACCATAATTAACATGCCAAAGGTTAAAGATAGAGAATCTCAAAAGCAGCAAGAGAACAATAGTTCATTATCTACGGGACAGTTCCCATAAGACTGTCAGCTGATTTCCCAAAGAGGCTTTGCAGGCTAGAAGGAATTGGCAAGAAATATTCAAAATTATGAAGAGCAGGGACCTACAGCCAAGATTGCTCTACCAAGCATACACATCATTTAGAATTCAAGGGAGATAAAGAGCTTCCAAGACAAGAAAAAAAGTAAAGGAATTCATTATCACTAAACCATTATTATATGAAATATTAAAGGGACTTATTTAAAAAATAAGATTGAAACTATGAACAATAAAATAGTAATAAATACATACCTGTCAACAATTGAATCTAAAAAACAAACTAAGCAAACAAGAACAGAGACAGAATCGCGGATACAGAGAGTGCTTTGATGTTTGCTGGTTGGGAGGAGGGTTTTGGGGAATGTGTGAAGAGGCAAGGGGATTAACAAGTACAAATAGATAGTTACAGAATAGCCATGGAGATGTAAATAAAGTACAGCACAGGAAATGGAGCTGCCAAAGAATGTATCTACATGTCCCATGGACATGAACAATGGTGTGGGAATTGCCTGAGGGAATGGGGGAGTTAAGTGGCAAGGCCCAAAGGGGGAAAATTGGGACAACTGTGATAACCTAATCAATAAAATGTAAGAGAAAAGTATTTCAGTGATCTGAGTCATATCACAATATTTTATGAAATAATTCAACATCATAGTAGAAGGCAATCAGATTTTAATGGTAATGATATGCTTGGTGTTATTTTTGTGAAGGAAAGGAAGCACCTATGTGAATATCAGGTCTTGGGGAAAAAAATTCTACTTGTTGTCTTACATTTTTTAATCTAGAAATTGTTAGAGAATAATCTAATAAACATAATAACAATAAATAACAGGCTAATATAAGAAATATCTCTGTGTTTCTTTGAAGGTGGCTCAGTAATTTTTGTTTTAGTAATATTAGGACTTACCTTCATTATGTAATGCTTTTTATGTTGAAATTTCTTATCTAAAATTAATAATCCTAATATTAAACCCTGCAAGGCAGGCAATAATTATCTTTATTTTTTAGATTAAGTCAAACGTATCATATTCCAAATGATTAATGTTTAGAAATCTCCAATACCAAATGGTCTATGTTTCTTGCAAGCATGTGGAAATCCAAATTTACATAGTAATTATGTGTTCAATTGTGCTGAGGAAGCAAGTGGCAGGCACAGATAATGTTGCTAAAATAAAATAAATAAATAAAAAAGACTGCTAATGTGCAAAATGGAGTAGTTTTTAAAAATCCTTGTGGAATGATAATATTATTATTCTTATATAGTGATTCTCTCCTCAGAAATCTTCCAAATCTAAAAATAAAATAAAAAATACAAAACCACAAAAACCTTGGTAAATGCTGTTTAATGTATACAGTAAATTTAATGGAATGGTGAAATTTGCATCTTGAAAATGAAAAAGAAGCCGCAGTCTATTTGGAGATAACAATGATGCACAGTTATTTTCTTATCATTGAATACAGAAATACTAGTACTGGGCTGCATCCTGATTACCATTAATATACCTTTGACATGAACAAAATCTGTGTGAGGAGAATTTGTGTTAAAAATATGAAATATTATTAAGAAATTATTCCTTAGGTTTATATTGTAAGAAGACTGATAAATGTGCCATTTCTAGTTTTGAAAAAGCATAGTTTTTCTACTTTTTAGCAAAAAAATAGCAAAAAAAAAAAGCAAAGCTTTTTCTATTTTTTCATGGCAAAGAAACAAGATGTAATTGTTAGTGAAAGAATGAGGGAAAGTTCTATCTATCTATTCTATTATCTATCTATCTATCTATCTATCTATCTATCTATCTATCCATCCATCTATCCATCCATCTATCCATCCATCTATCTGTCTATTATCTCCTCAATACTGTATTCCACTGTGTTCAGAAGAAAGGCCATCCCCATTCAAAAATAGAAAGAGAGGGTGCCTGGTTGATGGTATTTTAGTTCAGTGAGAATGGTTTCTTAAACACAGCCTGATATTGTGCAGAAGTGCCAGAAATATCACTATTTAGAAATTCAGAGACTTCTGTTTCTGATAACATGGTATAACGGATGTCTGGAGTAACCCTTCTTCTAAAGAACATCTACAAGTCCTAGAAAAATTTTTAAAAAATTAATGCTTAGATGAGCTATTAGGAAAATGAGGGAAATTACTGGAGAAATAACAAGAAGGCATGAATCAAAAGGACGAGGGACAGAATTACTTTAATGACCCATGAAAAGAGCATGGGAAAACGGTCTTAGGATTTATACAAGCTGGAAGTTTGAGCTATAAAACTAGATCCTTCACAACCTCAGTTGGTGAACCAGAAAAATTCCTGCCTCCTAGAGGATGAGGTGGGCATTCTTGCATTCCTCTGCCTTGGCTCTGTGTGAAGCAGGAAGAAATGTGTTTCTGGAGAAGTCTTCACAAAGCCCGCCTTCACACAGATATTTTGCCCAGATCCATGCAATTGTGGAGTGAAAAACCTTTGGTTGAAAGTTAAAGTACTCTCAGCAAAATCAGAGGTAAATCTCTCTGCAAGAATTCATTATAAACTTAGGCTTCAATGAAACTCCACATATAAAGTTCCTATGCATATGAGCAGGCAATAAAGATCATAAAATATGTGCAGAACCATGAGCAAGGACCAGTAAAATTCTATAGAATCAGATCAATAAAAATTGTGGGTATTGGAATTTATCAGTTGCCAAATGTAGTATGAAAATTTAAATTTTTTAAAGAAGATGCAGATACTATAAAAAATACGGTAAAGGACAATAGTCTATCAAAAATAACCAGTTAGATTTAAAATAAAAACAAGAAGGCCTTCTGTAAATGAAATATGTAATCATTTGTGAGAAACCCAAATGACTGTTTACACAGCAGATTTAATGTGATAAAGAATGAAATAATGAACTGTAACATGCCCATAAAAATAGTGGTGAGTAGTTAGAAATTATGAAATAGAGGTACATGATATGTAAGATTGACTAAGAAACCGATATATATATATAAATATATGTATATATAAAAAAATATATGTGTGTATATCTGTGTGTGTGTATGTGTATAGGGATTCCAGGGGGAAACTAGAAAAAATGGGGGAGAAAGAATATCTTGTAGAAATAATAGTGAGAATTATTAAAAAATAGTGAAGGGTGTGAAACTCAAATACTAGAGCCCCACTGAATCCCTAGAAGGATCTTGAAAAATAAATCCACTGTGAGATATATTCTTGTGAAGCTGCAAAGCCTCAAAGACAAGTGGAGATTTTAAAAGATGCATGATAATTACTTAAAATTAATTTCTACATAGCAACAATAGGAGCCAGAAGATATTGCAAAAAAACAACAACAACAAACCACTTATAAAGGGCTGATATGTAATTATTGTTAAACTTATAACTTTCAAAATAGTGCATAACAGGTGCTTGTTAGAAAACATTCTGGAAGATTTACTTCAAAAAGAAGTGAAATAATCTCAGAAGGAAGATCTGAGAAGGAAAGGTGAACAAAGAAATGGTAAACATGTAGGTAAATCTAAAAAAACATTGAGCATGTTAAACATCAATAACAATTTTTAATTTGTGGGATAAAAAAATGAAGGTGAGTTAAAATACTATTGGAAAACAGTAGCTTTCAAGGTGAGAAGGTGTGGCCTTGGGGAGGGGAAAGAGGGATCATGGGGGAAAGAAGGGAAACGGTCATCAAGGAACATGTATAAAGGACCCATGGAGAAAGCCAAATGGGGGAAGGATTGAGGGTGGGAGGTGGGGATGGGTGTGGCGGGGAAAGTGGTGGTGGGAAAATGGAGACAACTGTCCTTGAATAACAATAAAAAAAAATTTCAAAAAAGAAAAATGTTACCATCCCTTTCTTAGTTTTCAGATTCAGAATCCCTTGACTTGAAAGGGTCTCTAGAAGGAAGATCACCATAACGCTATGATTAATACATATTGTAATGATTTCCCCAGTTCTATAAAAAAAATAAAATATTCAAAGTCCTTATTAAAATTGAGTGGAGGGGAAAAAGTTATATCACCCGATATTAAGGTAAATGTATTTTATATTTTAGGGTAACCACTAAGATAATGGAAGTAAAGTATAATATTTTCAACTTTTTCAGGGGAGAAATGTGAAATAAGAACTTTTAAAAAATGTTAAAGGGACTTAAGAAGAAAAAGATCAAAACTATGAACAATGAAATGACAATAAATACATATCTATCAACAACTGAATCTAAAAAACAAACTAAGCAAACAAGGAAAACAGAGACAAAACCAAGGATATGGAGAGCATTTTGCTGGTTGCCAGATGAGAGGGGGTGTTGGGGAATGTATGAAGAGGTGAGGGGATTAACAAATAGGTAGTTACAGAATAGCCATGGGGATGTAAAGCACAGTATAGGAAATGGAGTAGCCAAACAACCTATAGCATGACCCATGGATATGAACAACGGTGTGGGCATTGCCTGAGGGACTGGGGGTGCTGGGTGGTGGTGGGGCATAATGGTAAAAATTGGGACAACTGTAATAGCATAATCAATAAACTATAATAAAAAATAAAATATAAATTAGCTCAAATCTTCTAAGCTGTCAATACATACTAGAGACCTTTGTGCAATTGGTTCTTCACATGTTGCAAGGATAAATTTTAATACTCCTTGTCTTCTGCCTTTATCTCTTTCTTCTTCCTTTTTTTGTTTCATTAATCATTCCTTGGGCACCTGATGTGTGATAAGACTTAGTTAGATGCAGTGGATTCAGAGATAAATAAGACACTGTTTATAAGCAGCTCAAAGACCATCTGCTCACTAGCAGCTCTGAAGGAAGGGAGATTTTGATGACACAAAGGGATAATTTTGATCCATGGGAATACGAATGGAGATTCGAAGCGGGAACTGCGAGAAGCCAGGATCAGGAAGGCACTAGGCACTGAGCCACCAACACAGCTCTGAGTTGCAGAATTGTGAGGGTGACGCAGGCAGTTTTCATGGACTTGGAAATCACATATGATCGTTTCATGCAGCTTTAATATATTTCCCTGAAAAAAATGATCAAGTTGAAAAAAATGAAAAGCTAGGTACCAATTTTCTCCAGGTTTTTTCTTTCCCAACATTTATAGAATACTTTTATGTGCTAAGTACTTTACATGTACTGAACTACTTCACCTTCTGAATGACATATGAGGTAGATATTATTATTATCATCTCTATTTTAAAGATAAAGGAACCCAGACTGAATTGGTCAAAGTAATTTGCATGATAACTATTTGACTCCAGAACATGAGTAAGTGAACAGAAAGTGATACATGCTTAAATAAGTTTGGATATACAAGACTAAAGAAAGTTAAGTGTGCAACTTTCTTGATGTGGGTTTCAGATACTTTACGTGTCCTTAAAAGGGGACGGCAGTTTGCAGCGTTTCCCAAACTGTGGAACAGGTATATTTAACCAATACAACTCATGGGATGCTATTCGAGTGCAAATTTATTTTTGCCCCCCACCATCTCTAAAATTTTTTCAGGAAGATGTACTTCCCTAGTCCTCAGATAAAAACTTGACAAGGTCAGATTTTTCTGGTCACTTGGTGATAAAATCTTTCGTTTACTCTAAGTTGGAGACAGTCTGTTGGGGCAATAAGTAAGTCTTCTTCCCTCCACCAACTGGAGCTAGCTGCAGAAGGGCAATTTTTTCTCTCTAGCTACCTGGCATTACAAGATGTCCCCTCAGTAGGAGCAAGAGGAGGGAGGGGAAGAGGAGCAGGAAGTTTGCAACTCACTTTGCTACAGCGTGGCTTTATGCTTTCTGGGTTGGCAGATGTGTGGTGCTGGATCTTTCTCTCCTGGATGCTTTGGAAACTTCCTGGAATCTTTTCTGGCACAGGCAGTGGTGCTTTATTTTTCCTGCTGCAGCTTCCCACTCAGCCTCAGTTTTCTGGTGATCTATTCCATACAGACCCACTCTGTTGAGCCCTGTTACCCTTTCAGGTGGTCTTCTTGCCAAGTTTAAGCGGCTGTAGGCCACTTTCTTTTTAGGTGGCCCACCTCTGGAATACATCTCTGAGGGGGGAACCCCAAAATAACCGGAATTATCTTCTGGGGAGCGGGCACCTTGTCGTACAGGCTTCCCCAACTAGGTGTGTATTCTAGGAACCCATCTGTATCAGTGTACTAGCTGGCATCATTGTGAGAGGCTGTGCACAGCTTCAGTGAATTGTTTTTGAAGGCTCTTTCAATGCATATGCCCATTACATGATGTGGAATTTACGAGTGAACCTGCCCACACTGTGCTCAATGTTCAGCAGTTTTTGACCAAAAATGTCATGACTCCCCTGCCCTACCCTCCCTATTCTCCCAGTCTCACCCCAAGTGGCATTTTCTGTTTCCCTGGATGAAAAATGTCCTCAGAGGGAAACATTTTGCTGATGTGGCAGAGGTGAAACAAAAAATGGCAGAAGTGCTAAAAGGCTTCAAAATCAATGAGTTCAAAAACTGTTTTGAGCAGTGGGAAAAATATCTTGATAGGTGTATTGCATCTAATAGAGTACTTTGAAGGTGACTGAAGTTTAAATGTGTAAAAATGCATACATGTTTTTATTATAAATAAAAATAAATTTTTATAAATAAATTCTGTTTTTATATAAATATAATTCTTAATAAATTTATAAATAAATTTTAATTCTGTTTAGAAGTAAATAAATAAATTCTGTTTATAATAAATAAATTTTATAAATAAATTTATTTAAAAATAAATTCTGTTTTTTGGTTCCTCCCACTCCCCGTACACCTCGGAATTCATCTACACATCCTTTGGCCTGACAAACCTGGGATCTGAGGCCAAGCCAAGAAGGTCACTGTTCCCTTTTTCCTGCCATAGGAGCCAACCATAGTTTCTTGCCTATTGGCTTTTTCAGGTGGAAGTCAGCCTCCAGTTCACTTCGTGTGCCCAGCTACAGTGGTTACATATTATCCTCTCCGGCTAGTGCTGTTAAAGCCCCTTCCATAGAATTGAAATGAGGTACAGTCACCTCCCCACCCTCTCAGATCTCTTTGGTGGTGGTGGTGGGGAGTGGACATACAGTACTTCAAAAGAGTTCTTTAGATAAGTCCTTCTCACAGTTTCTCTTTTATTCTGTTTCATTGAATCTAAGAGACCATCTATATTAGTTATCTATTGCTGAATAACAAGTTATTCTCCAAATTAGGCATTTAAAATGACAATTTAGTATTGCACATGGTTTCTGAGGGTCAAGGATCCTGAATAACATAAGGTCGTTCTGGCTCAGAAGGTGGTAGTCGAGGTGTCAGCCAGCTCTCGGTTGCCTGATGTTTTGACCAGGGCTGGATGATCTCCTTCCAAGACAGCCTGCCAGTGAGGTTGTTGGTGAGAAGCTTCAGATCCTCACTGGCTGTTAACAAGAGACCTCAGTTTCTTAGTGTGTGAGCTTTCCATAGCGATGTGTAGGATACAGCAGCTAACTTCCCCAAAGGCCAAAGTGGGTGATATGAGAGAGACCAAGACAAACAGCAGTGTCTTTTATAACGTAATCTTTGAAATGACATACTATCACTTCTGCCATATTCTATTGGTTAGAGATAACACCCTTGCACATGGTGGGAGGGGATGACACAAGGCTGTGAATGCTGGGAGGTGGGGGGGGGTCATTGGGAGCCATCTTGGATACTGGCTACCACACAATCTATTGTAAATGCACTATTTAGTTTATATGCCACTAAGAAAAAGATACTGATGATTATGATATGCCATTATGTGTGAGATGTATCTAACTTCAGAAATGTTAAACTGTGAAATAAGTCTTAGAATCGATGACATACAAAACACCTCCCTTGTAAGTAAGGATATTTTAAAGTCATAAAACTGATTATTTTCATTGAAAACTACATCTGGGATGAGCACTTCGATTGAAGCCACCACTTTATCCCATGCTGACCTCCATCCTCTACCATTTTTCTTGAACAATTCTCATGTACTAATTTTCTGCTGAATGCAAGGTATTTCTATCTTCTTGTTTCTTTGGTTTAAACCCCTATACTATTAAATATTAACACAGTACAACCTTGAGCAGAACACCATGCAGATCACAGTAGGATACAGCTACTCTTTAAGCAGCTTCATAATCTCATTTCATAGAAAGGATAAGTTATAACAGACATAATGAAAATATCTACTCAACTGGATCATAGAGAAAAATGTTTGACTTTAAATAAATAATTTGAGAAACATTCAAATGTTTAAATTACATCTTTGAAGACCTGATGAACTATACAATTTTTAATACAACTTATTTAGAAGTGTTTACTTAGGTAAATTCAGGTTGATAATTATTTGTGTTTTGGTATCGTCTGCTAATATAACTTTGTACTTTAAACTACAACAAGATTCAAACACATTTACTCTGGGTATTTTTAACTATTTTTCAGATTTTAGGGTGGTTTGTTGGCAATCATACATGTGTTGTAGAAAGCATGTGTATAGTGAAGTCAGGCACAGCGAGGCAGTATGTAGGTCTCACCGATCTCTGGTGGTGTACAGCGTTAGCCTTTTTGAGCTTCAGCTACCTTTTCTGTACAAGAAGAATGATATTACCCTTTCTATTAAGAAGTAGCAAAGATTGAAATAGTGGGAGGAAAGCCCTAGCCGATAGCCTGGCACATAGTGGCCCCAACAAATGGTGTTTTTTTTTTTTATTTATCAAGAAGCAGGGCAGAATTCGATGTGTTGTTCGGCTTCATGGCTCTCGGAGGCTATGAGAGTATTCAAAGAGAAAATGAGAATTTGACCGTTTGGGCGAAGTTCACAGGCTTCCAGTAGTTTTATTCAGAAAAGGACTTAAAAATCCATTCCGTAGTGGCAGACAAATTATTTTGAATATGAGTGTTTTAAACATCATAATAAGAATTACATTTAAGGACAAGGGAATATAAATATATTACATGTGAAGAAAAGAGAAATTCTAGCATTGTTTTTGATATATAGTACAGATGGCATACCTGACAGTAATATGATATACCATGAGTAGAAATAATGAAAACATAGGAAATGACCATAATTAATTTATTTCTTTAGATTAAACACTGGGAGGCCAAAATAAGGGAAATAAATAGACTTTTAAAACAGACATTTAATGTAAGAATCTTTAGCATAGCTTAGTTTAGACTGAGTCTAGAAAAAAAGAACTTATCTGTGATGTATATTTAAAATATAACTCTCTGTGATGTTGTGAAAAAAATGAGATCAAGTGGAGGAAGAAAGCTACAGGTTAAGCTGAGTGCTTAAGTCATAAAACTAGATGATTTGAAGACCTTAAAAACAAAACAAAACCCTGAAATCTCCAACAGACAAAATAGATGTATTTTTAGTAGTCTAGTGAAAATACTGATGTCTAATCTCTTATTTGGAAAAAGGAAAAATACTTGGTATCATTTTATAATATTATTATTTTAATGATATATATTCAAATTTCTTAAAATGAGCTAAACTAATAGTGATGTGCATCACAAGTAATATGTAGCTTATGCTGGAGGCACAGTTCAAGATTAAAAATAATGGTGGAACTAATAGTCGTCTTGCTTTAAGACCACCACTATATTATCTACTTTACACCAATAGGCAATGTCTTATGCTTGTTGCCCTCCTCATTGTTTTAAGTGTCTCTTGATTTTTTTCTTTCCTTCTCTTTCACAATCTTGGCTCTGTCAGTCCTTGCTGCTTATGCTTCTTCCTCCTGCCCCTGAATGTGCACTTAGTCCTTGACACTCTGCTTTATCACAAAAGGGTTTCCTTAGGAGGATCATTGAGAAGCTCCTGAAATCTTCTTCGTGTCCATGACATTTCCCCCCAAGACTTATTTCCTCATCTCTATTTGCCAGCAGGACTTTTTTTTTTAATGATCAGTTATGCCTGAATCATTGAAGTCAGCTTTAGATTTTCTCTCCTTTGTCGCCACCAAATTAGTCACAATTCCTCCTTTTGATTCATCCTTTCTGAATATCAAGAGCCCAAGCTCTGGACTCTGCTTTCCTACCCATGAGGGTAGAATGGAATGAGGGGGATGGCCAAGCACAGTTCGAGATGTAGCTTCCTGTGTCAAAGCCCAAATTGAGACGAGGCAGCCAGCCCGACCAGGACTCCTTCACAACAGGTGTTAGAGTATGAGAATCTAAACTGAGGCAAAATGATGGAAGTTGGGGGCATAAGACTTGAAGAAATAGTTCCAGAGTAGAGGGTGGGAAGTAAAGTCTGGTGGAGTTTTATGAGCTGTGAGAATATCATCATGGGTATTTTTTAAGGTATCTTCAGCCTTATAGAGGGGAAGACATCTTAGAGGCACTTCCTTTATATGAATTTTGCTAAGGTCTCCCAACTGGTTATGGATCTCTCAAGTCTTTACATTTTTAATACATCTTGTATACTCTTTTTAGGTTACTTTCCTTAAAACAATCCCTTTAACCATGTCTCCTCCTTGGTCAAAATTATTTTGACTGTTTTTTTGATGGGATAACATGCTTGTCTGGCAATGATGCCCCCCACAGTTTTACCCCCTTACTTCCTTATATGAGGCCCTCATTCCAGGAAAACGGGGCTGCCTACTACTCACACTGCACAACATTCTCACACTATGACTGTATTACTGCCCCTCACAAAAAATAGGATCCACAATTTTGTGAACGTAAGACCCCAGATTTCCTTTCTTTTCTTTTTCAGTAGAAACAGAAACACTCTTTATTATTGACTAAACATGACACAAGAATGTGATGTGCATCACATGCAATACACTAAGACACTGCCAAACAGAAACATATTTACACCCCCCATGTGGCCAAGCAGATACTGCCCATTACATACATGCTTTCAAGATTAATAATATCTAGTCTTCGAGAGGCCTTGATAGTACCATTTGTCACACATAGTTCATCTTACCTGGTTCACCTGGTAACTGAAGTGACACTCTGTTAGCTTATTGGATTCATCCAGAGGAAAAACAAACTTCTCATATCTTTATGGTGGGAGGCAGTTTCATGACAGGAAGGAGCAAGGGGCCCACTGTGGTCAGGCTTCTACCCTCCCACAGGAACTGGGAGATGGGCCCTACCTCCCTTGATGATTTACATTTCAAAAAGACGGTGCCCAGGTTATTCAGAAAGACATTCCTGAGATATAAAGCTGAAAAAAAGGATACATTTTAAAGAGATGAGAAAGTACTTAAAAGTTTTCTAAGGTAAATAGTCTGAGAAAACAGGTGCATTTTTTTCATAGTGTGTGAAACTGACACTTTTCAGCACAGCCTGGCAACAGGTGTGGGACTCTATCATGTCAGATGTGTCAGATTGTCTAGACCACGTTAAAAATCATCTACACCACATATTTATTTTAGCTCTACGTATTTCTGATATTAGGGTCCAGCAAAGGAGAGACGTGATGTTTGCCAGTGAGAAAGATTGAAGCTAATGAGAAACCAAACTTTACTTTTCAACCTTTACAAAGTACATTAGCAAATAATAACAATGGCTGAGGAAAAGAATTAAAATTCATTAAAAAAATCTCTTATGCTTTTCTTAATGTGTTTTGCTTCTGAATGTATTTTCTGTTGACTAGGATTTTCTAATTTTCATTATCTTAATAGGGTGTTCTCATTTTGATAGCGCTCCCAGTTGAATTTTGTATATCCTCCTATGTATCATATGCCCTTAAAACTTGTCACCTTTTTGTTAATATGCCTGCCAGTCTGCTTTGAAATTTACTTTAGTGAGTATTAAAAATATCATACCTCAAAGTACACTAAAGATGATTATGTCTTTGTTGGCTTACAGAGAGTGCTAATGATATTAACATACGTAATGTTTACAATTGTGTAACATTTACTTCTCAAAAGAGGAATGTTATTCTGGTTGCCTATACAATTCTCATAGGTACACTGGGAACAATATACGTAGCCATTTTTTTCTTCTTTCAATATTTAGGTCCTTGGTAAGTGTCAGTGGAATGAAGGGATAGGAAAGACATCACTATTCCAAAGCAAGTAAAAAGCTTGCTAAAAATGTATGTAAAGTATTTGGCATATAACATAACAGGCTGTGGCAGTGATTGTTGTACCTGTAGTTACTGTTCTTACTAATGGGTATGGCAGTTACATGGTAGGTAAAATCGAATATCATCAGGTAGAGACTGAAGTATTTAGAAGAACCTCTTTCCTACCTGTGCCTTCAAATATAACATTAGAGAATCATTCCCATGTGCTAGGCATTGCCTTCTGTTTTTATATTCTTTAAAAATGCAAGTACCCTTAGAGGTGTAATATATTCAATATGGTACCTAACACTTCATTTATTCAGTTAAAATTCATAAAACATCTGTATGTTGCAGGTCACTTTGTTGGTCAGAGCAATAGGCTTGAGAACATGACAGATAAGACTCTTGCTTTCAAGGGCTGACTTTCCAATGTCAGAGCCAGATGACCAATAAATAAAAAAAAAACAAACCCCAAAACCAAACAACACGGAATAGTTAACTGGTGGATAAAGCCATGAGGGACATCAAAAAAAGATGATAGATAATTCGATGGGGCTAGGGAGTGGGGAGGACTACTTTGGACAGGAAAGTTCCTTCATGAGGAATTGAGAAACCCCAAGGAAGATCTTGGAGTTGGCCATAGAGGGGAGAGTGAGCCTGGAGCTTGGCGAGCCTGGGGAAGGGAGGCACCTGATGGGGATGGAGGGTAGGCAAAGCTGACCCCAAGGGCCTTGTAAGTCACGGGAAGGAATTCAGGCTTTATTCTAAAGGTAATGGGAAATGCTAATAGGGTGCTGTCAGAGGGCTGGTACAATACCATTTATTTTTAAAGGTCAACCTGGTTGAGGTGTAGAGAATATCCGTGCTAGTTGGTGGTGGCCTGGGATCTGCCCACAGTCATTTGCTCGTGCTCGGGACCTTCCTTCCGGAGCTGAGCTCCCTTTCCTTGCCGTGGCACTCTGCATCCCCTTAGCCTGGGGCAGCCTCCTTCTTCCCGAAACCTCTCATTCTCTATCTGGCAAACTCTCACTTGTTTTTCAGGCATAAGCTTAAATGCAACCTTCTCTATGGATAGGTTGACCATACAATTATCATGCTTATGAGATCTTTTTGAGGGGCACTATTAAAAATAACCTAGGGAAACATGTGCAAAATAGGCTGTTCCAACCAAACAGGAATGCATGGCTATCTCTGCCCTCCAGTTGCTTTTAATTTTGTCTTCGTGGCATCCTCTGTTGTTATTCCTATTTTGCATGAATATGCCTAATGGTTAAGGCCATGGGCCCTGAATCCAGGCCACCAGAATTCAAATGCCACCTCTGTCCCCTACTTGTTCTGAGTTCTGTGACTTTGGTCAAGTCACACAAACCCTCTAGGCTTCGGTGTCTTCATTGGTGAAATTTGGGTAATCATGCTGTTTCCTTAATGACTCTTGTCATGGAGAAAAAAATTAAATAATGCATGTAGGATACTTAGCATGGCACATACTTAAGATTCATTAAATATTAACTATCATTGTCCTTTCCGAATAAGACTACAACTATGTTTATAGGTCTTTCCCCTCTAATAGGCTATCAACTCCTTAGGGCAGGGACCATGTATTATTTATTTGTTTTTGTATTCTTGGTTTACAACCGAGTGCCTATCATACAACAAATTTTTAAAAATGACTGAAAATGCTGAAAGGATGAAAGGCAACTTACAGGCTCTTTTTTATTCTTCCCACTTCACTTTTTATATATGAAAGAAGGAAGTTTAAGTGTATTTCTTGAGTCACAGAGAGGAAGAATCAGAATCTAGTTGTCCCCACTGCTTGGCTGTTATGCAAAGGTGTCTGGTTTGATCGTGATCAGAATAAAGAGAAGATACCTGTACACTATCAAGTAGATATTGAAGTAATTAGAAGAGTTTATTTCTCAAAATTGGAAATAGTGAAAATGTTAAGTTAGTACTTAAGAGGACTAATGTTTTTAGATAAAATTAAATAGGGACTTTTGTGGGCTCAATTCTATTTTGCCTAAAAACTTATAATTTCAATCATATACAGAGCTAAAAATTAAATTAAACTTTCCTCAAGAATTTTTCAAAATATAATAATGATTGGGACAGGCCAAGATAAGCCAGAAAGGCTTATCTTGTTATACATTTCTCCTTAAACCTGAACAATTTAAAATAATTTACAGATAGTTAATAATTTATTGCTATTAGATTAAGAAAATAAATGTGACTAGAGGCGCAGGACACTCTAATTGGGAACAACAAGAACCAGGTGCTTGATATTGTTGTCAGTCAGTCGGTGCACCAAGAAGCAAAAAAGGGCACCAGAACTCGTTAAAATGTCCTAGAAGATGGAAACTTTTATTGCACATTTACATTAATCATACACACATACACATGCACGCATATACACACTAGATTACATCATCCAAAAGTAGACATTGTATACTTAAAGGTGGGACTTTTAAAAGATAGTTTAGTTTTTCATCGGTCCTTTAGGGCCACATCATTACATGGATTTGTAGATGATGATTGCGTCATCCACAGAAGTACTTGTGGTTAATATAAGAGAGTTTTAACAACAGGAGAACTAGTTCCTCAATAATCCAAAATAAATAAAATATTTAGTTTTACATCTTGTTTACTTCCGATGAAACTATTGTTGGGTATTTTGTTCCAATGCTTAGAAAAATAGATTGAGGGCTGTCATTACAAGTCAGTGCAACAGGTGACTGTACTGGGCAGATTTTTGTTGCTCAAATCTAGCTGACTTACTGTTCCTCAGAATTGCAGCCCCTTACCAAACATTTATGGTGTATTTATGTAATCCGCTTTATGACTCATGTTCCTTGGGAAGCCTGAATTTGTCAGGAGAAGGAACCTGGTCTTATTCTTTGTTTATCCCAGTGGCTGGTGCAGAACTTGGCACGTATCTGCTGATGTTCAGAATATTAGTGATGGAATGAGTGAGTACCATTGTACTGAGAACATCTTGTTAGGACATGCAGATGCCAGAATGATGACTAAGATAAAAGTTACAACTTCTTTCTTGAGTCCTTAGATTTTTGTTTTTAAGACTTTCTGTAAAAATGCAATGATAATTTATTACCATGGACATTAGTTGATGCCCCTTAACAAGAAAGATTTCTAGAAGGGGGCATAAGAGAAAATAAACCAGAAAATGGAACACAGGAATTTGAAATCTTACCTTTTTTACCCCTCTAATTTCAGTGCATATTCTCTTATAAAGCATTACTTCATTTTCATGAAAAAAACACTCATCAAAGTTGGTGAATTTGAAATTCAAGACAAGTATGTAAAATGCCAAGCAACTCAATTTTACTATTTATGAATACATTACATTTTATAGAAATTAATTGATTTAAAATTTGATCTCCAAATCTGATGGTAAAATGCTTTGAGTTCTGTATAATTAGGTGGGATCACATTGTATAATAAATTTTTATACATGTAATTTTTGTGTTTGTAAATGTATGTGCTGTAAAAATCAGTTTTTAAATATATATGCATAGTAATATTTTGTCTATTGTATTTAATTTACCTAGTTTTAATGTTTTGATTGTTTTACCACCCTCAAAGTGAGAAGGAAAGCAAAACCAGTAAAATAAAAACACACAGAGATTTTATAAAGAAATATTTTTTCATTTTAAAAAATGACGTAGTTTTATAGTCAGGGCTTTTCTTCAAAGCCAGGAAGAAGAGATATATTTTCAAATTTGTGAAAGCTTCTTAGATAGGTCCATTGAAACATTCTGCCATTACTCTATTGTGATAAATAGGTTTAATTGATAAAGTCTTTTTTAAAAACAATTAACTTTTTAAAATAACTTTTGGACTTTTCAATTATACTTGATGTACAATATTATATTAATTTCAGGTATATAACATAGTAATTAGTACTCAATAAGTACTGGCAATAAGTACTCATTGACACCATACAAACTTAATTACAATATTACTGACTGTATTCCCTATGTTATACATCTTCATGATTATTTGTATTTTTATTTTAAAAAATTTTTATTGAATTTATTGGGGTGACATTCGTTAATAAAATTATAGAGTTTTCAAGTGTTAATTGATCTAGTGTTTAGGAAAGGTTGTTGAAAACAAAAGGAGAAGGATTTTATACTAAAATATTTTAAGTAGCCTGCAGTTGGTAAATTTAGTTTATAATTTATTAGGTCTACTTGATAAGTTCAAGTTGCTGCTTTGGTACATTTCACAATAAATGATTTTTGCTAAAAGTCCTTAATAATCTGTTAGTTTAATTATAATATCTCTGCTGTATAAAAATAGAACCTCTTCTATAACATTGGATAAAAGTACACAGATTTTAAAAAATACAGAGTTTGAAGAGAAAATGCATTTTTGATGGTGATTTAGAACTGGCAAACACCACAGGTTGAGAAAATAAATTCATATTAAAATAAAATTCATGTTTTTTTCTTAGTTATATGCTTTTTAATTTGCTGTTCAACCATTTTCAACAAGTGTTCATTGATGACTCTGTGCCTTTAATATTCACACTATTAACCATGATCTTCAACAACATTTATTGAGTATGTACTGTGTGTAGATTACTAAAGAGAGTTAGCAGTTTGAAATGATTCATAGTTTGTTTATTTGCAGTACAGCCCAGCTCTGCTGTCTGTTGTTTGGGGCTTGATGATTCACTGAAGTTAGCTGTACTATGGTCAGAGAAAAGGGTTGGTTCAAGGTCATCTGAAGGAAGGAAATCACTTTGGAATGAAATTTTTTTTTTAACATTTTACGCCAAATTTTGGGAAAGATATCTTATGTAGTTTTCTCTAAAAGTTTTCATCTATTTCTAAAGTGCCTACTATGTACCATGTATACATATGCAAAGTACTATTTAGGTAAAAAGATTAATAAAACATAGCAGCCTTATACATTTACTGCTTACCTTCCTTAGGGATGGTTCATATCCTATGACATGAATGATTTTATCATTTCCCTAGGAGAGTAAGATTTTATAGGATAAGACCCCAAACAAGAAAAGTCTTGAAAGGAGAGGAGGGCTGGGGAGAGGTCAGTGAACAGAGGATCGGGTAGCAGGAAAGGCCCTGAGTGTGTCAGAGATCCTGTAGGAACTCATGAGGGATAAGGAAGTTCTCAAAGAGGATCTCCAGATTAAGTTAAAAAATCTCAGAAATGATCCGAAAGTGGATATTAAACATAATACCTCAAACCATCCCTGTTCAACTCCATCAAAATTCAGTTTCTGTGGTTAAGAGACCTACACTGAAATTATTAGAACTTTTTTTGAATTATAGGTCAAAAAATTGAGGAGATACCATTGGGAAATGGTCTATATTTCTGGCAGTTTAAGAATCTAAGTTTTAAAAACCAACTCTAGCCCTGACTGGTGTGACTCAATTGGTCAGAATATCGTCCCGTAACCAAAAGTTTGCAGGTTTGATTCCCGGTTAGGAGAAATACCTGGGTTTGGTGCCTGGGCATGTGCAATCCCTGGTTGGGCATGTATGGGAAGCAACTGATGGATGTTTCCTTCTCACATTGATATTTCTCTCTCTCTTTTCCTTTCTCTCTCTAAAACAAAAAGCAATGAAAAAATGTCCTTGGGTCAGGATAAAAAAAAAATCAAGTCTGTACACACAAACGGCCATGGAGAATCAAAACAACTTTTTTTAGATGAAGGAGGTAGATGATTAAATACATGTAGGTAACTATATCAAAAACAAAAGCTCCACTGTAATTCTTCAGTTACTCAAATAATTGATATTTGAAAGGTTTGTTTTGGGGAAGAGAACATGAATTTTTAAATAAAAACTTCTTGAATTTTTAAATTCTACTTTTAAAATAACTAAAAATTATGCAGATAGCACATTCATCATATCAAATTAACAGCTATAAGTGTTCAAAAAATAAAAAATAAAAAGGGAGCTTTAATAATTATATGAGTGCTTAGCTAATCAGTTACTATTTTGATGTATTTATGTACATATTTCTGTGTGTGCATGGAGACATAAGCAGATAATGCAGGCTTTTCTGAGTTAGAGGAGTAAAGAGGAGGGAAGCGATTGGCAGTGTAGAGGTGGACATTTTCCACATATAACCCACCTACATGAGCAATTCTATTAGAAGGCTCTTAAGAGAGGGGTTCTTAGTGCAATGGGGAGAAAAAGCAAGGCTTTCACGCCTGGTCCCAACTTTCCATCTTTCCCTTGGTTCTAGGCCTGGATAGTACTAGCTGTCAGAAATCGTTCTTTGACAAGAATGTGGTTGATGGTAGATGAATATAGGAGATTCTCTCTGGACCACGATTTAACTGTTGCTGGCTGGACCTTCCTATCTATCACATATGAGGGGAAGCCAAAATGCAATTTGGAACTTAGTGTCATGTGGATAAGTTGTGCACCAAGGTAGCTTCCTATTGTGGACAAGTTCTTAACTCCTCTTAAAATGTGCCGCAACTCGACCATTGTCATCAGAAGCAGCAGCTTAATCTTCCCTGGTTAATTCCCCCAAAGGAATTTTGAGAGAAACTGAGAGAAATGATGAAGGATATAGAAAGCACCCTTTTACCCCTTTCCACATGGTTTCTGTTTATGAATTAACAACAATAACTGGGACAAATTTTTATTGAGCCTTTACCTAGTTTTTGGCTCCACATTCATTAACTCATTCAGTTCTCACAATACCCCACGAGGGTGATTGTATTAGTTTGCTAGGGCTGCCAGAATAATACATTAGAGACTGGGGGGCTTAAAAAAATAAACTTATTTCTCACAGCTCTGGAGGTAGAAATCCAAGAAAAAGGTGTTAGCAGGGTTGATTTCTTTCAAGGTCTCTTTCCTTCGCTTGTAAACAACTACCTTCTCTCTCTGTGTGCCCACATGGCCTTTACCCTGTGCTTCCTCGGGGTCTCTTCCTGTTCTTATAAGGCACCAGTCCTGTTGGATTAGACCCCCACCTTTACGACATCATGTAACATGAATTACCTTTTTAAAGACCCTGTCTGAAAATACAGTCACATTGGGGGCTAATACTAAGTGATTTTTGAGCCATTCAGACTGGCTAACCCTGATCTCAACAATATTTTGCATGGGCAGAATAATTGAGTCTGAAGTGGTATCAAATCCATAGTTTTTCTTATCAGATTATAGTAGGTACATGGTAAACCAAATAAAATGCCTGATTACTACTTGTTTCCTATTGATTATAAAAGTTCTTTACTGAAGAAAACAAATCATCAGAGACTCACAACACCTATCTTTTCCTTATCAAAAGATCTATTGCATAATAAAGCAACTTTACAGTTTCTCATAGGAGAACTCAGAGCAATCCTGTGAAAGAAGAACAAAGCTTGAGGCATTACACTTCTGAATTCAAACTATACTACAAAGCTATAGTAATCAAAACAATATGGTACTAGCATAAAAATAGTCACATAGACAAATGGAACAGAATCATGAACTCAGAAATAAACCCTCACATATACAGTCAAATAGTATTTGACAGGGCAACCAAGAATGCTCAATGGGGAAAGGATATTCTCTTCAATAAATGGTGTTGGTAAAACTGGATAATCACATGCAGAAAAATGAAATTGGACCCCTATCTCCCACCACTCACAAAAGTGAACTTGAAATGAATTAAAGACTTAAATATAAGACCTGTAACTGTAAAACTCCTGGACATTGTTCTTGGCAATGACATTTTGGATATGACACCAAAAGCACAAACAACAAATGTAAAAAAAAAACAAACCCACAAAAAACAACATAACAGAAAACAAATGGGACTACATCAATCTAAAAAGCTTTTGCATAGCAAAAGAAATAACGACATGAAAAGATGAACTATGGAATGAAAAAATATTTCCAAGTCATGTATCTGATAAGTGGTTACTATCTAAAATATATAAAGAACTTGAGGCTTCTGGTCAAGATGATGACAATGTAATGAAAATTAAAATATAGAACAACCATCACTCAGGGATGTCAGAAATCGAGTTGAATGAAATCTGACAACAAAATTGAGTCGAATGTAAGTCTGACAACTATGGAACTGAAGAAACCATATCCATCTAGACTGGTAGGAGGGGTGTGGATGTGGCATGGGCTGGAATGTAGTTTTACCCACACCCATGTGGATAAAATTATGGGGGTATATTTTAGGACTGAGGGGTCCCAGACCCACACCAGGCCCCCCAGCCCAGGACTCCAGTGCCAGAAAGATAAGTCCCCATAACTTCTGGTTGCGAAAACTGGTGGAGATTGAGTCAGTGGAGGAGGCTTCTGGAGCCCTAAGCAGTTCCTCTTGGGGAACCCACACACAGACTCACCTACTCAGACTCGCTCCCTCTGAGCTCCAGCACCATGGTGGTGGCTTGAAGGGCACCAGTGGTATACAGGGAAAGACTGAAGTGTCTGGCACTGGGGTAAGCAGAAGCCATAGTCCCCTTGCCAAGCCCTCCACAGAGCCAGTAGGCTGGTGCCATATCTGAGACTCCATCAACCTGGCTAATACTGTGATTCACCTTGGAGATCTTCACAGAGGCTCTACCTCACCCAACTTACAGGCCCACCTAAACTGCTTTTCTGTAAGAATGGCTCATCTAGACTCCTAAATCCTATCAAACAAGCAACAGCTGGCTTTAGTGAGCCCTAGCAGCAGCCAGATTAGAGTCATAGCTTGGCTTCAGCTGGGAATCTCCAAGCCCAGCATAAGTAGCAGCCATTGCAGATTGCTCTATAGCTCAGGCAGGGTGCCCTCGGTGAAACACAGGTAGGGGCTGACCTTGGCCTGCATCATCTGGGGAACACCAGGGCATGTGCACCAGTGGACAGCTACAGCCCACATCAGATCACCACTACCCTGCCCCTGTAAAACTGATCCTCCACAGAGGACAGTAGTGATCAGTGGTCACAGTCAGTCCTTGCAGCTGACTGGCCTGGGTAAATGCCTCCCATTGATCTGCCAACAGCAACCAAGTTTCAATGACAAGAGGAGGGTGTACTTAGCACACACAATGAACCCACCTCAAGTACGCAGCTTGGGTGGTAGGGGAGGCTGTGCCATTAGACCTACAGGACACCCACTACATGAGACCACACTACCAAGACACAAAGTCAAAGCACCTCTGCCTAATACATAGAAACAGATACAGGGAGCCTGATGAAATGAGAAGACAAAGAAACATGCCCCAGATGAAAGAACAGATCAACACTTCAGAAAAAGAGATAAATGAAATGGAGTTAAGCCATCTATTAGACTCAGAATTCAAAACACTATTTATAAGTATGTGCAAGGAACTAAGTAAGGACCTCAACAGTGTAAAAAAGACCCAGTCAGAAATGAAGGATACACTAATTGAAGTAAAGAACAATTTACTGGGAAACAATGGGAGAATGGATGAAGCTGAGAATCAGATCAATGATTTGGAACATAAGGAAGCAAAAAACAACCAACCAGAACAACAAGAAGAAAAAAGAATCCAAAAAAATGAGGATAGTATAAACAGCCTCTAGGACAACTTCAAGAGGTCCAACATTTGCATCATATGGGTGTCAGAAGAAGAGAAAGAGTAAGAAATTGGAAATCTCTCTGAAAAAATAGTGGAAGAAACTCCCCTAATCGGGGGAAGGAAATAGACATGCAAGTCCAGGGAGTTCAGAGTCCTAATTATGGTAAATGCAAAGAAGTCCATTCCAAGACACACCATTATTAAAAGACCAAATGTTAAAGATAAGGAGAGATTCTTAAAAACAAAAGGAAAGAAGTTAGTTACCGGATGGTTGTCAGATGGGAGGGGGGTGGGGTAGAATGGTTGAAGAGATGAGGGGATTAAGAAGTACAAATACGTAGTTACAGAATAGCCATGTGGATGTAAAGTATGGTATAGGAAACAGAGTAGCCAAAGAACTTATATGCAAGGTCCATGGAGGCCTAAGGGATTAGGGGGCACAGGGTAGAAAGGGGAAGGGGGGAAAATTAGGACAACTGTAATAGCATAATCAATAAAAAATAAAATATATAAAGAACTCATACAGCTTAATAGCATAAACCAGTTAATCTGATTTTAAAATGAGTAGAAAAACTGAATTGTTTTCCCAAACAGGCATACAAATGGCCAACAGGCACATGCACAGGTGTTCAATCTCACTAATTATCAGGGAAGTGCAAATTAAAACCAGGAGCTATGGAGCTGAGCCATCACCTCATTCCTGTTAGAATGGCTCTCATCAAAAAGACAACAGATAACAAGCGTTGATGAAGGCATGGTGAAAAGGGAGCTCTTGTGCACTGTAGGTGGGAATGTGAATTGGTAGAGCCACTATGGAAAATAGTATGGGGATTCCTCAAAAAATTAAAAACAGAATTACCATGTGACCCAGCAATCCCCATCTGGATATATAACCGAAGGAATTGAAATCAGGATCTAGTAGAGATATCTGCACTTTCGTGGTCATTACATTATTATTCACAATAGCCAAGTTATGGAAAGAATCTAAGTTTTCGTCAATAGGTGAATAGGTAAAGAAGATGTGAGATGCGTGCATGTGTGCACACAAGCACACATACACACACAGAGGAATACTATCAGCCAGGAGAAAGAAGGAAACCCTCCTCTTTTCAACTTGAATGAAACTTGAGGGCATCCTTTTGACTATGGAGAAATTCCTTTTTCACTTTCTAATTAGCCCTTCCCCTAGAAGCTGGCTACTAAATCCCCAAATTCCTTCACATTCATCCACCATGAGATACCTGCTAGATTCTTGCTTCCACACCTAATGTATCCTCTTATCAATCAGCTCTAATTGCTAGATGTTAAGATAAATGGATGTCTTCAAAAGTGACTTACTATGGAGACTTTTCTAATTTCAAATCAACATATATAGACTGACAACTATAGATGTTCATATGGGGACAATAATAGATACCTTTACTGAATACTGTAGGTCACATGCTATGAAGTGCTTTATTCAAAAACAAAACAAAGCAAATAAAAAACAAATGAGCATTGAATACAATGTGCCAGGAGCATGCCAAACTCCTGTATATAATGGTTCTTGTTTGATTCACAGAAGCCATTCTAGGAAGTGGGTAATATCACTGTCTCTTTGTTTTGTTTGTTTCAGATCATAGATTTAGCAAATATATATTGTACATGAGATAACAATCTAGGTGTCCTATCTCCATAATAGGAACCCTTAAGTGCGGCATGATTCCTGCTGTGTAGCTACCAAGATAGTTTGAAACCAGGACTTTCAATATCTCAGGCTTACATTGTACCTTCAAGATTCCTTCCAATACTGTGAAATGAGATTTTTAAGATTTGTCCTTCTCTGCTTACAGATTATCTTCCCCTAAAGTGTTTTCGCTTCCTTTCTTTTTAAATGGGGCATAAAGTGACAGGATCAAACTTTCAGAACTCAACCTTAAAACTGAATTTAAAGACATCATTATAAGAGTTATAATCAGTGGTAAACTGCTTTCTTTATAGCACATAAAAATAAGAAAGTATCACACCTAATGGATGACATAGTAGGCATTGGTGAGTATATTAGCATAAAGAGTCAATGAATCAAGCATCAATAGTAATAGAAGTCTGGAGTTCAAGGAAACAGTCCTAGAATATGTACATTCATGCTGAGGGTACAATTTCCATAGAGACAGTTAATTGCAAGAGGAGATTTGAGAGCATTCACTAATTGCTTTGCTTTCTTCCCTTAAATATTGAACCACTCTTTCCCGTATCAGTTGAATGGTATAGTTATTAAGTATGCCCTGTGTGAAGATTATTTCATGAGAACAGAACAGAATATTGTTCAGGCTCTCAACTTTGATTCCTAAAACTTGACTGGGAATTCGGGGGAGTTATAAAAGACATAGCTAATATAGGCTGTGATTTGGGGACTTGACAATGGAATATTACAATAGAGAATTACAAATTCAGACCTGACATTATGACAACATGATTATTACCTTTGATATTAAATGTCAGTGATTCTTGATTTAAAAATTTTTTAATTGTATTTTTTCCCTTACCAATTATCCCCCTTATACCTTCTTCCACCTCCACCCACCACCTTTCCCCCATTTCACCACACTGTTGTCCATCTCCCTGAGTCCTTTTTTATTTTGCTCCATCCCTCCGCCCCCCAATCCTGTCCCCCCTGGAGCTCTCAAGCTACTCTTTATATGTGAGTCTGTCTCTATTTTGCTTGTTAGTTCAGTTTGTTCATTAGATTCCATATATGAATGAAATAATCTAGTATTTGTCTTTCTTGAACAGGCTTATTTCACTTAGCCTAATGTTCTACAGCTTCATCCATGCTGTTACAGAGGGTAAAACCTTCGCTTTTATGGCTAAGTAGTGTTCTATCATATAAATGTATAATAATTGTTTTATCCATTCATCTACGGATGGATACTTGGGCTGTTTCCAATTCTTAGAAATTAGAAGTAATGCTGCAATGGAATAGGGATGTTTATATTCTTTTGAATTAGTGTTTTGAGTTTCTTCAGATAAATTTCCAGAAGTGGAATTTCTGGGTCAAAAGACAGTTCCATTTTTAATTTTTTGAAATAACTCCATGTTGTTTTCCATAGTGGCTGCACCAGTCTGCATCCCATCACCACTGCAAAAGGGTTTCCCTTTCTCCACATCCTTGCCAGCACTTGTTTTTTGATTTATTGATGACAGCCATTCTGACAGTGCAGGATGGTATCACATCGTGGTTTTAATTTGCATTTCTCTGGTGATTAGTGATGTTGAGCATCTTTTCATATGCCTGTTGGCCATCTGTGTGTGCTCTTGGAGGAGTGTTTTTTTGTTTTTGCCCATTTTTAAATTGGATTATTTGCTTTATTGGTGTTGAGTTTTAAAAGTACTCTATACATTTTGGATATTAACCCCTTATCTGATGTTCACTGAATATGTTCTCCCATTCTGGGTTGTCTTTTCATTTTGTTGATGATTTCCTTTTCTGTGCAAAAACATTTTACTTTGAGTAGTCCCATTTGTTTATGTTTTCTTTTGTTTCCCTTGACTGAGAGAGATATCTGATAAAAAAACCCTGCTATGAGCAATGTCTGAGATTTTGCTGCCTGTGTTTTCTTCCAGGATTTTTATGGTATTTGGCTTAACATTAAAGTTGTTGATGTATTTTGAATTTTTCTTCTGTGTGGGGTAAAAAGGTGGTCTAGGTTTATTTTCCTGCACATATCTGTCCAATTTTCCAAACACAATTTATTAAATAAATTATCATTAGCCTATTGTATGTGCTTGCTTCCTCTGTCACATGTTAATTGACTATAAAGGTATGGGCTTATTTCTGGGCTCTCTATTCTGTTCCATTAATCTATGCGTCTGTTTTTATGCCAGTACCATGCTGTTTTGATCACTAAAGCCTTATATTACAGTTTGATATAGATAGCATGATTTCTCCAACTTTGTTCTGCTTTCTCAGGACCTCTGTTGCTATGCTGTGCCTTTTGTGGTTCCGCATAATTTTTTGAAATATTTGTTCTAGTTCTGTGACATACATCATTGGTATTTTGAGAGGAACTTCATTGAACTGATAGATTGCTTAGGGTAACATGGACATTTTAATGATATTAATTCTTCCTATCCATGAACATGGTATGTATTTTCACTTATTTGTATCTTCTATTTCATTCTTCAATATCTTATAATTTTACAGTACATGTCTTTTACATCCTTGGTTAGGTTTAATCCTAGGTATTTTATTCTTTTTGAAACAATTGCAAATGGGATTGTTTTCTTAATGTCCCTTTATGACAGTTCCTTAGAGGCATATAAACATACAGCTGATTTATGGATATTAATTTTGTATCCTGATACTTTGCTGAATTCATTTATCAGTTTTGTAGTTTCCTGGTGGAATCTTGTGTTTTGTCTATGTGGTGTAACATGTCATCTTCAAATAATGACAGTTTTACTTCTCCCTTTCCAATTTGGATGCACTTATTTCTCTTCTAGTCTGATTGCTATGGCTAGGACTTCTACTACATTGTTGAATAGCAGTGGTGAAAATGGACATCCCTGTCTTGATTCCAATCTTAAGGGGAAAGCTTGAGATTTTTGCCAATTGAGTATGATGCTGGCAGTGGTTTTGTCATATGTGGCCTTTCTTATGTTTAAATATGTTCCCTTTATTCCCACTTTGTTGAGAGTTTTTAACATAAATGGGTCCTGAATTTTATTAAATGCTTTTTTTGTATCTATTTATAAGATCATAAGGTTTTTCTTCTTCATTTTGTATATGTGATGAATCACATTTATTAATTTATAAATGTTGTATCAACCTTGCATTCCCAGAGTAAACCCACTTGATAATAGTGTATGACCTTTTTGATGCATTTCTCTATTTGGTTTGCTAATATTGTTGAGGATTTTAGCATCTATGTTCTTCAGGAATATTGGCCTATAATTACCTTTCTTTGTAGAGTCTTTATATGATTTTGGAATTAGGATACTGCCAGCTTCATGAAATGAGCTTGAGAGTCTTCTCTCTTCTTAAAATTTTTGAAATAGCTTGATAAGGAGAAGTTTTAGTTCTTCTCCAAATGTTTGGTAAAATTCACATGTGAAGCCACCAAGTCCAGGGCATTTGTTTGCTGGGAGTTTTTTAAACTAAAAAAAATTTTTTTATTACAGCTTCTATTTCACTAGGTGTGATCTGTCTATTCACATTCTCTGATTCTTCTTGTTAGGTTTGGAAGATTGTATGTTTCTAGGAATTTATGCATTTCACGTGGGTTGTCCAATTTGTTGGTGTATAGTTGCTCATAATATTTTCTTACTATCCTTTTTATTTCTTTGGTGTTAGTTATTTGTCTTCTTTCATTTCTGATTTTATTTATTTGAATCCTTTTTATTTTTTTCTTGATGAGTCTGGTTAAAGGTTTGTCAGTCTTGTTTTCTTTCGAAAGAAGCAGCTCTTGGATTCATTGCTCTTTTGTATTTTTCTTAAACTCTATTTCATTTATTTCTGCTCTTATCATTATTATTTCTTTTCTTCTATTCACTTTATTTATTGTTCTTTTTCTAGTTCCTTTAGGTATAAGGTTGTAAAAGACCTATACATGGAAAATTATAAGACACTGCAGAAAGAAATTGAAGAAGATACAAATAAGTGGAAGTACACTCTGTGTTCATGGATAGGAAGAATTAACCACATTAAAGTGTTCATGCTACCATAAGAAATCTATTTGTTCAGTGCAATTCCTATCAAGATTTCAATGGTGTATTTCATAGAACTAGAACGAATACTTCAAGAAGTTTTATGGAAACACAAAATGCTCTGCATAGCAACAGTGAACCCAAGAAAGAAGGAAAAATTTGAGGAATCACACTACCTAATGTGAGAGTATACTATAAGACCACAGTAATCAAACAGTATGATACTGGCATTAAAACAGACTCATCAATCAATGGAACAGAATAGAGAGCCCAGAAATAAACCCATGCTTTTACAGGCAATTAATATTTGACAGAGGAAGCAAACACATACAATGGACTGAAGATAGTTTATTCAATAAATGGTGTTGGGAAAATTGGATGTGCAGAAAAATGAAATTAGACCATCTTCTTACATCACACACAAGAATGAATTTGAAATGGGCTAAAGGCTTAAATGTTAGAACTGAAACCATAAAAATCCCAAAAGAAAACAGGCAGCAAAATCTTGACATTGCCCATAGCAATTTTTTATCAGATATATTTCCCCAGGCAAGGGGAACAAAGAAAAAAAAATAAACAAATGGGACTATATCAAAGTAAAAAGTTTTTGTATAGCAGATGAAATGATCAAGAAAATAAAATGACAACTCAAAGAATGGGAGAACGTATTTGCTAATACATCTATCTGGTAAGGAGTTAATATCCAAAATTTATGAAGTACTTAAAAAATTCAACACCAAAAAAACAAACAAGTCAGTTAAAAAATAGGCAAAGGACCTGAATAGACACTCCTCCAAAGAGGACATGCAGGTGACCAATAGACACATGAAAAGATGCACAACGTTACTAATCATCAGAGAAATGCAAATTAAAACCACATGAGATACCATCGCATACCTGTCAGAGTGGTTATCATCAATATGTCAAAAAACAACAAGTGCTGGCAAGGATGTGCAGAAAAGGGAACCCTTTTTCACTATTGCAGATTTGTGTAACTACTGTGGAAAGCAGTATGGAGGTGCTTCAAAAATTGTAAGTGGATCTACCTTTTGACCCAGTGATTCCACTTCTGGGAATTTATCTGAAGGAAACCAAAACACTAATTTGAAAGAACATAAGCTCCCTTATATTCATTGGAGAGTTATTTACAATTGCCAAGATATGGAAGCAACCTAAGTGTCCATCAGTAGATGAGTGGGTAAAACAACTATGGGACATTTATACGATGGAATGCTACTCATCCATAAAAAAAGAAAATTTTACCCTTTGTGACAGTATGGATGGACCTGGAGAACGTTATGCTATAAACCAGTCAGAGAAAGACAAATACCATATTATTTCACTCATATGTGGAATCTAACAAACAAACTGAACTAACAAGGAAAATGGGGATAAGCTCTTTTTTAGAGAAAAGATTTTATTTATTTTATTTTTAGACAAAGAGGAAGGGAAAGAGAAAGAGAGGGAGAGAAAAATCAATGTGTGGTTACCTCTCATGCACCACCCACTGGAGACCTGACCCACAACCCAGGCATGTGCCCTGACTAGGGAATTGAACCAGGGACCCTGTGGTTTGCAGGCCAATGCTCAATCCACTGAGCTACACCAGCCAGGGGGACAGACTCTTATATGGAGAGAAGATGACAGTTAGTGTGGTGGGGAGGGGTTTGGGGGTGGAGGTATTGAGCAAAAACAAAGGATTCATGGACATGGACAACAGTGTGGTGATTGTGGGGAGATAGGAGTATAAGAGGACTAAACAGTAATAGAAAAAAATACAGTAAAGATTAAATAAAAATAAAAAGAAAACATTACCTGGGGTTGAGTCCCCTAACATGGGCTTTGGGACTAGAAGGTATTTTCTGTTGTGCTTTATGTCTTTGTAGTGACTTATTTTTTTCATGAAGCTAAACCTCTCCACTACTCGGAAAGGAAGGTAGGATGGAAGGGAAGGAGGGAGGGAGGAAGGAAGGAAAGAAGGAAGGAAATCATTGTTACTCCTCACTTATTTTCCTTATACATTGCTATAGTAGTGTTCTCAGGCCTTGAAAAATGTCTTCTCACTCTTAATATGACATTTTGTCTTGAGAAGGGCAACATAAATAACAGTAAGAGAAAAAAATCAGTTAATGATGTCAAAGAAGAGATGAGCTTTTGTCAAAACATATCTGACCCTAGGGCATGTCATAAAAATTTCCAACACAGTTTCAAAATACTGAAAGTTTAGCATTAATTTTGTGCTTGATGTAATTATAAGATTTGAACAATATTTTTATGTCTGTATTATATATTATATATCAGCAATATATACCACAAGAGAACTTTTGAGTTACATCATGTTTTTCAGGGTTATAGTTCCCCAAATTTATTTATATCTCATGTAACAATTTTTTTGGTAGAAAGTATATAATTTTATATATACTATGGAAAACTTAAAGTAAATATATTTTAAGGCATTATCAAGTTTTCATTCTTTTCTAATGTTGCTAAGCAGAATTAACTTTCTTTCTTCGTGTCCTCATTGCAGTAGGTTCCTACCACTAAGACAGCATTAGTCACACTGTATTACAGCGAAGGAACAACCACAAACTGTGAGGGCATTAAGGTCAGAGACTTTCTTCCTTGTCTTCTATTGCCAGTGCCTACTAAAGAACCTAATGCTTATTAGGTGCCCAGTTGAATGAACCAATGATAAAGTTATATTGGGTACATGTTATAGCTGTAATTCTTGCCCTCAAACTACTCATAATACAAAAGTGCTGATTATATATTAGTTATTAATAATAAAGGACAATAATACTGGAAGAAAAACTCTGCTAAATCAGAATCTTTTGAAGTACATTTGAATTAGTCCTTGGGAGAGGTAGAATTGTACACGGAGCAGAAGTATGGCTTCTGTAGACATGGTTTTTGGGTTCAGTCTCAGCTCTGCTGTTTACTAGCAGCCTGACTGCTGGCAAGTGACTTAATTTTCCGAGCTTAAGTTTTCTCTCCCTGAAGGGAGTTTGTTGATAATAATACTATTTACCACATAGATTTGTTTTGAAATTAAATGAGTTAGTCCTCTTAGAGTAGTGAAAGCAGCACCTGGCACATAATAAATATTTAGGTATAATTAACCATAAGATCTTTGGACCTTTAAAATAATGCCTTTAAAAGTGATATAATAAGGACATTTTTTTACCCAAATTGAATTTCAGTGCTACTTCATTACCTGAAGAGCAAAGGTTTATTGGTTTGCCTGCCTGCCTGTCAGTCTGTCTACTATCTATCTGTCTACCTATTTATCTATCTATCTATCTATCTATCTATCTATCATCTATCTATCTATCAATCATCTATCTATCTATCATCTATCTATCATCTATCATCTATCTGCCATCTATCTATCTGTCATCTATCTGTCATCATCATCTATCTCCAGAACTGAACTGAAAATTCGTGTTAGGAGTGATGATAGTTGGGGATACAGAGAAGACTGGAAAGTAGATAGCGCTCTATGCCCCCTTTTTGAAAAAGGATAATTTTCTCTACATGGTGGTTGATTGGAACAGGAAGAGTGTGAAAATTTATTTATTTTGGCATAGCAGATTCAGAGTTTACTTATCTATCTGTGAAATCCGTTTGGAAAACTAACCACAGACTATATCCATTGGCTATCAGAATAAATTTAAATACATTGCAGCAGAATGCAAGGGCTAAGGGTAAAAAAATAACATTTGATAACACAACTCTCTAAACGAAGAGGAAAAGTGGGTGTTGCCTAGGGAGGGCAGTAGTAGGTGCAGCCCTGTGGTGGGAAAAAAAAGACACCTCTCAGCCCAGGGGAAGAAGCAAGCACTCCTGCAAGTTCAGAATGTCTTGAGAAAGAGCAAAGATACCAAAGACCATTTCTCTCTTCTTCAAAAATGTTTGGAAGCCTTTAAACTAGGAGAGTTAGCCATCTGTCTTGAATTATGATTTATTCATTTTCCATGTAAACAGGGTTGAAGTAGTTGGCCCTTCTCTACCTTGGCACTTCTACATAAAATACACAGTTGTAATGCAGCTACATTTTCTTCAGCAGAACCTTTTTTGTAATTCTCACTTGGGCTCCATGGAGTAGAGATTCTATCTATCTATCTATCATCTATCTATCTATCATCTATCTATCATCTATCTATCTATCTATCTATCTATCTATCTATCTATCTATCTATCATCATCATCATCATCTATCTGTCATCATCATCATCTATCACAACGCTTGAACGATAAATTTGTAAAGGTGACAACAAAAGTTTTTGTTTAGAGTGACTAAATTCACTTCACAGACTGAGAACCACACACAGTTAAGTTAGTTAGACCAAACACAGCAGGCTTCTTACTTTATAATTCCCTCTCACTGAGGAATTAATAGAAATGTTTTAGTTGTGTTTAATGGAAATGTTTCTTTCCTGATCTATTCCAGAACATCTTTTTCTGTTTATTGTATGCTCATTTCATCTTTTTCTTCTCTCCCACATAGTTTATGCTCTAGGTTAGCACTGTCAAATAAAAATATGAGTTATAAAGTTGAGCCACATATGTAATTTAAAATTTTTTGAAGCCACATTAAAAACTAAAGCAGTCAAATAAATTTTAATGGTATATTTTGTTTAACTCAATATATCCAAAATATTTTCACTTCAGTTGGTATGTTATCAATATAAAAATTACTGCGATACTTGGCATATTTTTGGTACTAGGTTTTTAAAATACAATGTGTATTTTAAACATATGGTTTACTACAATTTCGTCTAACCCCATTTCAAGTGCTCAATAGCCCCATGTGGCTGGTGCTTATCATATTGAGAGGGGGGCTCCAGACTTTCCATGTTAGAAAGTCTGCTTACTTAGGTTTGTCTTAAAAGTGCCCCCCAATGCACAGATGTAAAGGAGAGTAGGAGGCACCCAAGTGAAACATCATCCCTCCTCCTTGGCACCCTTGTCTCACTTCAACCATGCCTCTTCCTGCCTCTGAAACTACCATTATCTGGAAGTTTAATGTTTACCCATTTTCTTCACAATGATTTAGTTACATCTTGTATTCTTTTGTTCCTCCTGTTGGTATTTTTGATAGTAATACTTTTTAATTCTTATTTGTACGTGGTTGTATGGTTTTTGGAAATGTGGACACATGTTAGCTAGTTAGGAGTGGCAAGGAGAAAGTACCTACTTTATAGTCAGAGATTAACTATGGTTAATTGTCCAAATATAGGACAGTTGAATTTCTAAATACAGTAGATATTAACCAGTAAATTAGATATTAACCAGTAGTATGGATTTAGACTTTATAATATTGAGTGCTTCAATTTGGTATGCTTATGAAATAAAGGTAATAGCCCTTGTGATTATATGAGCTTATAGTGAGTATTCTTTGACCTTCATGTAGCTTGCATAGAATATTTAATGTTATAATAACATAGTGGATTTTTACTAACCCATTATTGTGTGTGGGTATATTTTGAGCTGTTTTTCAGAAGTGGTGAAAGGTTTACATGTTCTTTTACTTTTGACGGCAAAGTTCCCCCACAGATTATGCAACAGTGGACACGAATGTATAGAGATAGTAATCCTCTCAGCCACTAGAGTGATAGGTTGTGCCTGGGGGTAGCCCACAGCCCTTGGCTGTTGCCTCAGCTAGGGGTGACATCATTTATTATCCCAAAGCATCTTGTAAATATTGTTTTCTGTGTGAGCCAAGATGTGGTAAAGGTTGGGAAGCTCTGCCACAGTATATCCAACACTCGATTCACTTTTTAAAATAAATGAAATTCCTCAAGATAGAAAATGTGCTAGAACGTTAAACAAACACAGCATTTTCTCCTAACATCCCTTATCATAGGTCATTGTGTCTCCTGAGTTTTGAGGTTTGCAAGAGATGTTTGCTTCATCGTCCTCTTCTTCTTCAACCTGCTAAGTCGCTATTTCCCAACCTGTAGAAGTCATGCACCACTGTTCATAATTTAAAATGCTCTTTAATATTATCTGAGATAAAAGCAAACATTTTGGTACTAAAATTTTAGCTAAAAGAAAGGGTAATTATTTTATTTTCAAGCTATACATGTTTTCCCAATTTAGATGCATCCTTTGGGGAATATATCCTGTCTAAAAAAAAATCACTAATAATCTTTTAGTTTTGAAATATTGATAAATCAAGTATGAATGAATGGCATGTTTTTATTTGCTTAAAGAGAAATAATTTCAAAAATAAATTCTTGTTTCTTATTAGCCATCTCATGTTCTCCTTTTTCACTAACATGTGGTAAGTATTGTGCTCTTAATGTTGCAAAAGTGGAGTGGATCTTTAACACCCTTAAAGAAGCCCTTCACCATATGTGATTTAGTAAAACATAAAGAAGGTAAGAAAGACTCTTAAGGTCACACAGAGAGTAACAGTAATGTCCCCATTATTGTCCTTGGGTCATGGAGAGGCTTCAAATTTGTTTTTATTTTTCATCATTATGCCAAAAGACTTTGAATATGACCAGACCCACAAATCGAATAATAGTGCCTCACAGACTTTAAGGATGCTCACATTAGCATCATGACACAAATTGGTTCTTTTTAAAGAAGCTAAAAATATTCCTTGATTCCTGCAGGAAAAAATTATAACTTAAGGGAACAAAAGCTATCATGGCAGTATTTAGAATATTCAACTTGTCAATGTTTGCCTGGTAGTGGTTCTGTTAGAAACACTACTTTCTTTATTTTTGATTATAAACATTATTGAGTTAAGGTAATTATGAATATTTTTCTAAATTTATGAAAAATTGTAGGACTGTCAAAGTGAATATATATAATAATCACATTTTTTGATTATCTAGTATATCTCATTTTCTTTTTATTTGCAAAGGCTAATAGAGTATTTCTTAAAAAAAGAAGCAAAACCATTAGTTTTATATAAAAGGGGAACTTTCAAGAAATGAACTTGGATGGCCAAAAATTTGAGTTGAATTTATTGAAGTAAATGTCCAGACTTATTGGGTAAACATTTCAAATTATCTTGTTAAATGTCTTAACTTTCCAATCAAAATTATGCTTGAAGAAAAAGAAATTCCTTTTATTTTTTCCTATCAAGTTCAAAATAAGCCTGTTCTTATCAACACATTTGAATTTCATTTCTACTTAAGGAATTTAGCTACACGCGGGTAACCCTCATCGAGCCTGTAAACTGTGCTCTGCTTTGAAGCCAGCCTTTGCAAGAACTCACGGAGACGTACGTCTGGCTCCCAGGCCCTGAACAACAGACTGCAGAATCTTAGGTTATATTTTCTTTGTATAGGAATCTTACATGTACACAAAATTCCTAAAAGCTTATACCTTTCTCCCTTACCCAAAGTTTCACATTCTTAATTGCTAGAAACTTCTGTGCCACACAATCGCCTCACTAACACATTGTCACCATCCAGTTCTTTCTCACCCCTCTTCTATTCTGAGCTAAACTTTCTGCTGCTTGACGCTCCTTCAGGGAATTTATTCATTCATTCAGCAAGTATTTATTGAACACTTACTATGTGTTCGACAGCAATCTTAGTACTGATGATATAGTGGAAAACTATAATCTTCATTATCCTCATTTTATCTGTTAGGATTTTTCTTTTTAAGATTACAAAAGATCTGATTCAAATTGCCTTATCAAATAGACAAAAAATACTTGAATGGTTTATATAATGGAACAGACATGCCTTGGTTCATTGTTAGAGTCCACCTCTCTACTCTGCTTCCTAATTGCCTGTTTTCCTGTCCTGCCAGCTGGCTGTGCAGCCCTGCTGTCTCGCCGCATGATGACACAAATCCAGCATAAGAGAGGCTGCACTTCCCTGACGCTGTGAAGAAAGTTTTAGAATTGAAGTTACTGGGCCTGCTTGGCCTATTTTGCGTCTGGTGCCCACTCCCGAAATCACCAGCGCAGCCGGGAGATGGAATGTGCTGCTTGGCTAAGCCTATGGCATGCTTTGCTCCTGGATCCCAGAGATCGAGTTAGTTTTACTTGAAGCTATTGGACTGAGAATGTGAAAGGGATGGTTGCCCTGGAAGGAAATGAGTGTGAATGATTCTGAATACCCAAAAGGCCATGGGCCATGTTAGGGCTTTCTGCTTTCCCTAGAGGACCCAGTCTCTTCTACCTATGTTAATAAACATCGTCTCTCTTTTAGCATATGAAGTTTTAGATTCATCCAGTGTAATTTCACACCCAATGAAGGAATTTCTTCTCTGTATCCCCAAGAAATTAAGCCTTCATTTGAGGATCACCAGAGGCAGGGTTCTCTGCCTAGAGGGGTAACCTGCCCGCTGGCTCTCTAAGCCATGGAATCAGGCTTCTCTTTATTTCCCCCTTTGCATTGGGCTTGATGTGGAGTTATGAAAACAGTTGTGAATACTTCGAACACATAGTTCTATTATTCTTCGATCATAATATACTTAAAAAAACTTGCATGTAGACGTATGCATGGTCTGACTAAAGATTAACTTACTCTGGCCAGTATGACTGGAAGGTAAAATTCTAAAGTATTAATTGATATTGTTTCTGAATTCAACTTTAATTCAAATATAATTTTAGGTACAAAAATAATGTTTAAGGAAGAAGCTATTAAATATACAAATATACAAATAGGCTTGAATGTAAATCATACAACTCTAATTTCATCTTCCTGAATTTCGTAACTAACTTGTGTGTAGTCTTTCATGTCTGAAAATGAGTTTAAATATGGAGAAGACAAAAGCGTCTTTCCTGAACAACATTCTAACATTTTCTAAAAGGTTGCATTGCTAATATAAACAGGTAAAATAGTAAAACCTCTCAGGGAGCAATTGTGTTGCACAGGCTCTGAGAGCCAATCTCTCAAAGGCTAGAAGACACCAAGGATAATATAACCACATGGACTGGAGAGTAGTAACTGGCTTTCTGGCCCTAAGTGTTTTGGAAGGCACTAAATGTTGGAATGCTCGGGAGGAGCTACAATGGGCCTTAACACACATAAAATACCTGCTATCATGTACATCAATGCTAAGTTGTTAGTATTTTTGGATAACAAAGTTAACATGTTAATCAGTAGTTCCAGATGGAACTGAGAGAGTAATGATTTCCCTAGGGTTATAATGAAGTCAAAGGTGGAATTAGAGGGATAGGCTCAGGACTAGCTCTGCAGGAAACACTGTTTTAATCGTGTCTTCATACTGGAGGACACATATGTAAGGGCACAGATGAGGTTTTATCTGTTTGCTAAGAATGTGTCTTCATGATGAGTCTCTCACAGTAGTTGATTGTTGGAGATGAAGAGATGATAAGATGTAAGAGACATACCCTTACTTTCCTTATAATATGGAAAGTAGGCTGCTGAGGAGATGCTGTAACACACACACGTGTGTGTGTATGTGTGTGTGTGTGTGTTTAGATGTCGATTAAACTTTTCAACATTTGTACTTTGCTTTTCTGAATAAGAACCAATTACATAAAGCAGGTACACAAAGGGGTATGTTTTCTTCTTTCCTAACAATGGGGACCACTGTTTATAAAGATGCCTTCAGCTTTAAGCACCTGCTTAGGCATTTCAACTAGATGATGAAAGCTAATTTTTGGTAACCTGGCCAGGGAAAATGTTTATATCTGAAAATCAATAGCGCAAGACATTATTAACTCAAATATTTAGCATTTTTGGTCACATGATGTTGCAAAGAAATGTAATAAAGCATCATTTTATAGTTCTCTTTTTAAAAATTGCTTTTTCTCTTGTCATCCTAATAATCTCTGCCTGTCCTTTGGAAAGTGTTTTAACAAGATTCAAATAAGAAATTAGGGATATGCAAATTAAGAGGAAAATAATAGGCATCTTGAGTTAGCCTTAAACTTGTGGTGGAAGCATGTAGTCACAACGAATTACACAAAATTGTGCTCTGGGTCAAGACCTTTCCCCTTTTTTAAAACTCTTCTCAAAAGATTTTATACTTCCTTTTTCTCTCATCAGGATGTAACATTTAAGTTTTGTTCTAGGCATCATGAGACAATAGATTGGCAATTCTCAATGAGTTATGCCACATTCCCACAGGAGATGTTTTTGAGTTTTTGTTTTTGTCTTTATTGGGTGTTAACAATGATTAGGGGTCCAACTGACCCTTAAATGCCTGGGATGAAGGAGGCCAGCACCATGCAATGAAAGATTTTCCCGTGTTCAGTGTGACTTTCAAATATTTCACAGGTGACAAAAATTTAAATTTTATCATGGTTTTTATATACATATTAAGTTTTCTAGCAATCTGATTACTGTGTAAGTAGAGGAAAGATTTTATATAACCTTTTTATATTTTCAGTGTTACTAGCGGTTGGTAAAGAATTAAAAATATGTTACTGAAGGCATCATCACTTCTCGAATTTGAGATGCTAAAATGAATCATTCTGCAATTATAGGTGTTGAATTCATGTTTAAAGAACTTCTCTCTCTCATATCTAATTCTGAATATATTTATTTGTCCCTTATTTTAAACTGATGGGTATAGAGAAGAAAGGTAGGCAATTTTCAATTGAAATCCAAATCCTTAAATCCAAATTTATTCATTACAATTGAAAGGAAGCACCTGGATTTCTTTTTTTTTTTTTTTAGTGGAACCATGCCTGAGAATTTAAATATTGAAATGCATATTATTTGGCTATATACATGAATTTTTATTTCTCCTTTATTTCATAGCTGAGACATTATATTGCTTCTTTGAAATTGTATATGTAGGTAGGTTGTATTATCTATAAACTTCATTCCACGGTAGTAAAAGAGGGCGAGAAGAGATTTGTTATTAAAAATGTAAGTTGGTTTGAATAGGATTTAAAACACTGTAATAGATGTGCCTACCAAAGTGAGATGCCAAACAATTTATGGAATTTCAAAGAAAAAAAGTTTTGCCATACTCTTTGACATATTAGACATTGCAAGAATTTAAAAGAAATCAGAAGTTTGGCCTGTAATTTCATTTGGGACATGTTTCTTTGTCTCCTCATTTTGGTAGCCTCCTGTGTTTATTTCTGTGTATTAGGTGGAGCTACTATGTCTCCCAGGTTTGGTAGGGTAGCCTTATGTAGCAGGTGTCCTGTAGGTTCCAGTGGTACAGCCTCTCTATTCACCCAAGCTGAGCACTCTAGGTACACCACCTTTGTGGGCTGAGTATACCCTCCTGTTGTTTTTGAGCCTTTATTACTGTTGGCATATCAATGGGAGATATTACCCCTAGGCCGATTGGCTCTAAGGGTTGGCTGTGACCACCGTGGAGGATCAACTGGGCAGGAGCTGATGCCATGGAGCAGGACTTGTTTCAGCAGAGCGCTAATGCCCACTGAGTATGTTGCTTGTGGAAGTAGTTAGATCGTGTTTGGCATGGTCTGAAGCTGTCTGCCTGGTGTGCTGGCACTGGGGACTCTCAGGAGGTACTGACCAAGGTCAGCCTGTGCCTGTCTTCTTCCTGGGGCCACTCAGCATGAGCTACAAAGTGATCTGCAGATGGCTGAAACTTGTGCTGGGCTTGGAGGTGCCCATGAGAAGCCAAGTTGAGACCTAAGGCTGGCTGCCACTAATGCCAGGCCTGGAGCCACTTTGCGGTACGTATGCGTCATGCTGAGGCCAGTTGCTGCAGATTTAAGAAATTTTAGGAAAATGAAGTATGAGCCAAGACAGACCATTTGTATAGAAAAGCCACTGGAAACAGCTTCGGTGGGTCTGCAAGTTGGGTGGGGTGGCATGTCAAGGAATCACCAGAGTGGGAAGAACAGCGTTGGCAGGTTGATGGAGTCTCAGATACATACCTGCTTGCTGGCTCTGTGGGAGAATGGCTAAGAAAAGGAAAAATGGCCTCAGCCAGCATTTCGGTCTGGGAGAAAGATGCCCCTCCAGACCTTGTCCTGATGCCAGACAATTCAGTTTCTCCCCATATATCCCTGGTGCATTTCGTGCTGCTGCCCCAGAGCTGGAGCTTAGAGAGAGTGAGTCCAAGTAAGTCCATATGTAGGCCCTTTTAGGGGAACACCTGGTACTCTAGAAGCTCTCCATATCACTCAGCCATAATCCTTGCTGGTTTTTACAGCCTGAAATTATGGATACCCCTCTTCTTGGCTCTGGAACCCTAGGCTGGGAAGTCTGGTGTAGGACTGGTAACCACTGTGCCTCAGGGAGGACCTCTGCAGCTGAGATCTCCCTCCCAATTTTTATCCTTTCATTCACCACACGTAGATGTGGGACCAGCCCATTTTGTGTCCCTTCCCCTCCTACCACTCTCAATGTGCTTTTTCTTTAATTCCCTAGTTGTAGGACTTCTGTTCACCTAGATTTCAGGCATTTCTGAGTAATGGATGTTTTGTAATTTAGCTGTAGTTTTGTTGTGGCTATGGGAGGATGTGAGTTTGAGTTTACCTATACTGTCATCTTGACCAGAAACCCTATCATCTCTTGCCTCAACTAATAACATCCTAATTTGTTTCCTTTTCTCTACTTTTTTCCATCTAGACTCTTGCCTCCACATATCTTCTTCTCCCAGAGTGGTCCTTTAGTGTGAACCAGGCCCTGTCATAGTCCAGCTTTCGGCTTTCATGGTTTCCCATTATGCAGTATGCAACATGAAGTCCCTGCCATGCCCTCTGGCTACCCTCCGGCCTCATTGCCTGCAGTTCTCCCATTTCCACCTTGACCTTTTTGCTGTGTTTTGAATGAACCAAGCTCTGTCCTGTCCTAGGTCTTAGGTTCTTGTACTTGCTATTCTTTCTGCCCTGACTACACAAACTTCTCTGCTTAAATGTTGTCTCTTCTGTCCCTAAAATTATAATGTAACCTTTCTGTATGCAGAGCTTGTTTTTGCTATTTTTCCAGCTCCTGCTATGTAGCACATAGGAGGAACTCAATAAAAATTGGTAAATGAAAGAACAATCTGATGACAAAATCAAAGCTAATGGTCTGTATTTTAGAAATGGCCCAGAAAAACAATGTAGTGGTGAGGGTAAGGAGAGCCTTTATGCTTCTCTGATGTTTGTAATATTTAAGCGTATTTTAGAAACTAGTGAATGCTAACTAGCACATGAAACTTGGAGATGTAATGGTGAAAGAAACGGCATGTCTTCTAGCTTGCTGATAAATGAGAACAAAGAGATGTGAAGATTAAAAATTAATCAAAGAAGATAAACTAGATCGTTTAATTCTTTAGAATTATTATGTGCTTTAGTAACACGCATTTGCTTTTTTGCATTTCAACCATGTGTGAGGTAAGCTATGTCATCCCTTTTCATGAGTGTTTAAGCCTTTTTTAAAAAAAATTGCATTCTTTGCATTTCACCCAACTCTTTGTAACAGTATATACTTGTTTTTGTAAATAAATTTCCTTCATCTTATACCTGTATTGAATCTATGTTTAAAGAATAAAATAAAATTGAAGAAGAGAATATTATTTTGTTAGAAAACTAGCAAAATTTCTGGGTTTTGAAGTCTTTTCTGTGTATTTTAATGTAATTATTTTAGGTTACTATTTTATCTTGACATGAAAGTATAGTAACAGTTTTTTTATTTTACTGGTTCACACTTAGGTCATATTCTTCATGATATGAATAAGTGTTTTTCTTGTGACATTAAGATGCTCCATAAAAATGTAAAAAAAGCCAGGAAGGAAATTGAGTTAATAAATTATTTATTTACCTGCCCATCATTTGCTGACTGGAAAAGGAAGGCTCAAAGGGTTACCGAGAGAGTGGAGGTTAGGCTCAACCCATGCCTGGTGAAAGGCTGCTCATAGAGCTGGGAGATCCTGACAGCCATTTGTGCCCAGGTCCACATATCTCAGAAGCACTGTTAAAAGGCTAATGGTTTTGCCACTAACTGGCTACTTGATGTAGAATAAATATTCAACACTTCTTAGAGGAGCCATTTATTGTAAGGAGCTTGGACTCCCCCAGTCTTGTACCCAAAAGGAAGGAAAAAATAAAAGAAGAAGCAGCCTTCATGGAAAGCAAGCTTAATTTTATTTAATTCAAGTTTCTTCTAAGCACTTTAAAATTCTTAATTTAATTCTTATAACAGTTTTATAGGGTATGTATTAGTATCATTATCCTTATTTAACTACTGAGAAAACTAAGTTTAAACTGCTTGCTCAAGGTTACACAGCAAGTAAGAACTTCTTCAAGGTGGGGTAAAGAGTTGTGCTGAATATTTTCCATTTAGCCCTCTAGATCCACTCTCCATCTTTCTCTACCCTTCCCTTTGGTCCAGGAGGCTTACCTGAGTGGACTAGAACAGGTAGTTGCAACTCAGTAGTCCCCAGCTGGGGAGCGATTTTCTCCTGAGGGGATATTTGATAGTATCTGGAGACATTTTTGGTTGCCACAGCATCTAACGGGACGCTCTAAACACCTTATGAAAACACCCCCTCTCCCCTGCATTCATATAGAATTACTGACCCAAAACAATGTCAGTATTTCCCCAGTAAAGAAACCCTGTGGAGGGAGGAAAGCAACGTCAGGGACTTTATTACGCTTGCTCCTTAAGCTCCTGTCAGTTGGCTGTCTCCCTTGCCTGAAGGTATCTTCTCATAATCTGGATGATTTACCTGATTCTCCTTCTCAGTGGGTCTAGGAGTACTAAACCCTCTACTTTGTGGTTCCTCTATACCTACATCTTTATAAGTAAACCTTTTAAAGAAAAATCCACCTCAAGTTGTCCTTTCAAACGTGTCATCTGTTTCCTCTTGGACCCTGAGTGGTACAAGGGTATTGCCAGCAATAGAGCTAGCCTGAGTGAGGATTCCGGGAGCTAGAGCCATGGGAGGGAAGTGTACCTGCCAGACACTCTGCATGAGGCAGACCCAAAGGCACATGAATACCTTGGCTCCTCCCTTCCTCCCATCCTCCAGCCTGCTGTAGTGCCTCCCATTGGCTGAACCCAGTCAAAAGACAGCATAAGTGTCTGGAAAATGAAGGCTACAGGGGTCAGTGAAAGACAAGGAATGGATCCAAGGGCAAATATAGCCAGACCAGTGCAGGGAGGGCAGCCTAGAACAAGAACATTTTGGGGGTTACTGCAGTGGCTCACGGAGAGCCTGACAGTGGCTTGGATCAGGGTGAGGGACTAGGGTGGTGAAGTAGAGAGAGCAGAAGGGAATAAAGCTTCTCCAATTGTCTTTGGACATATAGTTCAGGGAACACAAATTTAAATGCTATAGGACCCAGGTGGGTAGTGAATGGAAGCTCTGTGTGTGTGTGTGCGTATGTATGTGTGTGTGTGTGTGTGTGTGTGTGTGTGTATGTCTAGGTCAGAATATTGCCCAAGCGTTGCTAGATCCTCAGAGGTTTCAAGAGCAGCCATAAACCCAGATTTTTCTATGAAATCTTTCAATTTTTAGACTGTGGCAGCTAATTAAAAAACATATAATATGAACTAAACTTGATTTGATTCTAGGTTTTAGAGTGTGATGTGTTTACAATCTCTAGGTTACATAAATTAATTACATGTGAGCCATAGATTAAAAGTTTCTAACTGTGTTTTGGTCTCTCTCTTTGTCTCTCTGTCTTTTTCTTTTGTAAACTCAGATTCTACAAATCAGATCCATAACAAAATGTAATTTCCAACAGAAAAATGCAGAAACAAATTTCATGCTGGTAATCATAGGTCCACAACTATCATAAGTCAGGATTGAAAATATCTGTTTTATTAAAGTAGCCAAATATTGTTCATTAATTGCTTTTACTGTAAGCATATGATACAAATCTGCATAATGTATAAATAAATAAACATTGCTTTATAGTTTTATACATTGGACTCTGTGTGAGATTTTGTTGAGGAAAAGGAAAAAGGGATTTTATTTAGAAAAATTAAAGAACAAGTAGACTAGATAAATGCACTAAAGATTTGTGGTTGGAAAACTGATAACCAGATGGCCAGAAACTCAGGACTGAGCTGGTTAGAAAACCCATTTACCAGTGGCAGTCCTTATCTATGATCGGCCAGATTTCTTTTGTTAAGACTGGGGTAAAGGCACCATTTAGGGCTAAATTACTCCAGAGTCAACAAATAATTACAATACGGTGTCTCCAGAGATGTGGATTCTGGGGGAAACCAGGTCTACATAGAGGACTGGCAATTATAAAATTGGAGACTCTAAGCCAACATATAATAGATGTTGATCAAACCACACTTTAGTGGAAAATGAAAAGAAACCAAACAACAGCAAAAACCCAAGAGCTCTCACCCTCAACAAATCAAATTGTTTTCATGCTTTTGTGTTGCTTTTTAGGTATTTTTCACATGCAAAATGATTTTTATAATATGGTAATGTGGGTAGTAGAATTGTGGTGCATGTAGTTAGAGATTTAGGTTTTATCCCTTTTAGAACTTAAAGCAATATTATATTTATTAGGCTTGGTCTTAAGGAGGATTCTTTAGGTTCTAGGATAAACTCCCAGTTCCTTAAAATGGGAAATAAACTATCTGTTCCCTGCTTTTCCATTAAGCCTCAACTCTTACCATACAAGCATTGTCATTCTAGTCTTTCTGTGCTCTTGTACACCAACCATATTTGACTACTTTTCATTGTTGGAACCCACCAGACTCTTTTCATGCTACCCTGAACATGTTTATATTGCCTCTTCCTTCTGGAAACTTCTTCAAGGCTACATTCACCTGATACTTCTTCCATGAAGTCTTTCCTACCTATCAGATATAATTGATTATTTTCTTCTCTGTAGTTTTATAGTCAGTTTGTAAATTCTTGTAGCAGTTCATGTAACACACTTAAATTCTGCCCCAAGCTTCTTGGGGGCCAGGTTCATGAGGGATTTATGTGTACCATCTCTCCTGTGCCTATCCAAAGGCCTACACTAGTGCCAGGTACAAAAGAAGTGCTAAATAAATAGTGATTGAATGACATCATCTTTTTATAGAATTTTCAAAGGTGTCCAAGAAAATATGTAAGATTGTTGCACTCATTTATTCACCAAAAATTTATCTACTGTACCTACTACTTGTCAGACATTATTCTGGGTAAGCAAAACATTGCTCCTATACTCATCCATTTTAGAGGGAGAGGCAGAAAGTTAAAGCATAAACATTTAATATTTCAAGAAGGGGTAACTGCTGTGAAGGAAAACATAGCCACTGAATAAGGGGTAAGGTTGATGTGGGATGCTATTTTAGATAGGCTTGTCAAAAAGTTGTCTCTAGAACACCTTTCTATGATATCTGAATGAACAGAGAGACAAATAGTACACAGACAGGAGGAACAGCTAGTACAGATGCCATGAGATGGAAGCATTCTTGACTTTTCTGAGAAAGGGTCACGAAGCCAGTGTTGGCTAAAGAAGGGAAGGAGGAAAGGGTAGAGGATGAGGTCAGGGAGAGAGCCATGAGCTAGAGCAGGGGGTCTGGTATGCCATGATAAGGAATATGCATCTTATTCTCAGTGTTTTGGAAGCCATTGTGTGTCTTGCATAGGGAAGTGATATGATGTAATTGATCACTATGGTTGCTTAGGGAGAATAGACTACAGGGGAGCAAGAAGAAAAACTAGGAAGCTGGGAACCAGAATTAGTTTTGCTAGGACAACTGCAGGAAAATACTACAAACAGAGTTGCTTCAACAACAGAAATGTATTGTTTCACAGCACTGGAGGCTAGAAGTGCATAATGAAGCTGTTGGCAGGATTGGTTGCTTCTGAGGGTTATGAGGAAAGAACCTGTTCCAGACCTCTCTCCTTGGCTTGTAGGTAGCTGTCTTCCCCCTGGGCCACTTCATATCATCTTCTTATGTATTTCTGCCTGTGTTCAAATTTCCCCTTTTTGTAAGGATGCCTTGTCCTTAATGGATTAGGGGTAATTCTGTATTGAATTTGGGACTCTCTCCAGTCCAGCATGACCTCATCTTAATTAATTACATTTGGAAACCATCTGGACTGTATTACTCAATAACGCTACATTCTGAGGTACTGGACAGGGGCTAGGATTTCAACACATCTTTTTTGAGAGGACAAAGTTCAGTCTATGAAAAACACCTTAAAACATTTGTTCCTTATATTGTTCATATTTGACTGTTTTGTTGATCCACTGATTCATTCATTATTTATTCATTCAATAAAATTGTATGGCGTGTTTGCCAAGAACTCCCCTTGGTATGGTGGGTAGAGCCATAAATAGACAGGAAACATCCCTGCTCTCATGCAGCTTACACTCTGAGATACACACTCCCTCCTCCTCCCAGTAAGATTTGAGACCATCTAGCCTTTTAGGCTCTGGTCCTTTCTCTCCAAGGCCTGCAGCTCGATTGAAAACTTCTCACAGCAGAGACTCAGTAGAAGGCTCTGTTGGTGGCTGTAGCCAATCACCCCTCTCATTGTCAGGTTAGCTTCCCTGCAGGGTTTGGCAGAGTCACCATTTCTTTCCTGTTTCTTCATGTGGAAGTGCCCTGGGCAGTTGAGTAGTAGAGCTCTATAGGAAGCCGTTGCCTCTGCGACCATCTGCCTTCAGGAGCCCCTGCAAGAGTTGCCTTAGATCTCAGTGCTAACCTGTTGAGAAGGCAGTCCTTAAGAAGTGGAGAAGCATCATCAAAGACCTCCCCAGTCTCCTATGGTTGTCTCTTCCATTTTGTTTCAGAGCTGTAATTATCCCATAATCTAGACCCAATATTTCATATTTGAAGAAAGTGAAATCCAGGAAGCTACTACCTGTCCAACATCTCATGGGTAGTCAGTCCTAGTGGAATTAGAACTTAGATCTCCATTTTTATTGGTCCATGCTGCTTCTCAACATATACAGGGTTAGAGATCCGGGTTTTCACCATGCATGCCCATGTTGAGATCTTTCTTCTTCAAGTTACTTTATTGTTTTTATCCTACATTTATGGACTTATTTAAAGATTTTTTTTCTTAAGTGGGCTAGTGTTGATTCAGCAGTAAGGTCATGAGCTTCTTTTTAATGGGCACCATGTCTTGGATTTCTTTTCCAAACCTCCAGCACAGTGTTTTGTCTTTATATACTACTTGGTAATTTGCTGGTTGAATGGATTTTAATTAAATTACTGTAAGAATGACACACACCTCCAAAAGCTGCACTATTTTTTTGCTTAGTATTTTTTATTCGTTTCTCTATTTCTTGTGAAAGAATATACCTCTGAATATCTGATGATCAAGTAGCTGAATTTTCTCTGGGAAATTTCCAGTGAGAATTGCTGATGTCCTGAATAGTTTCTCAAGTGTAGACTGGCAGGTAGGCTCAAATTCCTTCAAGTTTATTATTAGTTTCACAGTGCTGCTTCAACAGTGCCAAGTAGCATATGATCAACTCTATCTTCTGTTGTGTATACACTAAAAGAACATTATCAATCAAGAGAAGATGACTGCTCTGTGGCACTGGACAATGTTTATAGCCTACAAAGTTATGTCAGGAAATTTAAATTTAAGTGTGGGTTATATCTTGCTTATTGATTATAAATTCAGTCAAATGTTAATATGCCCAGAGTTGTACCAGGCACTGTCATATACATTATTTAATTTTATTTTAACAAAAATTCTGTGAAGTGAATGTTATTATACCCATTATGTCAATGTCTAAACTGAGAAATGGAGAGGTCATATGATTTGTTTAAGTCACATAGCTATGATTCAAACAAGATCTGTCGATGAGTCCAGTACTCTGCCCATAGTCTAAACATATCCCAAGTCAGCTTTAAAAGTATTTATATATTATTTTAAAAAATATTCTATACATATACAAGACATGCATTAAATTTATACTGTCATCATGACTATATCTTCATGAATTTAGACAATTTTCAAAATTGGATTCCTATTTCTCTGTCTACTTCTCCAATATAACATTCCAAAAAAGGTTGGATGGCATGTTTAAGTTACTCTAAGAATTTTTTTTTGTTAGTAACTTAAAAATCTAGGAGACATAAGCTGCATATATAAGTTTATGCTGATCATTATTTGATTTAAAAATATAAGACCAAATACACCAAAGCCTCTATTGTATTATTACCCCTGATTACTAATCTTTTCATTGTTTGGATGCTATCACCATGCATCACTACTATCTATCTTACTGTTCAGTTTTAGAGACTGAGAATCTACTAACAAATTAGGTGATTTCAAAAATCTTAACCTCATATTTTATATTTAATTACAAAAGTTTGGCTTGTATTTTGTCTTATGGCTTCCTTCCTTCCTTCCTTCCTTCCTTCCTTCCTTCCTTCCTTCCTCTCTCTCTCCTTTTCTCTCTCTTTCTTTCTTTCTTTCTTTCTTTCTTTCTTTCTTTCTTTCTTTCTTTCTTTCTTTCTTTCTTTCTTTCTTCTTTCTTTCTTTCTTTCTTTCCTTCCTTCCTTCCTTCCTTCCTTCCTTCCTTCCTTCCTTCCTTCCTTCCTTTCTTTCTTTTTTTTTCTTTCTTTCTTTCGAGATAGGGAAAGGGAGGGAGAAAGAATGAGAAACATATGTTCAATCCCTGGACTGAGCTTGCTACTCAGGCATGTGTCCTAACTGGAAATCAAACCTGGGACCTTTTGATTTACAGGCTGACACCCAACCAACTGAGCCACACTGGTCCAGTGATCCAGCTCTTAGCCTACCTTATTTTTTTTAGCTCTACAATGGTTAGTTGTTAGAGGTGAGAATAGCTCTTTCAGAAACCCTGTTTTTTTAATAAAGATGTAGGTGGACCTTAAGGGCATTGTGTTAAGTGAAATAAACCAGACAAAGAGAGACAAATAAATATCACATGGTATTATTTATATTTGGAACCGGAAACAAGTATTGAATTAATAGAAATGGAAAAGTGGTTGGGAGGGGCTGGGAGGTTGGGGAAATAAGGAGATGTTGGTAAAAGTGTACACACTTTTGGTTATGAGATGAACAAGGTCTGAGGATCTAATGTATATATAACATGCTAACTGTAGTTGGTACCACTCTATTGTATAGTTGAAATTTGCGGAGAGAGTAGATCTTAACTGTTTTTGTAAAAAACCAAACTAAAACCCTACAAACCCAGGTAAATAAGATATGTGAGGTGATGGATGTGGTAACTCGATGGGGGAATCCTTTCACAATGTGTATGTATATCAAATCATCACGTTGTATACTTTAAATGCCTTCCAATTTTATTCTCAAATTTTACCTAAATAAAGTTGAAAAGAAAAGGATGATTTCTTTTTTACAGAGATATGAGTTGCTGCAGAATGGCAAGAAGTTGAATTTCCAGACCAAACTCAAATGTAATCCGTAGTGTCTCCATGGTTTTGTCACGCTCCTGCGGCACTGTGGTAAAGCAAGGATAAGGAAAATTGGGATTGCTGCAGCTGTGCATGGGTTGAAGTGTGGATAAACCTGAGGATGTCTGGCAAGAATAACATTTCTTTATCTCACAAACCAGCTTCTGCTGGGATCTAAGAGAAGCAATTTTCTATTAGCATTGTTGTTCAAAAGACAAATACTCTAATGAGATTTTTTAAAGCTGTTGCTACCTGAGGAAGCTTAAACTCCTTTGATATTATTTTAAAACAGAATTTTCCCTCCGTTATTATTGTAAGCTAAATCCAGAATTTTAAAAAAACCTACCAGGATATTGAAAAACTATGTATAACTACAGTTGACCCTTGAAAAATATGGCTTTGAGGTGTGCAAGTCCATTTATATGCATTTTTTTCAATAGATCTTGTAAGTGTATTTTCTCTTCCTTATCATTTTCTTAATGATATTTTCTTTTCTCTAGCTTACATTATTATAAAAATATAGTATATAACTTATGAAGTATGTGTTTATCAACTGGTTATGTAATCAGCAAGGCTTCTGGTTAACAGAAGGCTATTTGAAGTTAAGTTTGTCAGGAGTCAAAAGTTATATGAGGATTTTTGACTGTGCAAGGGATTGGTATCCCTAACTCCCCCATTGTTCAAGGGTCAACAGTACTATTTTCATTGCAGCATATATTCTGCATTTACAATCAAAGTATGCTTAGCCACAAAGGAACATACTTTGGCTGGTTATAGGGGTTCACAATGGGAAAAAAATTCGATGCTTTTATAAGTTTAATAAAAGTTGGCTCAAAGTGCATTTTCTGCCATTAAGTTCTAAGAGTAATGCTCTGTCCTCTAGGAAAAACTTTCACCAATTTTATCTGCTTTCTTTTGATGTGACCACAGGTGTTTCCTGAATGTAAAATTGACTCCTAAGCAGGAGGAAAATGAAAAGTGAGTGCAACATGTCATTATGCATTTGTCAAGACCCAGAGAACTGTACAATACAAAGAGCGAACCTAATATAAACTATGGATTTTGGTTAATGATAATATATTAATATGGATTCATCAACTGTAACAAATTTACCACACTAATGCAAGATGTTAATAATGAGGAAAACTGTGTAGGATATGGAGTAGGGTATACAGAAATTCTCTGTACTTTCCTGCTCAGTTTTCCTGTAAACCTAAACCTGTTCTAAAAAATAAAATCTGTTATTTAAGTAGAAGAGTACAGAACTAGATCTCTTTTCTTTCTATGATATTAAAAGATCACAAAGTTTATTCTTATTAGGCACCATTAGCATTTTTAAATTTTATCTTTTACTGAGGTATAACTGATGTATAACATTACATTAGTTTCCGGTATACAACACAATTATTTGATATATATTGTATATTGCATATATTGTGTATATTGTATATATTGTATATTGCATATATTGTGAAATGATCACCGGAGCAAGTTCACCACCATACATATTTACAGAACTTTCTTTCTTATAATAACTTTGAAGATCTACTCTGTCAGTAACTCTCCAATATGCAATACAGCATTATTAACTATAACCACCATGCTGTACAGTGTATTCCATGGCTTTTTATAGCTTGAAGTTTATACTTTTTGACTCTCCTCACCCATTTCACCCATTCCTCTGCCTTTGGCAATGACCAGCCTAATCTCTGTATCAATGTGCTTATTTTGTTTTTAGGTTTCCCATATAAGTGAGATCATGCAGTATTTGTCTTGCCCTGTCTGACTTATTTCACTTAGCATAAGGTACTCTGGGTTCATCCACGTTGTTGCAAATTTCATTCTTCTCTATGGGTGAATAACATTCCATTGTATATACGCACCACATTTTCTTTACCCATTCATTTGCTGATGGACACTGAAGTTGTTTCCAATCTTGATTATTATAAATAATGTTGCAATGAACATGGGTGCATGAACCAAGTTAGCATTTTTGTTTTTATTTTTTCACATAAGTACCTAGAAATGGAATTGCTGGATCATATGAGGAGACATTCATATTTTAAGTTTACTCCACCGAAGATCATTATGGCCATGGTAATTTGTTGGCCCTCTGTTTCTTATCCAAAGAATGATAAGATATTAATTAAAAACCGCATTTGAGAAATTATTTTGAGATGTAAATTTTAATTTAATTTTGGGAAACTAAAATGAGTTTATTTTTTTTAACTTCAAGCTTTCTCAGTGTTTTAATTTTGTAATGTGCGATATGACTTTCTAAAAGGGAAATAGCATATATAGCATCTCTGAAACTTTTGAAGTCTGGAATAATTTTGCAAAGGACAAGTGTTCCCCAAGTGGAAACATCATGAAAAATACATGACTGACTCTCTGAGAGAAGATATTGTTATGTATTTTGAAATGATAGTGAATCTAAGTCAAACCTGACCTTCTGCAGTTCTCTTATAATCATTCACTCACCAAATTCTATTGATTTATCTTTCATAATTTTGCTTGTGTCTATCAAAACATTTGCATCCTCTTGCCACCATCCTAATTCATGGCATAATAATCTAATTTTTGAAAATGTAGCTAGGTGACACTCCCCTTTAGCCACATCACTGTTACAAGGAACTCTTTGACTATTTGGTTGCACTTTTTTTTTTTTTCCCAGCTGAGACCTTTAATTTTCATGAGGGTTTAGACCCATTCTAGATGGTGGGTACCCAACATCCAGAAAGGCTAGGTGACCAACCTTTGTAGTTTTCCTAGGACTGAGGGGTGTTCTGGGATGTAGGACTTGCTGAAACTTGGGAAGTTCATGGCAAATGGGAATGAGTTAGTCATCCTACACTGGGACCAGGTTCAGTAAGAGAACTTAGAATGCAGACTTTAGCTCATTCTACTGCTACCACCCCCGGCCCCCTGAAAGCACTTGAGGCTAGGATTCAGGAATTGAATTCATATTTGACACTATAATTTCACTGACTGATTCATTTAGGTTGCCCTATTTCCGAGTCCCTTGACATTCATTTACTGTTGGAAAGCCAATTCTTCAGCACCTTCATGTCCTCAAGAGACTTGAGTCCTGACACTGAGTGATAGTCCCTAGAGTGGAACCTAGGAAGCTGATTCTCTCCAGGTGTCTCTGAGCAATCGGTTTTTAAATATCTGAATTCTCCTTTCTTGTTTTTAAACCTCCATCAATTGTCTGCCTCATTACACATGGTTTCTAGATCTCTTAATATCCTGGTGACTCTGAGTCTGGCCTTTCTTATTGGGGGATCTGCTTGGGTCTGCGTAATTAGGATTCAAGGTGTGGGGCCAGATTTACAGGTTAGGGAACTCTAGCTTATTGCTCACTCAGCAATATTATCTTGGGAAGTGATTGGAAAAAAATTTATAAACAGCGATTTAATTTAATTCGAGTAAAATGCACTGATCTTAAGAGTTACACTTTGAAGAGTTTTAACAAACGCTTACACTTATGCAACAACTCACACCCCTGTCAAGATGTACAATATTTTCATCGCCCCAGGATTTTTCCCCTTGTCCTCAGCACAGTCCACAGCTGTGTGCCTCCCCCAATCACAGTTCTGATTTCCATCACTATAGAATAGTTTTGTCTATTCTAGACCTTTCCATAAATTGACTTATACAGTAAATATTCTCTTTTGTATCATCTTTTCACTTAGCATTATGTTTTTGAGATTCAGCTATGTTGTTGCATGTCTCAGTAGTTCATTCCAAACATGTACTACCCCAAAGATTTAACTTATAAAGGAAAAGAGACCTGCTTGCTTGGAGAACAAGAAATATTCCTGAACATCCTAAGTCCTGCCACAACTACAAACATGCCATTAAAGCAATAAACCTGTATACAAGGGATACTAAATACAATTCTGTGCTTTTAAAAATAAGAGTTTACATTCATTTATTCATTTAAAACTCTTCTTTCAAAAACTCTTACGATGATAGTATTGATAGAATTTGGGCCAGACTTCTAGACTAAATACAGTTCTATTTGAAAACACTTTGAAAAGAGTTTGAAGTAAAGTTTCAATATGTAATATTATTAACAGAGGTTACCTGCTTTAATATTGGATAAAATGTAAGACTCCATATTTGAGATAAAGAATTTTCATAGCTGTTAAAAAGAATTATATAATCATAGATAATTATAATGAACAATAACTGTTTACTGATCACCTACCATATGTAAGAAGAAATGCGATATTGCTGGAAAAGGAGAATTTCAGGGAAGGCAACGAGAAATAAAGAGAATTAAGTCACAGTCAAATTTAAGGTAAGATGTTATATACTCATAAAGTAAGAGTAATACAACATTCATTATGTGAACACCAAATGAAAGGAAGGAGCTACTTCTGTGGGAGTTTACATGGGAGGTGGAACCACATAAGCACAGTGCCTGGCAAATGCAATGATACCAAAAGGCATCTGTTCTTTTTTATTCTCTCTTTTGATTAAAAAATGTATATTTTTGGAAGCGGAGGCTCTAAAACATATTGCATTGGATTGAGAAATGGCAATAGAGACTTACACTTAAATCATCTTTTTGAAAGTTTTAAATAAAGAGTTTTGGTTTTATCCAATAAGGGATTGGATCTATTTTGGTGTTGAGTTTTAAAAATGAACTTGTATTAAATGATCTAATTTTAGGAATTAATTTTTCCATATTGTATATAATCAACTTAGAAGACCATTTTAATCATCAAAACATTACTGAAATAAGTTGAGAATTAAATCCCTAAATTGTAAAATCCACCCCAAAATCTATGAGCAATGCTAGCATCTACCATTTTTGTAACTTACACCATCAAGAATTAAAAAGTAATGGAAAAAAGGACTCATTTTAACTTATTTATATTTGCCACTTTTTATTGCTGAATGGTATTCTATTATATGAATATACCATAACTTATCCATTCTCTTGTTGATATACTTTGAGTTGTTTCCAGTCTTTATCATTTATAAATAAAACTAGCACAAGCATTTATGTAAAACTTTTTTTTATGGACATATGGTTCTATTCTCTTGGTTGACTATGAATAGAGTTAGTTGTTAAGTCATCCTGTGGCTGTATGTTTGCCACGAAACAACCCCTCCCATCATTTCGCAGAGTAGTTTTACCATTTTCTACTCCCATCATTAATGTAGGAGAGTTCTGGTTTCTCCACATCCTAGCCAAAATATAACGTTGTTAGTCTTTGTAATTTTAACCATTTTTGTGGGTATGAAATGACATTTACTGCAGTTTTAATTTGCATTTCTCTGATGACCAATGATATTGAATACTTTTTTATATGCTTGTGGACCATTTATAAATCTTTCTTTATTAAGTGCCTGCTCAAGACTTTTGCCCACTAAATGAAATTGTTTTTATCACGGAGTTTTAGAATATTTTTATGTAACCCAGAATTTGTGTATACTAAGAGTATTTTCAGATATGTTTATCAAGAATATTTTCTTTATGTCTGTGGCTTGTTTATTCATTTTCTTAATGGTGACTTTGGATAAGTAGAGACTTCTAATTTTGATTAAGTCTTTTCTTCCCATTGTGATGAGTACTTTGAGTCCTAAGAAATCTTTGCCTACTCCAAGATCAGAAAGCTATTTTTCCTTCTAAAAGATACATTGTTATTCTAGTAGTTTTATAGACTTTTAGCTTTTATGTTTCAGTGCATAATTTTCTTGAATGAATTTTTATCTTTGTAATGTGAGGTAAGAGTTTAAAGTTCATGTTTTCCTCGTTGATATCCAGTTGTTGGGAACTTACTTTTGATACCCAAACTTAGGATATAATAACTTAAAAGTCTGAATGCCAATTACATTGTACTATAAAGTTGTTTGGCTAATTAGTACATATTTTTGCTTGAGACATAGTCATCTTGTAGGTAGGTCAATTGCCAAGGCTAAAAATTAATAATCAACTGATTCTTACTGATTATTAGGGTAAGCAACATCCCAAAATTTGTCCAATGGACTAAAAAGACAACAAACTTAGTCAAGACTTTCTTTTCTAGATTCCGTCCCGAATAAAGTAACTGCAACAGCAACAACCACCACCACACAACCTGATGTGGGTCTCGTGCAGTTTTATGGTATGTTTCTGTATCTACAGTCACTTCTTTGTTTATATCTGTTGCATATTATATCTTTTTGTTAACATGTGGAAGAAGTTCCTTATTCCTGCAAGGAAAATAGTTCCAAAACATAGTGTACAATAGTATAAAACTCAGCCCTACTTGGTTGCAATAGGTAGAAGACCTCCTCAAGGTTGTTTAAGCAAAAACGATTTTGGTTAGATTAGTTAACTTGAGAAGTCCTAGGGCTGAGGCTGGTTAGGCCAAATATGTATTGAAAATTTTCCATTTGTAAAACATATTTTTAAAATGTTAACAGAAAATGATAAATTTTTCTAGTAGTGGAAGTAGTCAACTACTCTCACTCAAAAATACTATTTTTTGTAGATGTTAAAACTGTATGGAGGCTTAAAAATATATTCTAGCAGTCAAAAGCAAGGCAAATTACTTGAATAAAATTGAGATATTTGCCCCAAATAGTAATAATGTAATTTGTATCAGTTTTCCACAGAATTATCTGCAATTAAAAAAAAAAAAAGAGAGCCAGCTCTGATTTATTAACTCAATTTATCGGTATTTTGCTTCCACATTCAAATTGCAATCTAAGAACAAGTTTGTTGAGTTTCATCTAGTGGGTATTTATTTAGGACTTTTATTAAAACAAGAGAAACGGAGAAAAGGAACAGTGCCGTGCAAATGATCTGTGGGGTTCAGGCAGGACTTAAATGCTCACATCCCCTCTGAGGTTATTATCATCTTTGTTTGCTTTGACTTTTACAGATACTATATGTCTCTCTTTGTGCTTGCTGTTTGCAAAAAGCTGAGCTAGTGGAAAAGAAGAGATGGACTGTATTTCCAATGGTGTTCTGGACTGCGGGCATTTGTTCCTCAGCGCGGCTGCGTACAGGGCCAGGGCTGCGTGGAGCCGATTGTTTCTCCGGGTTGTGCAGACTGGCTGTCTGTCGTAGTTGCTGACAGTGGCTGCCAACAAAGCCTACTCCTTTCCATTTTGCCTGGTCCTCATTTCACCGGAAAACACAGTAGCTGTAGCCGCACGGAGACTTTTCCCTCTCTCCCTTTCCCCCTCTTACCCCTCCCTAGACCTCTCTGGGCTTTGACGTCATGTGTGCTCCTTTCAGTTGCCATAGCAACCCCATTCCCCAAGCCCTCTGTCCGTCTCCTCTGGTAGGTTCCACAATGGTACAGGCAGCATCACGCTGCACAATGGTTTCCAGGCAGTGAAAGAGGGTGATTCAGCAAGCCACTCTTCTTCTTCTTCTTCTTTTTCAAAACCTTCCCTTCTCTTTTTATTTTTATGGGGGTGGGTGGTGCTTGTTATATGCTTACCATTTTCTTTTCTTTTTTCATTTTTGCAATTTTCCTTTTTTCTCCTCACCCCTCCATTCCTAGGGGCTTGAGTGACTTTAAGATTGGGTTTTCTTGGAAGTCACTTGTCCATCATTAATTTTAAACAATTTTCCCACCTCCAAAGAATCTGTTCCTTATAACAGTTTGGGATGTGGTTAATGAAAAACAAGTAGGGAGGATTTCTGGGGCAAACACTGCTGGATGAGGATCGTAGTTCTGAAGCACGGAATGGTAGGTGGCTCTTTGCTCATTCTGGGTTCTAACCTGATTTTTGGAGGGTGTGGTGTTGTCTATTAATCGCTCCTGGTAGGGTGGGAGAACCAGGATGGGAGAGGGGTAAAGACGAAGTGGAAAGCAGGTTAATGAAGTGAACTACCTCTGAGGCAAGAAACCACTAGCCTTTCCTTCTGTGCGGAGCATCTCTCCCCTGACTTGGGAGTATTGGAACATTTCTGTTTGGAGTGAGGGTTGGCAGAGGGTGGGAGGGAGGCTTGTTATTGTGACCAGGGATTTTTATACAAGTGCAGAGCTACAGACAGAAGGGAAGACAGGGAGAGAGAGAGAGAGAGAGAGAGAGAGAGAGAGAGAGAGAGAGAGAGAGAAACGAACAGGAGCACAGCTGTGCTTATTAGAAGTGCTGGCCTCAGTCCCATATCCGAAAAATGCTATGGGTTCCCTAAAACATTAAAAATCATGTCTTCAGTGTGCATTTATATTTACTCCCTGAGAGGTATAACTTAAATAAATATTTTGGGGCATATCTACATATTTTAGTTGAGAATGCTATTTATATATTTTAGTTGCAAAACTAATGGTATTACTCTTGCAGAAGCACTAGGCTAAATTTGGGCCGGGAGAGGACCACAGAATAGGGATCAGCTTAGAGATAAGAGGAAACACTGGCACTGCAGTCATATGGGTGAGGGGTCCCTTTAAGAAAGTGATCTCCTGGTCACAGCAGGCAGCATTTTTTTTTTTTTTAAATGGCATGGTTCCCAGGTATTCTGTGCTGGGACTGTGTCCCCTAGAAATGTCAGAGCTTTTTTGGGGGGTGGGGAAAGATATATCATCAGAAATGAACATGGCAATATATTTATCAGAATTCATGTATTTGCGCTTGCAGCAAAAGAAATGTGATTTATTATAAAAATCTTCAAGTTAATCAAGGTTAGAGATATTTCAAGAAAATTATGTATATACACATATATTTATTCTACCCCACCCCCCATCCACATTTAAATCTAGAGACTCAGTCTCTGCTTCAACCCTTTTAAAGACAGAACTTCCTGGGATATTGCAGTTTAGCCACAGAAAGAGAAGGGTTTATCCCAAGGCAGTCAGCTCTGAAGCAATCACAAGGTTGTTTACACGGCTGTCTTTGCTGCAGAGCTAGACAGGGTCTGTACAGCAGCCCTGCCTGCTGCTGGTCTGTTGATGATAACTTTTATGAACGAACTGGAAAGAGGCAGGTTAAGCCATGTGGGACAGACCACAGCTCAGATCGAAGGAAAATGGATATAAGTGCACCAGACGTTGCCAGCCCAAGGTCCGATTTCTCCCTGTATCCCTAGATTGCTAGTTGTCGAACCCTGGGAGATCTCACAGAATGCTGATCAATGTGTTAAAAATGGTTGCAGGAATGACCATTTCGTGCAGAGAGGCTTCTGTAAATTTTATGCCTTAGGGGAGCATATATATTGTAAATATAGATAGAGATGCTCGTGAATGAGCTCACAAGCTTCTGACTCCACTTTGGAACCCTTGGATTTTAGTGGTCGGCTAGTTTGGATGTAGCAGTTTTGTTGCTCTGGTACGTACGTATTTCCTTCTCTACCTTGATGTCACTCTTATAATAGACAGAAAGTCCTGGATTAGCTTATTGCACCACAGAGCAAATTGGATTTTCTCACCCCCACAATGGAACTAGAGAATCAGATGACAAAGGTAATATGACCTTAGATATTAAATAGTCTTCATGCTTCCTCATTTGCACATCACTCCCTTCTGTTGTTGCAAAGTATCTTTAATTTGATGGGCTCCTGGTGTATAAAATCTTCACAGTTTTGGTAAAAAGATTCTCGATGATGAGACAGTGAGAAATGATACGTAGAGTAGAAAAAAATCAGCTGCCTCCAGCCTCCTGTCTGCCTGCCCCAGGGCAGCATCTGGTGTCGGAAGGGGTGCGTTTGCCATGCTGGAAGGGGATGTTTATGGACAGATCCCAGAGGGACGAGTGTGTTTTTCCTGTCATTGTCTAGTATGCCTGCAGCTATTAGTATTTAATAGTTTCATAGTCTGTGGTCAATATTTTTCAAGGTTAGAATGAACTGAGAGTTGATTGTGGATGCTATAAAATATATATATTTTTAAATTACAGGAAAATTTGTAGGGTTTTTCTTGTTAGTATATCATATAGGAAAATCACAAGTGAAAGGAATCTGCCTAACCTAAGTAATGTGAACAATCTCCCATGTTTCAGGTAAAGCCTCCAGTAATTAAAGGTTTTTTTTTAAATTAAGTTTTATTGTGGCTTTATGTAAATGAATCTTTTTTATTGGATGTAATCTTAGTGAAAAAGTATTTTAATACTAATGATAATAGACAAAGACTAATTGGGGGCTTTCTTGTTTGTTAGACATGGGGGCAGGTGCTTGCCTTTCCTGCTCTAGTTCTGGCTTCAGGTGACATTTGTGACATTAAAAGGATTTGCATGGAATTGGTGTGCTCAAATTGAATGATTGCTCAGTTGCTTAAGAGAATAATGGACTCAAAGCAAGAGAGAATTCCTTCAATTAGAATAATAGAAAACAAATGGACACATTTTTTTCTCCATTGCCCCTCCTATCTCCTTCTACAGTCTCTTTTAATCTCTTGGTTGGACATTGCAACTCTTATGCAAAACAGGCAAAAAGTGTCCAGTAATGACAAGAAAGGAGTACAGTGCTGTATGTGCTGCAGCCTGAGTCTTACCACACATGGATTTCCTACACCTTCTAAGGACCTAGAACTTGTAGGAAAAGTTGGACCTATAGACTACTGGGGGTGATGCTTATTGGTAAAGAAGAACAGAACCTGTTTGTTTCTTTCCCATATTAGATATATTTATTTCATTACATAAATCGGAGATGACACACCGTTGCTGATTCAGATAAAAGATCATGCTGCATATCGATTGTTTGAAAGAGAAAATATAATTTAGAATTGGAGGTTGGATTTCCAGAAATTTACCTCTCTGTTCATATTTTCATAGCAAAGTTGTAAAGTTTTGAATAAGGATTTTTCCTCTTGATTATGTTGTGTCCTTATGAAAAAAACCAAGGCAAAGAGGGGTAAATGAAAAATCTGTCTGCTGGATGTTTTAGGTACTAACCCTGCCTTCCCCCGACACTTTATTTAATGGTGGAGAGCTTTATTTCTTATTGTGAATGTTGGTGGAAACTCTAATTGGGTACCACAGGTGGTACTCAGAAATCTTTAAATAGAGACATTTTGATTTCAAAGGTGGACCTCAATTTTATATTCATTTTTGGTAAAGGGTTTTTCTTTTCGTTGAATTGATGTTTTTGATTCCTAACAAGCCACGGTAGCCTTTCTCACTGTTCTTATCTCTGGTGACTATGAGATGTAATATCCATGGGCCCCTGAGAGTGGAAAATAGAGTTTTGAGTGGCAAAAGAAATGACTGAAGGTTCCATGGAAGCATTCCCAATCCACAGTTGCTCTCAAACCTGCTATGTTGTGCGGGTGCAAAATGAAGTTCCCCTATAGGGCGACCAGGCATTTGCAGAGTGGCGTACACAGTGATAAACAGGATTTTTGCTATGTTGTGTGTGTGTGTGTGTGTGTGTGTGTTAGAAAGCAGGAAAAAACAACCCAGCAGTGACATAAAAGTACTAGGAATTCACTTTAGTGGTTTGTCTTTATAGAAGTAAAACTGCTTCCTGGTTTTCAGATGTCCTGGATGCTTCATGTGCTTTCTGAAAATGTTTCTTAAAGTAATTATCCCCTTCTCATACATTGGAAATAGGATTTGAAAGTAATGATAGTGAAGGAGAGCTCATAAGTTTGTTTATTTGATGTTTATTCAGCATCTGTACTCCCTGTCACAGCACGTATTACACAATATAATAATTACTTATTTCTATGTTTCCTATATAACCTGCTAAATTATAATCTCTGTCTGTTTGGCACATAGTAGGGGTACAATAAATATTCCTTGAATGAATGTCTCCCGTGTCCATGGTTCTCTGTTAAGGGCTTTGGGTGGCACTGTAATATGGTTTCTGACATTTGGGAGTTTATACTCATTTAAGGAGGTGAGATTAAATAGCAAAGATGGTATATGATGGTATAATTTATGATTTGATGATAAGTGTAATAGGAATTCAGAGGAGAAAGAAATTCAGACCCTCTGAATTGGTGGGGGTGACACTGGGGCCACTGTGGGATGGCCTGGGGGCGGAAGGTGGTAGGGGAGGAATTCCTAGAAGCCTTTGTAAGCCCCTGGCCAAAAAAGAACTCTTATTTGGGGCAGAGTGGAAGTTTGTTTTGGGTGTGGTGACCACACTTTCCAAACTAGAAAGCAAAACTTAGATTCGGTGATGGGTAGAACATTGGAAACTGGCAGAGTCCTGGAGCATCTGGTCCAATGTCAAACAGTAACAGTAACAGATTGAAGTTACAAACCTACTTCTGGTTATGATCAGATTATGGAAAAACTACATACAGGCTACTTTTCTGCTTCAGACCAACTTTAGTTCGATTTTATTTCACTTAAGTGGTTTTCAAACTTCTCTCAGCCCTTTTATCAGTAACCAAGTAACCATTGTTCCAATGCAATCCCATATGAAAAGTAGAATATGCAAACATGTAACAGTGGAGCTGTCCTAGTTGAAGCTTAGTAGGGAGGCTCGTATCAAAAAACTCGAGTCCCTGTCACAAAACCAAATATCATATGACCCAAAATAGCAATACTAATTGGGCTCATGTTCAGATTTAAAAATACAGCAGCTCTTGTGTTAGTGGACCAAAGTGCTTCTGCCTGTGGTAACCGTGCAGAGAGGACTACCTCAGGGTGTGTCATTCCTCCCTGTCCCCCACCCCACGTCACCCATCACCAATTACCTTCTCAGTCTTTGGGTTTTCTCGATGCAGGTGAAACTCGCATTTAAATGTTAAAATCCACCTTGCCTGTGTTTTTCCTTTGATTTAGGCTAGTATGAGAAACACCAGTGGCAGGATCATCTCAGATCTTCGTTATGGCAACTCTTGCAAGAAACTGTTGAACTAGATCCATTTCCTATAGATGAGAATCCATACAAGCAGTGGTGAGTTGTGAATTTGAAAATGTTCCTTAGCAGAAAACATGATCTATGGGAACAATTAAAAAAATATATATTTCATTGATTTGGCGTATAGATCCGAAGAAATACTTCTCTAAGTAATGTCACTAAAGAAGTGAAAATCAGTAAGACAGAATGTTTAGCTGATGGTGCGGAGCTATTAATACCACAGATAACGGCATGAGCTCTTGAGGTGCATGAGTGCATTGCATAACAGCATGATGCTATCACCCCGGATGATACCAGCCTACGTAAGATGGCTGCAGTGGACAGTTTCATGTGGTTGAGTAACAGTTGGGTAAGAGCAGCATTCAGTGGTTTTATTGTTTGCAACGTAGTTCTATATTTACCAATTTACCCCCTCTAGTAAAGAATTGGTTCTGAGCTAGATTTTAGTGCTCAATTCCTTTCACATATATATGTGTATATATATATTCCTATATATATATACACACACATAGACATATGTATATTCATATATGTATATATAACATCTAGATCTTTAGATATAAGGGAAGAGAAATGGCATCATAGTTTTATAAAACTCAATTTATGTACATTTTAGCCTACAAATCTTTTTGCTTGATAAAAACAATATTAAGAATAGATCCAGTTGCCCTGCTACTTGAAGTAATTTTTAAAAATATTATAAAAATATCAGCATGCACAAGCAAAATATATTTTTTAATCAAGTACTTGATGTTTCATAGTTACCACAGTCAATAAACAATAGACTCCAACAGAGATGAACCAGTTATCTGTCAAATTACATCTTTGAGAAGCAGAATATGACAGTGGTACTTGTAGGACTCCAAAAGGAGTATTTGGAGCTAGTGATCAATAGCTCTCTTTCATTTGCTTAATGGCTTATACAACTCTGAGGAGGTAGGTAGGCTGCCCTGTGAGTTAATGCATAACCTACAACTGCAGAAAACAGATGAAATTAACCCTATGCTTGTTTTGCATTATGATTTTCATTACAGTCTGCTTCTAGTTATATTGAGAAAGGAGATGTAATAGTCACTGTTCTGTGCTTAATCAACATGTATTAAATTGCCAACAATCAACCATTTTCAGTCTAAAATAAGGGCAATTTTATATGGCTGAAGTTAATATTTGAGTTATGTATTATTCCCAGTAATGTAAAAGATGTATATTATATTGCCTCATCTCTCACGTTTATTCATTATGCATGTGTTTATTGAGAATCTGTGATGCAGATATCATCGCTAGCTCTTGGGCTAGGTGAAAGAGGCTGTACCTGCTTTAAAGGAACTTTCAGCCTAAAGGTGTAGCACAGTGAAATATGCCATTACCCCCAGCTGGTATAGGTCAGTGGATTGCGCGTCAGCCTGTGAACCAAAGGGCCGCCTGTTCCATTCCCCAGTCAGGGCACATGCCTGGGTTGTGGGCCAGGTCCCCAGTAGGGGGCGTGCGAGAGGCAAACACACATTGATGTTTCTCTCCCTCTCTCCCTCCCTTCCCTTCTGTCTATAAATAAATAAAATCTTAAAAAATATATGCCATTAAAAGGGAGAGATATAATCTAAACAGTGTGGTACTCACACAGTGCTGTTAATGGGCAGATGCCAGGTGGTAAAGGAAGTGCAGCAGAGGAGAGTCTAGTACAGATGGAAATTTGTCAAGGAAGGCTTACCAGAGTGAGTGATATTTTGACTGAATGCTAAGGACAATAAGAGGTTAGCCAGAGGAAGGGGAGCAGTGGGGCATTTTTCAAGGGTCCCTAGGCTTAAGAGAGCATGATTGTTTTTTGGGGGCCACTAGGTGTCATTTACTATGCTGGGGAATACATGGGGGTGGTGGAGATTAAGAGGGATACAAGAAATATATAATGAAAGATTTCTTAGAAGAAGCTAATGAGTTTGGATTTTATTCCAAAATGAAGAACTTTTGAAAGATTTTAAGAAGGAAATTGACACAATCACTTTTGCTTTTTTTAATTGTGAAAGGTCATGCACATAGAAGAATGTATGAAAAAATACAGTTTAAGGAATAATATAAAGCAAGCATCATATAATCATCACCCTATTAATAGACCCTCAGTAAGCCTCTCTGTACCTTTAAGATCACATGCTTTTCCTTCCTCACTAGAGGTAACTGTTAACCACTACCCTGCCTTTCGTCATACTTGTTCCCTTTTCTTTTTTCTTTTTAAATTTTTTTATTATTGTTCAAGCACAGTTGTCTCCATTTTCCCCCACCCCACAGATCCCCGCCTCCCACCCTCAGTCCCACCCCACTTTGGCTTTGTCCACAGGTCCTTTATTCATGTTCCTTAATGACTCTTCCTCTTCTTTCCCCTGTCATCCTCCTCCCCACTCCCCTCTGGCTACTGTCAGTTTGTTCTTTATTTCCATGTCTCTGGTTCTGTTTTGCTCACTTGTTTGTTTTGTTGGTTAGCTTCCACTTATAGGTGAGATCATGTGGTATCTGTCTTTCACCTCCTGGCTTATTTCACTGAGCACAATGCTCTCCAGTTCTAGCATCACCTGCCATCAGAGAGATGCAAATTAAATCCTTGCTTTTCTTTGTAGATTTTCCATCTTGTAATCATATAATATATATTCTTAATCACCTAATTTTGCCAAACATTGTATCTTCCATGTTGATGCATGAAGCTTATTCATGTAAATTGTTGTATAATATTCTGTTCCATGAATATACCAAATTTATTTACCCATTCTATTGTTAATGGACATTTGGATTGTTTCATTATTACTTATACTATCATATATTACCTGAGTTATAGGCATTTATTTAATAAACATATTTATAATAGCTATTAAGTATATATAATGCTCTTTATATATATATACACACATATGTACAATTGCTCATAGATTTAGTATACATATTTAGGAGGTTCTTTAGGATAAACATCAAAGAAATGAACTGAATTTTGCATACATTCAGTTTTTCTAAATAATGCTAAAATTTTTTTTTTCTAATTGGTTACATCAGCATTGTATGAGGAATCTATGTCTTCATCAGCACTTGATTTTTAAGTTCTTAAATTTTGCTAATCAGGTGGATATATAATTGTACTTATGATATTATTAATTGGCATTTTGTTGATTACTAATGAAGATCTTTTCATTTTTTATTGGCCATTTGATTTTCCTATTTTGTGAAGTGCCTGCTCAAGTCTTTATGAGATTTGTGTTTCAAAATAATACCCAGTATTTACTGAGTTCTTACTATGTAATAAGCACTGTGCTAAGCACTTTATAAACATTTAATCTTCACATCATTTTTATTATTTACAGATCTGGAAACTCCAGTTTAGGGATATTAAATAACTTGCTAGCAACCACACAACTAAGAAAGAATGGATTTAGCATTCAAGCCCAGGTCTTTCTGACTCCAGAGTTCCTCAGTTTATTGGATACTGTACAGAAAGTGATTAGATTGGAACCAGAGAGAACACTTAAGGTGCTATTGCAAAAATCTAGTTAAAAAAGAATAAGGGTATAAATTGAGAATCAGAAGTAGGAGTTAAATACAAAGCAACTGGACTCAGTAATGAATGTCATGGGTGAAGAGGATTTTTTTTTTGTAGAGTAACACTGTTTTATTTTTTAATTTTTATTTTCCTGTTGTTCTGTTACAGTTGTCCCAATTTTTCCCCCATGGTCTCCCCTGCCCTGTCCCACCCCCCATTCAAACAGTCAGTCACCACGCTGTTGTCCATGTCCATGGGTCATCATACATGTTCCTTGACTAGACCATTCCCCTTCTTTCCCTCCTTCTGCTCCTACACCCTCTCCTCTGGACACCGTAAGTCTGTTCCTTATTTCTATGCCTCTGGTTCTATTTGGCTCATTTGTTTTGTTCATTAGGTTCTGGTTACAGATGAGATCATAAAGTATTTTTCTTTCGCCACCTGGCTTATTTCACTCACCATAATAGTCTCCAGTTCTGTTCATGCTTTTGTGAAAGGTAGGAACTCCTTTCTTTCTGCTGCACAGTATTCCATTGTGTAAATGTACCACAGTTTTTTGATCCAATCATTTACTGATGGGCACTTAAGCTGTTTCCAGCACTTGGCTATTGTAAATAACACTGCTATGAATATAGGGCTGCATAGGTTCTTTTAAATTAGTGTTTCAGGATTCTTAGGGTATAATCCCAGTGGTGGAACTGCTGGATCAAAAGACAATTCCATCCTTATTTTTTTGAGGAAATTCCATATTGTTTTCCACAGTGGCTGCACCAGTCTACAGTCCCACCAACAGTGCATGAGGGTTCCCTTTTCTCAACATCTTCCCCAGAACTTCTTGTTTGTTGATTTGTTTATGATGACCATTTTGACAGGTGTGATGTGGTATCTCATTGTGGTTTTAATTTGCATCTCTCTTATGGCTAGTGAGGCTGAGCATCCTTTCATATGTCTCTGGGCCCTCTGTATCTCCCCCTTGGAGAGGTGCCTGTTCAGGTCCTTTGCCCATTTTTTGATTGGATTGACTGTCTTCCTGGTGTTGAGTCATATGAGCTCTTTACATATTTTGGAGATCAAATTCTTGTCTGAGTTATCATTGGGAAATATATTTTCTCATACAATTGGTTCCCTTTTCATTTTGATGAAGTTTCCTTTAGTTGAGCAGAAGCTTTTTAGTTTGATGAAGTCCCATTTGTTCATTCTTTCCCTTATGTCCCTTGCTCTAGGGAACATTGGTGAAAATATTGCTGCATCAGATATCTGAAATTTTTCTGCCTATGTTTTCCTCTAGGACTTTAATGGTATCCCAGCTTACATTTCAGTCTTGTATCCATCTTGAGTTTATTCTGGTGTATGGCATAAGTTGATCACCTAGTTTTAGTCTTTTGCATGTAGCTGTCCAAATCTCCCAACGAAATTTGTTGAAGAGCTTATTTTTACTCCATTTTATGGCCCTGTTCCCTTTGTCAAATACTAATTGACCATAGAGACATGGGTTTATTTCTGGGCTCTCTATTCTATTCCATTAATCTGTACGTCAGCTCTTAAGTGAGTATCAGACTATTTTGATTACAGTGGCTTTGCAATATAGTTTGATATCAAATATTGTGATCCCTCCTACTTTGTTCTTTCTCAAAATTGCTGAGGCTATTCGGGGCCATTTTGGGTTCCATATAAATTTTTGAAATGTTTGTTCTATACCTGTGAAATATGTCATTGGTATTTTAATAGGGATTGTGTTGAGTCTATAGATTGCTTTGGGTACTATGGACATTTTACTGATGTTAATTCTTCCAAATCTATGAACATGGTATATGCTTCCATTTATTTGTATCTTCCTTAATTTTTTTTTTCAGCATACTATAGTTTTCCGAGTACAGGTCTTTTATCTCCTTGGTTAAGTTTATTTCTAAGTACTTTATTTTTGTTGTGGCTGTAGTAAATGGGATTTTCCCCCTAGTTTCTGTTTCTGTTATTTCATTGTTGGTGTATAAAAATTCCTTCGATTTCGGAACATTGACTTTGTATCCTGCTATTTTGCCAAATTCACTTATTAGGTTGACTAGGTTTTTGGTGGAGCCTACAAAGTTTCCTGTGTACACTATCATGTCATCTGTGAATAATGACAGTTTTACTTCCTCTTTTCCAATGAAGATACTTTTTATTTCTATTTCTTTTCTGATCATTGTGGCTAGAACTTCCAATACTATGTTGAATAAAAGTGGTGAAAGCAGGCACCCTTGTCTTGTCCCTGATCTTAGGGAGAAAGCTTTATTTTTTTCCTGTTTAGTATAATGTTTGCTGTATGTTTCTTGTATATAACCTTTATTATGTTGAGGTATGCTCCCTCTACTCCCACTTTGCTGAGTGTTTTTATCATAAATGGGTACTGGACTTTATTGAATGCTTTTTCAGCATCTATTGATATGATCATGTGATTTTGTCTTTCATTTTGTTTGTATGGGGTATTACATGTATTGATTTGTGAATATTATTCCATCCTTACATCCCTGAGACAAATTCCACTTGATCATGGTATATGATCTTTTTAATGTATTGCTGGATCCAATTTGCCAATACTTTGTTGAGGATTTTAGCATCTATATTCATCAGCAATATTGGCCTGTAGTTTTCTTTCTTTGTTGTGTTTTTACCTGGTTTTGGAATTAGGATAATACTAGCCTTGTAAAAAAAAAGTTTGGGAGTCTTCCCTCCTCTTGAATTTTATGGAATAGTTTGAGAAAGATTGGAGTTTGCTCATCCCTAAATGTTTGGTAAAATTGTCCTATGAAACCATCTGGTCCAGGGCTTTTGTGTACTGGGAGTTTTTTGATTAATGATTCAGTTTCACTAGTTGTCATCAGTCTAACCAGGTTGTCTGCTTCTTTTTGATTCAGTTTTGGAAGGTTATTTGTTTCTAGATATTTGTCCATTTTGCCTGAGTTGTCAAATTTTTTCACATATAATTATTTATAGTAGTTTCTTTCGATTGTTTGTATTTCTGTGTATCAATTGTAATTTATCCTCTTTCATTTCTGATTTTATTTATTTGGGTCCTCTCTCTTTTTTTCTCGATGAGTCTGGTTAAAGGTTTATTGATTTTCTTTATCTTTTCAAAGAACCAGCTCCTGGATTTATTGATCCTTTGAATTTTTCTTTTAGTCTCTATGTCATTTAATTCTGCCCTGGTCTGGATTATTTCCTTCCTTCAATTTGCTCTGGGCTTTGTTTGCTGTTGCTCCTCTACAACAAGAAACAAAGTTGTAGATGTAGAGTTAGGTTGTTTATTTGAGATTTTTCTATCTTTTTTAAGTAGGACTGCAATGCTATGAACTTCCCTCTCAAAACTGCCTTCGCTGTGTCCCATAGGTTTAGGACTGTTGTGTGTTCATTTTCATTTGTTTCCAGAAAATTTTTTATTTCTTCCTTGATCTCATTGTTAACCCATTCATTATTTAATAGCATGTTGTTCAGTCTCCATGTATTTGAAAGTTTTTGAGTTTTTCCTTGAGGCTGGTTTCTAGTTTCAAGCCATTGTGATCTGAGAAGATGCTTGCTATGATATCAATTTTCTTGAATTTGTACAGGCTTGTTTTGTATCCTACCATGTGGTCTATCTTTGAAAATGTTCCATGTGCATTTTAAAAGAATGTATATTTTGTTTCTTTGGGGTGAAAAGTCCTATATTTTTCAATTAAGTCCATTTAATCTAGAATGTTGTTCAATGCCACAATATCCTTGTTAGTTCTTTGCTTGGAAGATCTATCCATTGTTGGCAGTAGGGTGTTAAAATCCCCTACAACGAGTGTGTTGCTGTTGATATCTTTCTTGAAGTCCTCAAAGATTTTCCTTATATATTCAGGTGCTCGTATGTTGGGTGCATATATGTTTACAATGGTTATATCTTCTTAATAGATTTTTTCCCTTCAGTATTATGTAGTTACCTTCTTTGTCTCTTTTTATGGCCTTTGTTTTGAAGTCTGTTTTGTTTGATATAAGTTTTGCTACCCCAGTTTTTTGTTCATGTCTATTTGCTTAGAATATTTTTTTTCCCACTGCTTCACTTTCAGTCTGCGTAGATCTTTTGTTCTGAGGTGGGTCCCTTGTAGGCAACATATATACAGGTCATGTTTTCTTGTCCATTCTGTTACTCTATGTTTTTTGATTGGATCTTTTAACCCATTTACATTTAGGGTTATTATTGATAAGTACTTACTCATTGCCATTTTTTCTCTTTGTACCTGTGTTCTCCCCTCTCTCTCTCTCTCTCTTTCTCTCATTCTCTCTCTTTCTTCATCTTCTTAATGCAGTCCCTTTAGCATCTTTTGCAAGGCTAGTTTGATGGTATATTTTTTTAACTTATTTTAAATAAAAAATTATTTTATTTTATTTATTTATTTATTTATTTTTTGTCTGGGAAGCTTTTTATTTCACCCTCCATTTTAAATGAGAGCCTTGCTGGGTGGAATAGTCTTGGTTGCAGTCTTTTGATTTTTTTCTTTTTTAAAGATTTTATTTATTTATGTTTAGACAGAGGGGAAGAGAGGGAGAGAGGGAGAGAGGGAGAGAAACATCAATGTGTGGTTGCCTCTCATTTACCACACACTGGGGTCCCAGCCTGCCACCCAGACATGTGATCTGACTGGGAATTGAACCAGCAACCTCTTGGTTTGCAGGCCAGCACTCAATTCACTGAGCCACACCAGCCAGGCTTTGCTTTTCATTACTTGGAATATTGCCATTCCCTTCTGGCTTGTAGTGTTTCTGTTGAGAGATCAGCTGATAACCTTATTGTAGCCCCCTTGTATGTTACTAGCTGTTTTTCCCTTGCTGCCTTTAAGATTCTTTCTATGTCTTTAAATTTTGCCATTTTAATTATGATGTGTCTTGGAATGGGCCTCTTTGTATTCATCTTGATTAGGACCCTATGTGCTTCCTGGGCTTGTGTGACTTTTTCTGTCATCAAATTAGGGAGGCTTTCCATCATAACTTTTTCGAACAGGTTTTCTGTCCCTTGCTTTTTTTCTTCTTCTTCTGGTAACCCTATGGTATGAATATTATTATACTTCATGTTTTCTTGCAGCTCCCTTAAACTGCCTTCATTCATCTTTTGGAGTCTCTTTTCATTTTGTTACTATGGCTGAGTTTTTTCTACCTTGTCCTCCAGCTTGCTGATTCAATTTCCTGCTTCATCTAACCTACTTTTAATTCTTTCTACTGTGTTCTTCATTTCAGGTATTGTATTCCTTATTTCCTCCTGGCTCTTATTGATAGTTTTTATATTCTTTTTCATGCTAGTATAGTTTACTGTAAGTGCCTTGTAGCTTCCCTAGAGTTCTTTGCAGTTCTCACTGAACCCCTTGAGGATCCTTATAACCATTATTTTGAACTCAGTGTCTGATAGTTTGCTTGCCTCGATTTCATTTAGCAGTCTTTCTGGGGATTCCTCCTTTCCTTTTGATTAGATATTGTTTCTTTGTCTCCCCATTTTAGGTGACTTTTCTTGCTTTTTTCTGCATGTTAGACTGATCTGCTTTGACTCCCTGTCTTTGTACTGTGATCTTCTATGGTAGGAGACCTGTGAGATTCAGTGATGCAGTCTCCGTGATCTCCTAACCTTGATGCTCTTGGGATGACCTTATGTTGTTTATGTGGACTCTCTTGTTGTAATTGGTTTTTGGTTATTGTTGGGTCATTCTTTGGTGGGTCCTTCGCTCCAGTTGGCTGACTGAGATTCATACTGTCCACCTTGTGTTGTATGCTATGGTACAGGTATTGTCAGAACAAAACCAAACAGCCCAGAAAACAAACCTTCAGTCACAAATATAACCCCCACCCACAACCACACTATCAACACCAATTGAATCAATGTTAATAAAGGTATAAAGAGATTAAGACTATTATAAGAAAAGAAAAACAAATATGAGATGACTAACTGTAAGAAAAATGATTTTGAGAAGGTTAAGAGAGGAGAAATAATAAGAGTAGGGAATAGAAACGAGGCAAATAGAGAAAATAAAATTTACATGGTAAATAAAAAAGGGAGGGAAGAAGGTGGAGTGGAGTGAGAGAAGGAAAGCAATATAGTATTAGGTTTAAACAAAAATTTTTTAAAATGTAGTGAAAAAAACTAGAAACTAAATTGGAGAAAAAGACCCACCACAGCAATATCAATAACAGCTAGATTAGTATAGGTGGAATGTGAATAAGAGGATAAAGAGAAAGAAAGAAAAACTTAAAAGTTGTAGAGGAAAGAGATGTGGTTTTGATAGGAGAGAGGGAGAACGAATATTATGAGTGAGGAATAAAATCAGGCTAAGGCAGGGACAAATTGATATTAAAAATGCAAAAAAGAAAGGATAGGAGGAAGGTAAAATGGAGTAGGAGAGGGGAATGGTAAGATTTGAGATTTGAAACACAAAAAGAGTGAAGATCTGGAAATAAAATAGAAGAAATGCAACAACCTAAGGTTGATAAAGGTGGTGAGAGACTAAGGGTATTTAAGAACGGAAAAAAGAATGTGAGATGACTAATGACAAGAAAAATGGTTTTGAGAGGCTGGAGGTGGGAGAGGTAATAGGAGCGCAAAATAGAAATAAGTTGTAATGAGAGAGAAAATAGAATTTAAAACAAAAATAAGAATAGGAGGGAAGAAAGTAAAATGGAGTAAGAGAAGGGAGGAGCAAAATATGAGGTTTGAAATAAACTAAAATATAAAAACTAGTGAAATAATAAACACAAACTTGAAAAAGAAATGAGTGTTAACAAGCTATGCAGGAGAGAAAATGATACAAACCATGAAGAAACCACAGTGGAATTTGTTTCAGTAGAATCCAGTTTTTACCACTGTCTTCTCTTTCTGGATCCGCCCCTGGTAATGTCAGGTGGTGTCCTAGTTTGGCCCTAGGCAGCCTGTTCAAGACTGCAAGTGATCCATAGTCTGTGATTGTCTCCTTCAGATTTGACTGGACCTCACTGTCCTACCCTTCCAGGTTTCCTTCAGCACAAGGCCAAAGAGTGGTTCCTTTAATGACCCAAGAGGACTGCCATTACCTTCTCCACCTTCCTCCAGAGGAGCCTCGTGCTATTGGGTGGGTGGGAACCCTGGGTAACCCCCGGGGGCACTATTCAGTCTTCAGGGAAGATGATGGGAGTATTTCCCCAACCCCTTGCCATACATCTTATTCTGTCCCATATTCTTTCCAATAATATATGGCTTTTGGTGAATTTGCTGACCACTTCCTGTAAGGGGCCAATCTGTGTAGAAGGGGGAGTTCTTTCCTACTTGGCACAAGAAGCAGCCCTGTCTGGACGCTAAGGCTGGGTGAGGTCCTAAATCCCCCTTGTTCTTGTCTCTATCTCTCTGCTCTACTGGATTTAGTGTTATCAGGGTCCAAGCATCAGTACAGCTTGTAGTATTTGATTAAGGACCCTTTCAGAGCTTTTCCTTCTTTTCCCTGAGGAAGTGTACCCAGTACGATGCTTCTGAACCTGTCCTCACTGATCTGGAGAACCTGTAATACCGCAGGTGGGGTTTGGGTTTGTCTGTCTGTGAGGGGATCTGGCTGGCTGCAGCAAATCTCAGGCATTCAGCTTTTGGCCTTCTAGACCCCAGCTTGCCACTCTCTTGCAGGAGGACTGGGCCTAAATTCTCCACTCCGAACAGCCCCTTTTCGCCAGCTGTACTGAGTGGGACCCACAGACCCTTCAGTGCGACTCTATCCCTCTGAGTTCTCTGTTAGCAGAGCCACTGCATCCATGCACACGTACCTGAGAGCCCAGGGTCCTTGCCTAGTCTCTGGTCTTGCTTCTGTTCCCCTTTTAAAGGAGTTTCTGTGTGGCGTCCTCACTGCAGCCCGGAGACCTCAGGGGTTTTTTCTCCTCACATTCCCCCTCCCCGCAAATCACAGAGTCTTTTATGGTCAGGGCTGGCCACTGCCTGTCAGAGCCTCCGACTGTTTTAGGTAAAGTTTTTCCCTGGATCTTTCCTGGATGGCATTGGAAAAAACCCTGCAGCGATACTATAACAAGTGATGGTAATGAGATGTTATCTCCACTCCTTTCAGAGATTTTCATCTTCGGGTGGTCCTGCTCCCACCATGCTGTTTCTGGAGCCCCCAACTCTCCAGCAGTCTCCCTCTGGCACTGGTGCTCAAGGTTCCTGTGCTGACATGCAGCGCCCCCAGCTTTGAGCTGCGAAAAGTGCTGATTTGGGCTGCAGTGGCAGCAATTGCTGTACTTAGAGAGCGCAGGTCGCCGTTCCTGGGTGCCCTGCGGGCGGGTAGGGTCTTGGGCACTCCTGCACACTCCCTGCAGTTTTGTCCCGTTTGCGCTCACTTACTCATGCTCTCACTCACTCTCTGCTGGATTTTCGAGTTGAATGCCCTGTGGCTGGGCTGCAGGACTGGTCCAGGTCTGGGAGCAAGTAGATGGAGCCCCCGGGTGCTCTGCAATCATCTTGGATCTTGAAGAAGAAGGATTAAAAAAAAAAAAATCTCAAGTTTTAATACCTGTTGGCTAGGTGAATTCAATATTAGTCATACAATGTATATTTATATCCCAGGTATTGTGGTAAGTTTTAAGAACAAACTCAACTAACTAGCAAAACAGAGACAGAGTCATAGATGGAGAGCAGATGACAATAGTGGGGGTGGGGGGAGGTTAGCGGGTGGAGGGATTGAGCAAAAAGGGAAAAGGACTCATGGACATGGATAACAGGTTGGTGATTGCTGGGGGGAGAGTGGTATAAGGGGACTAAATGGTAATGGAAAAATATAATAAAGATTAAATAAAAAATACATTCTGTAATTCCATGATTTAATAAGAGATGAATTTAATTCATAGGATAATAAATTTAGCATTTAAAGAGACCACAACATTTATTTGGGTCAACTCCCCACTGTTTTAAAATGAGGAACCTGGTGCAAAAAGAGAGGTTAAGTGGCTTGTTCAAGATCACAGTTTCATATTTCAGATTCAGAATAGATACCAGGCCAGCAAAGAATGCAAAAGTTACAACTTGCCTAAATTTTAAATTAATAAGTAAAAATACAATCGACCTACTTTATCTCTTAAACATTTTTCAAGTCAGTTCCCTTTGAAATAAATTTGTTGTTACTGCCATAAATTAAGCTCTCATCAGTATTGTTAGCAGGTATTTGAAATAGCCCCACATGTTACCTTCTCGCTCATGATTCTACCCATGAAGTCATCAGATCTGATTTGCAGTTGTTATCATGTAACTGTCTTGCTTACTTTGATATGCTCCCTTGCCTATGAGATAAAGTCCCTTCTCTTTAAAATATGACCATATTCCCATATGCCCCAGTTTAGGAACTTATCTCTCCAGTTGCCTGGGACACCAATGTGCTTTAGTCTCAGTACAGACACAGAGGTGTTTATTACCCCTGTGATTTACTTTACACTGTCTTTCTGCCTGTATTCACCTCACCCATCCTTCACTAACAATCCTTAGTCATCTTTTAAGACCTCTGCAGTTCGGAGAATGGCTTGGGGACCAACACCCTCGGCTTCATCTGAGAACTTGATAGGCCCCACCTAGAGGTACTGACCCCGAATCTTTTAAACAAGATTGTCAAGTGATTTAAAGTTAGAGAGGTACTGCTTAGACTCACTTTAGACTTCATCAGGTGTTATCTTCCTTTGGAAACCTTTTCTGACTCCTTCCACTAGTCATTTATTTCTTCCTGGTATTCTCCCAGTAGTAGCCCATGCACCATAGCCATTGCATTACCTCAACAGTTTACAGTTTATGAGTCTGTCTCTCCATCTTAGCCTGGGAGTAATTTGAGCCAGAGTTAATTATCTTTGCTTTTCCATACATAGCACAGTGCCTGATACTTGGTAGTACTGGATAAATGTTTGTTGAATACTGGTAATGGTTTGATGAAAGAAAGGAGAGCAAGAGATAGATATAAGAAAGAAGTAGAGGAAAGAAGAGAAAATTATGAGGAGAACAAAATGTAACCAAAAGGACTTGGCAGAGGAATAGCTAGATTATAAAAAAGGCACCAAAAATTGTACCTATGGCTATAATTTGGAAAGCAGCTGACAAAGAGTTCACCATCTTATTTAAATAGACCAGTGATAAGTGTGAATACTGTTTGCCAAATCCCTTAGAATCCAAAGACTACCCTAATTTGTCATATAAAGTATAGTTTTGTTATTTTTGTTGTTGAGTAAATTCTGGCAAAATTTGTTTGAACAAAGTATCCTACTTGCCTTCTAACTTGCTAGAGACTGTTTAAAATATTGTGTGAAAGACGATAGAGGAGGCAGATTTACTTTGAAGTTGGATAGGAGACAGAATGAGACCAGGGAGTAAGTAGAGTGTAGGAAGCATACATAAAAGATTTTTCTGATTATTAGAATTGTGTGTAAGTCTGTGCTTTTTGAAAGGTAGTGAACTTTCTAGCAGTTCAAGTATTTAACCATCTTCATGGTTGACCAAATGATACTATTTTATAACAGAGATTGAACTAAATGACTTCCAAGGTCTAAGGTCCTTATGAATTAGGAGAATTCAGGAAGAATGAGCATTATAAGAAAGATTACAATAGTGGATAATATTTATCAAGTGATTATTTTGTGCTATACACTGTTTAAAGTACCTTGTATGCATTAATTAATTTAATCTTCATGGAATTCCCACTGAATATTTCTATTTTACACATGATAAAACTGAAGCAAACTTGCATTAGGTCATGCAACTGGAGGGGTAGGGCCCCTCCAACCACAGGAAGTGGCTGTAAATGAGGTATTGTGCATTGACCCTTTAAGAGGGCACCTGTGTCTCTAGAAGATGCTTGTGTCTCCCTGGTAGACAGAATCCCTGCTGATTTTCACAGGCAGATATTATGTGGGCACCTCCTCCTTGTCTGGTGCCCTGAATTGTGGAGCCTGGTTCGGGGTTCATACCACATGCTTCTCAGGGGAACCCTCACAGCTGAGCTATCCCTTTGGAATTTCAGCTGCCACCTCATGGGAATGGGACCAGCCCTTTTTGCGTCTCATCCCTTCCTACCAGTCTCTGTGTGGCTTCTTCAGTAGGCCCTTGGTTATAAGACTTCTCTTCAGCTATTCTTCAGTTGGTTATTCATGTTGATTACCCTATAATTTAGTTGTAATTCTAGTTTGGTCTTGGGAGGAGGTGAGTATACCTTCCACCTACTCTGCTGCCATCTTGGATCTCCCTGATAATCTATTATTTATAGTGTAGATCCCAGAAATTATACATGCCAGGTGTTTGGAAGTTTTCTTTAGAGTTATAGTTTTAGAAGGTCTAGGTGGTTTGTTGGTGCTTTAAATCCTGAAGGCTCATTTTCAAGGTCCTTTAAATTTGAGAGTAGATAACCTTGAAAGTATTGTTTTTAGAAAGTCATTTATAAATCTCAAAAATCAACACTATTGCAATTTAGTTTATTAAGATTTAAAGAAATTGCATTCCCTACCCCCCGCACCCCCCAAAAAGATTGAATAAAATAAGTTAGGCAAAAACTATGTGAAGTGGTGGGTGGGAAACTATGAATATTAGCTATTTTTTCTCTTTTATGAATTTCAGCCAAATATATCTGTCACGTGTCTGTTGACTATCCTCTTGCTAACCAGAGTTCATGTCAACAATATGGAACGTTGCAGGCAATCAAATCTAATGTGTTGAACTTCTCTTCTAGTCTTGGTCCCAAGTATAGATGTTAGACTCTGTGTTATAATTTAAGGAGCCAAAATACCCTTGGTTCTCAACTATCTGCTTCTGAACCCAATAAAATGCATGAAATTCCCACTTACTCAATTTGGTTGAAGACTGTTCCTGTTAAAATAGAAATCCTATGAGATAAATTGGTCGGCTAGTTAGCCTGATAAAAGTAAGGTTTAAGTTGGTGAGAATGGATTTTGAATCATAGATTAAAATCTACCCTTGGAGAAATGTCTTAATGCATTAACATAGGAAACTAAAAGAATAGACTACATGGGAAAGATTTTTATATGCGAAGGGAATCAAGATAGGTCTGGAAGAGAATGCTTTGTTAGGGGTTTATCAGATTATTTTAAAATGTTCATTGTATAGCCTCTGGAAAAAGAAACCTTAGTGTTAGATTCTCATCCCACTTCTGTCATGAATTAATATTCCCTTGAGCAAGTGTTAATCCAGCTGAGCTTCAATTGTGTGTGAGGGAGTTGTGATAGATGATGTTTAAAATTCTTTCGAACTGTGAAAATTATGTGGAACAAATTATGCAGATTAAATGAAATCATGCAATGGTACCCAAAAGACAAGGCCCAAGTAGAGTATCTTGGTGAGGGTAGGCTTGACCAATGAAGGCACTTCATGGGGATGAAGAGCAGCTGTGACAATGATGAAAAGGAGGAATAGTCCACATGGAGGCTTGGAAGGATCCTGAAGACAGAGTTGCCAGTGTTCAAATTTGTTTTAACTTGCCCCTTTATCTTTAGTCTAATTCTACCCATCTCATTCTAAATCAAGAGATAAGATATTTTAGGTATAGGAAGTCACTTATAGTTATTGAGACTTTATTATCCATATGGGATATCATTTATTCATAAGCAACCAAATTGACTGCAAATATTTCCCAGATGTGTATCTCTGTTAGTCTAAAAATTGCCGTCTGCTATTGAAGGACTAGTGGGCACAAATGTGTGTTCACTGATTTGCTTATGAGAGGAATCTTTTAAATTTGCCTTTAAAAATCATGGTTTCTAAGCTGTGCTGGGATTTTCATAACATACAGGTGCAACTATTGGCGTCTTGATCACTTTAGATATCTTCAATTCATTATATTTACATGAAGGCTAACAGATATTTTCAATAGATTGCTGTGGCAGAATCTGTGAAGAATGAATAAGGCATAATTCTTTCTTCCTCCCTCCCTTCTTCCCTGAAATATTTACTGGCTGCGCCTCTGTGCTAGGTGCTGCAGCAACAAAGGTAGATTCTATTTAGTCTCTGTTCCCAAGCAGCTCACTATCAAACCAGGGGCCTTTGGGTGGGAAGGGAAGGGGGCAAAACTTGTAAATAAGTGAACAGAGGTCGAGTTCAGGGAACATTGTAAGTACAGGTGACTTAATCGGCACCCAGGCATTCTCAGTTGGGATTCTACAGGGAGACACAAGTCTCAGTGTTCTAAGTCAGCAAGCAATTCTCAGACATTGTGGTCTCATGAAATCTTGACACTCTAGAAAATTATTGAGGAGCTGAAAGAGCTTTGTTTATGTGGGTTCTATCCATTGGTATTTACCATATTAGTGAGATATGAATTTAAAATATGTAATTCATTTAATAATTAACAATAATTACTGTGTAATAATTAACAACGGAAAGCACATTACACGTTAACCTAAAATAACACATCTTTTAATGAAAATTATTTTTTGCAAAATTAGTTACAAAGTGGCATTGATTTACATTGTTGTAAATCTGTTTAATGACTGATTTAATAGAAGACAGCTGAATTCTCTTATCTAGTTATACTTCCAATCTGTTGTTATATCACACATCATGCCATCTCTGGTAGACATTTGAGAGAAAATGAAAATGTAAACAGCACGCCATGCATTAACACTACTTGAAATTAGTTTTGACATCAGTGACCCTCCTGAAATTGTCTGGGGGGCCATCAGAGGGTCTCTGTACTATGCTTTGAGAACCACTTCTAGAAAGCATCTATTGTAGGTAATGAATTAACATGTCTTTTATGTATCTAGAATGGTACCGATTGCATACCACCCTTGTAAAAACTGAGAAGGTAGTGTGTTTTGTCATTCTGAGGAGGAACTCTAGATGAGAAAGGCTGTGAAGTTATAGCATCTATGAAGGCAGAGATCTGTTTCTCATTAGACGCCATGGGGCCCGATTAATGGTTGACTCTCTGTGAAGCTCAGGGGTAGAAGATCCTAGTAAGACAGATATGTTTTCCTAAGTCACAGTAGTCCTAGGCAGAATATGATGAGAAATAAAGGTTGAACATGTGTTGTAGAATTGAAGGGAGCAGCCATTTTCAACTGAAGTATTGGAAGGGATTCATGGAAGAGAGAGCACTGGAGTGGAATTGTGAAGATAGTTTCGGTAGTATTGGAGTTGGAAAGGTTACTTCTAGAAAAGTGAAAAGAATGAGTAAGGAGCAGAGTGGGTTTGGATTTCAGAAGTTTAGGCTCATGGGACCCAGGACAAAGAAGATGGCAGTCAGAGATAAGGCTAGTAACACAGATTGGGCCTGGACTCTGGGAGGCCGGGAATATGTATGAAGGAATTGGGTCTGTTTCTATAGACAGTTGAGGACCTACAGCTGTTTTCTGAGCATGTGTAAGAAAATGATTCTGGCAACAATGTTGAGAATGGTTTGGAGAGGAGAAAGAATGGAGGCAGGTTAAGAAGTTAGAGGGAAGAAGGGGATGAGAATACAGCTTGAAGAAGAGGCAGTATGAATCAGTGGGGAGAGACCCAGTAGATAGAGAAGGCCTCTGGGTTTCAGGAAATTTGGAGTAAGAAGTTGTGAGAGCCAGTAAGGAAGGGAAATACTTGGTTCTTTATGATTTCACTGTAGTCTCAGTCATGGTATTACCAAGTAATTACACACAGGACCTCAGGCTTTTGGATTCTCCACATGCAAAATGTGGAAATGGATTGCTTGCCTATTTGTGTCACAGGAGTCTGCGTGAGGATTAATGAGCTCTTTGACAGAAAGGCACTCTATTAATCTCAGCCGTCAATAAAACAAATGAGAATGTTTGCCAGGTGCTTTTGCTTCTGTGCTGAAGGCTGCTATGCAAATATAAAATACTGCCTGGAACTATTGTCACTGTTAATATTGGTAAAGTCATTACCACAAAATGCCTACACAGAAAACTTGTTCTCTGTCAATTCCAAAGAGCGAAGATGAAGCCAGGCATGCAAGTCCATTCCATTTTGTTTATTATGAATCTTGGTGTTGTAAACTACTTTCCTGGTTAGCAGAGAAGTCATTTTAAGAGTATTTGAATTTCAGTGTATCTCATTATTTCCATCGCTCTGTTCTGGTAAGGTTTCCCATTGCTATAAGGGACTTAATTATCCCAACTTTACTCTTGCAAATAGAGGTGGGACACTTGATGTGTCCAGTACTCACATCTGTGTTCTTGTTAATTATGGCTATTTTCATTAATTTAATACATAGCTGTATGCTATGGAGGTCAAGCATGTAAACTCCAGAGTTAGACAACCTGGGTTTAAACCCAAATTCTATCACTTCACATGAACCTGGTAAAGTCACATCGTCTCTTAAGCTTTGATTTTGGTCACATTTATTACCATTATCATTAACATGTCTTTCTTAATCAGGGTCTTGTTCTGTATCTGGTTAATTCATTATTTGTCTAGCAATAGTTAATTTGTGACCACACAATTGATCATTAACCTTTGAAAAACCTAGAATAACATTCTGAAGAATCATTCAAATTTAAATTTTATTAATTGTGTGTGTGTATACACACACACACACACACATATATACACACACACATACATGGATATGTATGTATATATATTTTTTCATTCATTCCTTTTGGCCTTTCTTTCACCTAGCAAATCAAGTATTTAATTCTGCTGTAAATATAAGGGATTCAATAACTTTTTCTGACCACCTGACTGGTATTATTCTCCATGGCACATTGCTATCCTCCCACACAATTTTTCAATAAAGAAATTTAGCTTGCTATCTTCCTTATTGACTTTTGTGTTTTACTTAATCTGTTCTCAAGGTATGTAACAGCATGTTTCTGATCTTGCTATCAATCATATCTCTCTGAACTTCAAAGGCACCTTCCCATATTAGCTCAGATCTGTTGAGATTTGTTTGGAACATACACCAAACCCTTGGTGTATAGTGTGCAAGCTCCGTGGGTGGTTGGGGCTACAGCCAAACCTGTACTCTGCTCATCAAACCAAGACTCATTTTTCTAATTTGCATAAGTACTTCCTGAGCTAATGGATTACGGTAGTACTGCTCAGTGCCCAATCTGTTGTTATCCATTACTATTGGTATGTGATGCTTGTAAATTCCTGTGCATTTTGTCCAGATATATCACTGGCAGATTCTCCTCTTGTCAGAGTTGCATGAACTGAATATTCACCCATCATCTCTCGCTACATTGTTTCTAACTTCTATGGAACAGGAACCAAATGAAGGCAATACTCTTGCTTCCTAAAAAAAGTTAACCCATATTTGTTAATAGTGAATTTATTCAAATTGTAGAGGACAGAATGAAAATGATTATTGAAAATAGCTGCTAGCAGAGGTGGGAAAATGATTGAGTAGTAAAGCAAATCAGAATATATTAGTATTTAATCAGTGCCTTCTTTTATGATTTCTGTGTTGAGTATCTGTCTTAATCATTCTGGCTTAGAAATTATTTACATGACTATACCAGGAGGAAGTTTCCTTTTTGAAAACTGAGATACTCACACTGGTATTTTAATTTAGCACCTTGGCTTTACCTACTTTCAGTGTGGGGTACACTTGCTTTACCAATTTGCTAGTTGTGTGATCTTGGCTATGTTACCTAATGCCTGGTTTCTTGGTTTTCTCACCTGTAAAATGGGACCAATAAAAGCAATGGTCTCATCAGACTGATGGTTGCCATAGGAGAGGGGGGTAGGTGGACTGCGTGAAGGAGGTGAAGGGGTTAAGAAGGACAAATCAGTAGTTACAAAATAGTCACAGGGATGTAAAGTACAACATAGGGAACGATGTCAATAATATTGATATATCTGTGTAGGTGCCAGGTAGATAGTGGAAATATTGAGTGCAACACTTTGTAAAATATATGATTGCATAACCACTTGGCTATCTGCCTGAAACCAATGCAAAATAATATTGAAAGTAAACTGTAATTGAAAAAAAAACTACCTCATAAGGTAGTCGTGAGAATTTGAATTAACTTTCATAAGAGATATAAGATATCAGAGGTGTAAAGTTAATGCTTATGAAATTTTGGACTCTTCTGTAATCTCTCTGAGATTGTTTCATTTTTCATTAGAACTGTGATAGTATTTAATTCACAGGGTTCATGTGAGGAAGAAATGGAAATCACTTAGCATAGTTATCATTTAATATTAGCTATTATTTTTATAATCCCTATGACACATGCATTATATATTAATTATAATAGTAAATACCTATGGAGAACTTACTATGAGTCAGGTAATATACCTGAATATGTTACGTATATTATCTCATTTATTCTCCACAGTACCTCACAATGAGATAGGTGCTATTATTAATATTATGCCCATTTTACAGATGAGCAAATTGAACCACAGAGAACATGTTCCAGGTCCCACACTTAGTGAGAAGCAGAGCAGAATCTGTATACTTCTGAATTACATTTTACTGCCTCTTTACTTCTGAAGATAAAGAAAAATGTTGAATGTAACATTTGGAGAATGAAATTAGACTGTTAGGCAAATGATTAAGGCTCTCGCTCTGTCCTCACTCTTTTAAGCTCTAAATCTATTTACACAGTCAGAAAAGGCTGGTTGAAATGAAGATTTGTAAGTAACACTAAAGAAGAAAAAAAAGGTGAGACAGTGTCGTGAAAGGGGAGCCCGAGCTCTCTGTGGTTGTGTATGAAAGGGAAGCCTCATCAGTCCTTAATGTCCAAGACAAGATCTTCTCGTCCCGGGGATGAGGTAACAGCAAGGGTTACAGAAGACTTCTCATATTTAGCTTCAAATTCCCCCATTTCCTGCCGCTTGCCTGAGTTGCTACACAACTCTGTCTGAGGCCCCAAGCAATTGCACACATTTTAATTTAAAAGGTTATTTTATTGTGTTTTATACTCTGAGTGTCCCTAGTGATAGTTGAGATGCTTTGCCCTGCACTGCAGCCCTGTGGCTGCACTCTGAGTAACAGAACAGTGCCACCTGTCTGCAGGGCCTGGTGCCCGAGGGCCTCTGCTTCCAAGTCGTACAGGTCAGATTCCAATTCCCCATCTGACATAGGGTGGTCAGCTAGCACTTTAAGACTCGGTTTCTTCATATGTAAAATGGGCATGTAGTACATATTACATAGTTTCTGAGAGAATTGAATGTATAACATTTTGATACACTGTCTGGCTAGAGAAGAGAATTAAATTTTGTAATTGTTATTTCAACAATAAAAACTTTGAAAAAAGGTTGGTTTGCTTTGGATCATTACCAAACAGTTTCATTATTGAAATAAGAAAAGAAACTTAGTTGTTATCATGGCAAATGTCCTGAAGTACTTTTCAATAAAATAAAATAAAGTAATTTCATTTCCATTCTCATTAGCCTGTATATTCCTGGGTGACCCCACCTAGGATTGGGAAGAGCAAGCTGTGGAAAGGGGAATGTAAGAAAAAAATGAATCTATAAAATGTTTATAGAAGTGAAATAATGTATGTGAAAGTGCTTTGTTTTGCAGATTTTCAATTTCTCTGCAAAATAAGATTTAAATAACTAATTTCCATAGACATTCTGGGAAAAAGTCTGGAATCGGTCAAGGAAAACAAGAAGAGGTCTTGCATTACATGTTAAGGAAAGTATGAATTGGATTGAGGAAATTAAATTTGAGCAGTTGGACTGTTGGAAAAGGCAAATAAATAGATATTGGGAAAACATATATGGTAAGGATAAGATGACCAGTTTGATAGTAATGGGATATTTGGGCAAATCAGTGGGAGCTTGAATGGCAGAAAAGGATTCTAAATGATATTTAGTTGGCCTCAACCCATCCCCAGCATTCATGCTTGGATCCCATATATTGATTCACGTGATAATACAGAGAATCAAAGAGCAACATTTTTTTTCATTATGTGTGAAGTGGCAACGACATGTTAATTGGGTGCTGTCCTCCTGATACAGTGACTATTTGCAGTAGACCCTTTTCTTGGGTTGCAAGCTTGTTCTGGATTTTCTGATCATGTTAAGTACAGATGTTCACCATCTTAAGGACCCAGAATTCTCATCACCTTCCACTTCCCCATTCTTTCTCTGGTGTGAGGCAGCTTCTTCTTTAACACTCTCAATCGTGAAGGTTCTTATGACTCACCTTCTGGACATCCACTCATGTAAGTGTGGATAGAGACTTTGAGTAGTTTCTGAGAAATACATCTGGACTGATTCAATATGATTTGCTTTTCTTCGGTAACCAAAGTGATTATCAACCTACATTTATGACTAGTACAGAAAACTTTTTCTATACTTAATCTATGGCAAGACTTCCAGCTACATTAAACTTACTATGCGTAAGTAAAGTAATTTGGATATATCATCAGTTACCATCTTGATTCTAAGGATAGATTTTATTTCTTTTACTTATTCAATAAATATTTATTGAACACTCCAGTGTGTGAGTCCTGTTCTAGCTATGGGCATCCAATAGTGTAAAAAACTATCCCTGACTTCATAATTCATAAGCTTATGTTGTAGTTTAAGGAGACAGACAATAAATCAGATGAATAAATAACATATGTTGTCTATTAATTAGTACGAGTGGTCAAGGAGAATATTAAAGCAGGAAAATAGATTAGGAAGTGTGGTGGAGGGTCACAATTTTATTTATTTATTAAAAATGTTTTATTTATTTATTTTTAGAGAGAAGGGAGGGGAGGGACAGAAACATTGATGCAAAAGAGAAACATAGGTTAGTTGCCTCTAGTAAGAGCCCCATCCGGTACCAAACCCATAATCTAGGCATGTGCCCTGACGAGTAATCAAACTGGTGACCTTTCACTTTGTGGGACTACACCCAACTAACTAAGCCATACCGGTCCAGGTGAGGGTTACAATTTTAGATATGGTGACCAGGAAAAAGCTCCCTAAAAGTATTTGAGCCGAAGACCTTATTTGACATGTCCTAGTAGGCATGTGTTCCTCCTTTCTTCATGATTCCACATCGGTCCCTTCCAAAGCTGCATACTTGATTAATGTGGAAGCACTTTTTGGAAAGACCCTCTGTTCAGGGATCTATGAGTTGCTCTAATTGCCTGCAAGAACCTCCAAACAAGTGTCAAGAACCACTTATAGGAGAAAGTAGGCTTGTCAAACTCAAGTTAAAACGTTTAATTTGGCTTAAGACTAAGTCTCAAATAGTTAGGATGTACCTCTAGAGCTAGTCAAAATGGCTTAGGGTTCCCAAAATACACACACCAATAATTAAAAAAAAACATAAAAATTTTCTGTCTTTTCCATAAAATTAATTCTGCTTTTATTAGAAATTATTTGATATTAATTTATAGAAGTAATTTTATTTTCTAGTAGTTTTTCTAAAGGTTATTATATGGTATTTTCTTGTTTGTTCATTCATTATTTGATCTTACACTGATTTAAACACAAATTAGCCTTTTATGTTAGAAATTTTTTTGATTCTAGTTTGATTTCTTTTGACTGGTTACCAAGTTACAATGGCATCTCTGACATTATGTGAGTAATGTAATGTATTATCAATTGGGGAAAGAGAGAGGAGAAAAAGGGAGAGCGGGAGGAAGGGAGAGAGGAAAAAAAAGGGGAGAAAGAGAGAAATGGAAGAAGGAGAAGATGAGAAAGAGAGCAAGAATATAAAAAGCAAAAAAAAAACCAAAACCAATCCTAAACAATTTAGTTTTAGCCTGTCATTTCTATCTGTGGTAACATTATCTGGTTGACATTTATTGTCTTACACTCCAAGGCAGGATTATCATTATGGACAGATTTTAAATTTTAAAAACTATTGTTCACAGTGTTTATAAACCAATGTTTTGTACATGTTTGATACAAATGGCATTTATTTTACCTTTAAACTTCTAAGAGCTTTATTGTCTTTTAATTTGAATACCGTTCAATGCTTTGCATAGTATAACATGTACAAAAAATTATATCTGCTGACCAAATTAAAACATATATCAAGGGTTATCCGAGGGAGTCAATGAATTGCCTTCTGCTTCATCAGAGCTGTGGAGATGACAGTGGAGGGATAGTGCTGATGTTTGGATACAGGTGTTGACATTTCAGGCGCTCAGAGAATGTAACGGGTGAGTACAGGCAAGAAATTAGGTTGTCTTTCTTCTTCCTCATTCCTCCTACTTCTTCCTGTGGCATTAATGATATTTCTCTTTTTCTATAGATTTATATACATGCATATAATATATATTTTCTGAGTGCTCGTTATTCTAGGCATTGAGTTCAGAGAAGGTCTCGTCCTCATGGAGTTATGGTCCGGTTAGGGAAACAGACATTTTCCTTCACAGTATGTATCACAGTTTGTAATTACATAATTTATTTGTAGCTTAACTTTAAATATTTAAATAAAATATGAGAGTTATTATCTCCTGGAGTGTAATATGATTTGTGAGGGCGTAGGACAAGAGTCCTGAACACGGTCTAGGTGTCAGAGAAAGTCTCCTTGAGTAAATGTGGTTGGGTAGGAAGTAGCCAGAAGAAGGAGAGAGGCTGGTGGAGTAGAGAAAGTTCTAGGCTGAGAAAACAGCATCTGTGAGGGTCCAGAGGTGACAGAGATTTGAAGAACTGCAAGCTGTCTGAGAGAAAGAGGGGCAGTAAACGAAGCACAAGACGTGTGCTAGGACCGGTTATGTTATGAAGAGCTTTCTACGCCATGTTCATTATAACATGGAAGAGTTTTAAGCAAAGGGTTGGAAACAAGATCAGATTTGAGTGTTAGCTGTGTGAACAATGATTAAAGAAGGGAAGGTCGATGGCGAAGAGACAAGGGTGCGGTTGCCGTGGGCCGGGAGAGACAGAGTGCTGGTCTGCCCTGGGCTGCCGCATGCAGGAGAGGAGGACATACGTTCAAGGGGTATTTAGGAAGCAGGTAGGTTCTGCAGGACTTGCTTTCATTTGGAAGATGAGGGGAGTGGCAGAGTCAGACATAATTTCTGATTTCTGGGTTCTGTGACTGTGTGGGCGGTGGTAGCAGTTTCAGAGAAAAGAAACACTGGAGGAGGAACAGCCTTGGAAGGAAGTTGAATTCAGCTGTGGACATGTGGAATTTGAGATATGCAGGAGGCAGTTGCATGTGTCTGTTTGAAATTTAAGAAATTAGGGTGGGCTGGAGATTATGTTAAGGCCTTATCAGCAAGTAAGGACTTTGTAGCTTGGGGGAAGAGAGAATCTTGGAAAAAATCTTGATGACCACCAAAAAAGGATTGACCAGAGATGTAGAAGGAAAATAATAAAAATGATAAAAGCTAAAATGTATCTGACACTTCCTATGTGCCTAGAACTGTTTTATATGCTTTTACATACATTAGTTAATTTAATCCTCCCAACAGAGGTTGGTGCTACTGTTATCCCTGATTTTGCAGATGAAAAATATGTGAATCTCAGAGAGGCCAGTGGCTTACAGACCCTCACACAGGCCATTTATGGCAGAGCTGATTTAAATCTTTGCATTCTGGCTTCAGAGTTTGTGGACCCTTTCTCTGTACTCCTCTGAGAGCTCTGTGTGTGTGTGTGTGTGTGTGTGTGTGTGTCGGGGGCGGGGCACTGGGTGCTGTCCAAAAACTCTGGAGGAGAGCTGCCTAGAAGTCAAGGAAGGTCAGAACAAAGTTGTCCGTTAGGTTTAGTGACATTTGTCATTAATGAGAACCTGCTTGCCACTGTTGTGGTCTGAGAAGACAGATCTCAACTGGTTGAGGATCTGTGGGGAGATGAGGAAGTGAAGACACAAGTATAGGTAGGTGATGCTGTCCGGCACTTTGACTGGGAAGGTGAAGAGCAAAGAGTTGGGATATTCTAGGTGACAGCCTTGGGAGAGGAAAAAAAGTCATGGAAATGATGATATGGAGGTACAGCAAAGAAGAATTCTTTATGAGAGGAATAAATTTAAGAAACATTATTTTTTCTGGAAGAAGGCAGGTATGACCCAAAATCATCATAAAGAAATCCTTGATGATAAATTATAGAATTTGTTGCTTTCCTCAAATCTTTACAGTCATGCAGTGATTATTCGACTGCCATTACCCATCAGCCAGCACATTAAATTTAAATGTGAAACCTATGACCAGAAATATACTGATTTGTGACTTCTCTTTTGAGAATATTGGGAACAAATATATTATAAATTTTAACCAGACATAAATGGAGTGCTCTCACCCAGGACAAATGACAATCATCTTTTAGCCCATTTCACTCTGTTTTCTTGTTTGCTCACTTCCTTCCATTTGTTACTCTAAAATTACAGATGGGAAGGATTGCCTTGGGGAAGTTTCCCTAAAAATTACTTTTTCTTGTGACTTTAAATCAGGTTTAATTTTGACCCTAGGCTTTTGTTCAGAAGGTCAGTTGGACTACCATCCGTGCTATAACCTCCAGATTATTAACGAGCTCTTCTGAAAGATTTTGTATAAAGTTACAGGATGAACTGGCCTACTTATCTTTGCGAAGTTGGGGCATGTGACAATGTCACAAGTGCCACACTGGTACTATGTTTTGTCAAAGCACAAAAAATACCTCAAGACAAAGGTGAACTGCAATGTGTTTTCTGAAATTCTACATAATTTGATGAGTGGCATTTTTTCCCTTTTCCCATTACAGAGACCTGAGATTACTGAGAATACTTTTTTAAAAAACTGAATATCAAAGATTTGTTGGTTCCACAAGCTTTTTTTCCTTTCTTAAGTCTACAGCATGAGTTTAATGACCTTGTGACATTCTTCCTAATGAAGGAAAATTATTTATAAAATGGTGCAGTTAAGAATGGTGGTTAAGTCTTTTATTGTGACTTACACACCTGGATTCTAGCAGGGCTCTTCTCAGTTAAGTGACTGTAAGCAAATCCTTTCCCATCCTGAAGTTGAGTCCTAAAGTTTGAAAATCTCTACATCACACTGGGTTCTTCCCAGGTTACCCGGGAGGTGGCACATCCAGCATGCACCTGCTGCTGTCCATCTAGTTCAACAGGAACCACCTACCCTGCTGGAGGTGAAGTCTCGGGTTTTAGCCTGAAGCTTATCGACTTGTGATTTTGCAATATCTGCTTGTTCTTCACCCTCCTGGAGCTCAAGCTGAGATTTTCGGAATTTGGTGAGATGAGCGTTGGCTTGTTCATCCTAAAATCAAAGAGCCCAGGCAGAGAATCTGATTTGGGAATCCCTTCCTGCAGATGCAAATGTCCTCGAGGAGGCCGTTACCGTGCAGCTGGTGTAGGACGAGGCTGTGTTCCACAGGCCCTGGGAGCAGAAGCGAGAAAATCAGCTCCACACACAATTTCCTAAAAGCTGACCGCCATCTAGAGGGACAGCCCGCGCCTTGCCTGGGCTTTCGGTTTTGTTGGGAATTACACCACGCACAAATTGAGGGCCACAGTAAAAAGTCCAGCATAATGGAATTGCTGACTCACAAAGTGAGAGGAACTGTCATCCCTTATAGTCTTGGCATCCCCAAAACCTCCAGCAATGGGTTGGCACTGATAATTTGGTCTTCCAGAGTCCCCAAATGCACAAAATCAAGGGAGGAGGAAGCCCCAAAATGACAATAACTGATGCTTCCAAGTCTGTCACTCCTGCCTGTCCTCGCTGCCTGGCAGTCCATGGCCAAGCCAGTCCCTCCCTCCTTGACTTTCCAGTCTGAGGATGAATAAAATTAACAGCTCATCTTACTCCAACACACCTTTTCTATTTTGTTATATTTAGCTAAAGTCGAGTATCTTTACTTAAAATTCCTTTAATACTTCAGTTCCTTGATTCTCCAGTCAGTTAGGTTGTCCCATTCACTTCAAGCTATTGTAATGTTTTTGTTTAGAAAGGTAACTCTATACTACAGTTCTTTTAAGTGGGTGTATGTGTTTCTGCCATAAAAGAAGCAGTTTTCTGAGGTGCTACCAAACTGACCTTTCTTAGAGGCTTATTAAAAAAAAGAAAAAGAAAGAAAGAAAGCAAGGATCTGGGCCTCTAGGACCAACCATACACTGGGTCATCCAAGGTAGCTGGCTGCCCTTCCAGATTTTAAATCCTGGCCTGCTCCCCTTTCCTTGGAGAAGGGGCCTGTTGCCTCCCTTTGCTCCCTCATTTGGAAGCTAAGACAAAGCATCGAAGTAAAAGCCCAGCAAACCCTCCTCATCTCCATACCTTCATTTTGGAGTCCTTCTTGGACTCCAAGGTCTCCAGTAGCTGCAATTGTTGTAAAGTACTGGGTGACCCCCTCAGTGTTCACAGTCTTTCCTGCCCTGGATTCTCCGCTGCTTCCAGTGATGAAAAGAGAGAGAGAGAAAAAAAGAAACAAAGTTCTGTTAGTAAAAATAGTTTTTCGAGGCTTCCTCCTCAAAAACCTACTGGTCAGCATGAACTAACAGATGTTGTCAGAGATGGAGAAGACGTGAGGTGGGGCCTCCTGGCACCCTGTGCCTCCGTAACCATCCACCACCTCAGGGCTACACGCCTCAGACACTTGCAGGGTTTGATGGTGACATAGAAGAGGCCTGAGCAGGTCTGTAGGAGGGTTAAAAATACATATGTGTATGTATGTATGTATGTATGTATATATAAAGCTTTAAAAAATGATACAGTTAAACAAAGTTGTATTTAACATAAAGTTTTATTTAAAATAAAGTCTTATTACATTTATTTAAATGTAAATACATTTATATAAGATTTCTTTTAATACCTTAATTTTGTTGTACCACTACTGTGTGTTTTTTGAAAGACTCATTGTATATTTGCATTATTGTTTGAAGGAGAAAAACCATGTGTGCCCTACATAGAGCATTTGCCATTTGGGCTAAATGTAAGGTTAACAATTAGTGCCCATTCAGGCATTAATAAAAGAAAAGGGAAGAGGAAGCAAGGTTAATGATGGAAAATACAGTCAACAATTAAGTGAATTTAAGTTACAAACCCAGTAAAAGCATAAATGAGACCAGTTAAAGAATCATTTTGGTACAGTTCTTTTCTAAGCAGGCCTTGTAGATAATTATACTTGCTAAGTAATTTGTCACGCTGTACATTGCCTCACATTAACTATAAAACATATTTCATTAGGTTCATTTCATGATTGATTTGTTGCTCTTAATAAAAAAAGTGCTTGAGCCTTCCCCCTGCTGAAAGAAGTCAGTGACTACTTGCTTGAAGAAATTTTCAGTACCTAATTCTTTGTTGAATGAAAAACAAGTCAATGAAGCCAGTCGGGCACATTTTTCTTTTCAGCTCTGTGACTGAACGTGAGACGAAACGAACACCTGTGCTCTCCCAGTAAGCCTCTTAGCATCCTTTTCTGAGAGGGATAAACACAAGTGAGGTTTTTTTTTTTTTTTTCCCCATTCTGGGCTTGTTCTGATGAGACTGTACTCTTGAGTTCACAGGTAGATAAAAGGGTGCACGGGGGATTCTGTAATCATATTCAAACTTAAACATGGCTATATATCATGTTCAAGAAATTTCCTGTATTCAAAAGAAATCACCAAGTTGGCACTGTGTCCTGTGTCTTGCCTGTGTTTCACTAAGTGAGGGTGAGCATGTTCCTTCTCTGCCTTGGTTGCTGTCACCCATGTGTGGAATCATCTGTCCTTTTGGAAAAGGCTGTTTTTCTGGCTCACGCTTTGGTGAGAGCTTGAGAAAATCTACAGAATGTCTTTGGCTTTGAGAACTTTCCTGTGGTTCAAGTCAATCTTGAGAGAGATAGTAGTCAGCTCATGTGTTTAAAACATATATAGTGACCTTCACTCTATCTCTGACTTTATATATTTATTATAGGTTATTTTTAATATTGATAAGCTTCTTGTCAATATTTATGCTTTTTCTTTGGTAATTAAAAAAAATCATTATGCTATAGTTCTATGATGAAGATGAATAAAATACAGTTTATTCATCCAGAAGAAATAACAAGTGTATTTAACACATTTTAATTCGTTTAAGATCTTGACAATGAATTCAAAACACTAACTCATTATTATGACTATATCAAATAAACATATGGAAATGAAAGCAAACTCCTTAGCAATGATCCTTATTCCTTCTCTTAGTCTGTTCCAGCGCTTCTCTCAAGTGTGGAAAAATAGAAAGGGAAAAGTAATGACAAAGATGAAATTTATCTTGAAAGCCTTCAGCTTGCATATGCTTTTGATTTGCTGTGGGTAGCTTGTAAATCTTATTCAGCTGAGGAGTTCAGAAAGCTAGCAGGACCCGTGCTTCTCATAAACTTCTATTTGAACCCAAAGAAACTGAAAATAAACACCATATTATTATTGTATTCATTACATTAGAAAGACATTGACTATTCCAACCAACACAACACAGTACAGCTTTATGTGAATTCTCATCACTGTAGATGCTCATTTTAAGGGATAAGGACACACACACACACACTCCCTCACAGCCATGCACGCACATGATCCTGTGTGTTCTCTTTGGTGGCCCACCATAACTGAGCATCCCCAAATTAGGGATGTAGAATTCTATTAAAGCAAAAGTCTGCATAATATATGCCTCTGTCAGTCTTTATTCAAGTTAAGATTTAATTGTGTTACTTAATTTATTGCTTATGATACTTATAACTTTGGGTATAGTTGCATTTGGAAATAGTAAAAAAGATTCTTGTAATAATACAAGTTTTCTGTGAAGGGGACTTTTATTTATTGTTTCCATTTTTGGAATGTAAAAATGAGGTGACAAGTAAAAACCAGAGAATGGGGTTATTCAGCAAAACTAGGGGAAGAAAATGCAAATTTGTGATTCAGGATATCTGCATGGGGGTATGGCATATAGCACCGTGAAGAAGGTGATAAGAACAGGTAGGGAGGGGAGGAAAAGTCACACTGTTGTTTAGCCCCAAACTGGACTCTCTTATTGATGGACCTATTCCTTGTCCATGTCCTTGTGAGTAGTGAAAGCTGTCTTCCCCTTTACAAACAGTGATGATATCCTACTTAAATAATACTGTTATAGAACAATGCAATTTAGCGTATATATTAAATGTGCTTTTACAATCTCTATAATAGTAATAATATGAAAAGAGGACTAAGAGATTAGTGAATTAAAATTCTATATTCATTTATCCAGCTGATTAAAAAGGTGTCTAAATACGTTTATATTTATAGAATATGTTTTATTACAAATAGAGTTTATAATGGCTTATAAATTTTAGATATCGAGATTTTAGAAAAAGTGGGATTTAAATATTCTATTTTAATTACACATTATGTAGGGTATTGATATTTTGTCTTTCAAAGAGCCATATTCAGTACAAGACTGAAATGTGTGAATGTTTAAACATTTGCAAAAGTGAGTAGCACTGTAAGTAACTCAGAGACAAGTGTCCGATATCATAAAATAGAATTCCCTGAAGTTTTATTGGTTACAGTATCATGTTGGCTCTGACTGAAGAAAAATATTTAGTGTTTTCTAAACTTTGGGTTGAGCTAATTTTTTTAAATCTCCAGGTAAGATAATCAAGGTATTCTGTATTTAGTAAACATCATGGAATTCTCAAGGTTGCTAAGATTTGTAATATTTAATGAAGAATTTGACTTTAAACAAGATAGATTACATACTACATGACATAAAAACACTTTGAGTCCTTGTACATTACATGTGCTTTCTCTATTGTTATAAACATGTTCTCAAAGTAGATTTAAGAATACTGAAAGTAATACAACAAGGGACAAGGTGGCTAAATACCCAGTGTAGATTTAAAATCAAGGAACTGTGTATATTTCCTATGGTACCAGGCATACTTACACAGTTGTTAGCATAAATAGTTGACTCCATTTTTCAATAGTGATTTTATTTCCCTATTGAATATGGTCAGCTTCTAGTTTCTGTTATTTGTTATTGCTTAATTTGGAAACATTAAACTAATGGGAAACATTAGTGAAAAGAGCTATATAGTTATAGTTGGTAGATTTTCAGCTATTTCCTCTTAAATTCTAATATAAACTGACCACAAATGACTCCAGGGGCATCCTATTCTAAAGGGAATTTGGGTTATTATCCAAAAGTCTATGAGATATCCTCTTTCTTCAACATTCAGGGGAGCTGCAAGGGGAAGGGAGAAGCCATCAAACCATCTTGCCATTGCATCTCTCTAGACCTTGCCTGGCTCAGACCCCTACCATCTCGTGGCTAAACCCTGCAGCTATCTTCCCGATCTCTGCCTCATCTCTCTCCTTACTTGCATCCACCTGACACATTGATGTCAGAGTGAATTTTCTAAAGCAGATTGGTCCTACTCTCTCCCTGCTTACATGCATCCAGTGGGTTCTCCCATAAAGTCCACATTCTTACCGTTCTTACCATTGTAGCCATGTCATGTTAGAGTTTTGCCAGCCAATTTCCTGCCTCTGTGAATTGAGCATCTGGTTATTTGAACAAGCCATGTCCTTCCATTAATTTCTTTCAGACTGGAATGTTCTGTACTTGCTAATTCTAGACTCTGGTTGGGTAAGTCACATTCTTTAAGGCAATGCGACTGAGTCTGTGAAGGCTGTAGGAGTTCAGAATGTACCACCCCAGGATGTGTCTCTCTGGTTGGCATAATATTTTGAGCAAAAGGCAACTGAGCCCCTGCAGGCTCAAGAGAAAGTTCTGCCCTTCTACCACCCTTCTTAAGTGCCAGATGAATTTGAATTATGGGCTTTGCCTATAATAAGAGATTTTCAGAGAGAATCTTCTTTTTATCTGTGTGGGAGGGCAAAATACTAATTACTGAACATCTGCTCTTCTTACCATCCTGCAAAGGCCGTCTGGGGCCCCCAGGTACCTGCTTCATCTTTAGTTCAGAAGGCCATGCTTACCTCATGTTCCCTTTCCATCTCTGAACCTCTTGTGTATATGGAGCCTCTGACTCTGTCATGTATGTGGGGTTCTCATGGTTATGCATATAATTTTATTTGGTTATTTTCTCCTGTTAATCTGTATCCTGTAGATTTAATTATTAGACCAGCCAAAAGAGCCTTGAGGGTGGAGGACAGTTTCTTTTTCCCCACCAAGGTCTTTCTGGATGTTTTCACACTCACTCAGCAAAAAATAATGCTCCATTTTCTTGGTCTTCATAGCTCTTTTGACTAAAGAATCCTCAAGGGTATGGTTATTTTCTTGTTACCAGTCCTCTGGTATACTGTCTGAATATACTAGAGGCTCAATTAATACTGGTTGACAAATGAAAAATTTTGCTTAGGTTTTTCGCATCATAAGTTCTTTATATACAGTATCCCTAGTGTTGCTTTCTGGGATTTCAGTTGCCCACAGTCAACTGCGGCCCAAAAATATTAACTGGAAAATTCCAGAAAAAAACAATTCATAAGTTTTAAATTGTGGACCTTTCTGAGCTGCATGATGGAATCTTGCATCATCCTGATACATTCAGTCCATGATTTAAATCACCCCTTTGTCCAGCATCTCCATGTTGTGTATGCTCCGTACTAGGTTAGTCACTTAGGAGCTGTCTCAGTTATAGGATTGACTGTGGCAGTATCACAGTGCTTGTGTTCAAGTCACCCTTATTTTACTTAATAATGGCCCCAAAGTGCAAGAGTAGTGATGCTGACAATTCAGATGTGCCAACAACAATCCCTAAAGTGCTCCCTTTAAGTGAAAACATGGGTACAGTACAACCAGACATTTGGAGAGAGAGATCACATTCACATGACTTTTATCCCAGTATACTGTTATAGTTGTTCTATTTTTATCATAAGCTATCATTATTAATCTCTTAATGGACTAATTTATATATTAAAATTTATAACGGTATATAGGTAGGAAAAAATTATAGTATATATAGAGTTTGGTACTATTGGTCATTGCAGACTTCCCCCAGGGTCTTGGAATACATCTCTGTGGTTAAGGGGGACTACAGTATTCTTTTGTTTACATGTGATTTACCCATTTGATACTTATTAGTTATGTATTAGTAATCTAGTCATTTTATTATTGTTTAGACTAAGGAAACAAGGTCAAATTAATAAAGATGTAGCATTCTACGCTAATTTTTTATCTTAAAAACTTCTTTTCATTGAAACTATAAGAAAATAACAATGTTCTAATAGAAATTATATTTAGAAATTCAGATATAGTCATGACTTTTTTGCAATCCATTTGAGTTCCTGGATCTGAGCATATGCATTTTTCATAATAAACATTCATAAACACTTAGGGCCATGTTTTGATAAAATTGGATATATTTCTGATACCACATTCATCTGTAAGATTGTTTAGTAAATTTTTTGTTGATAATGTTTAATTCAATAATGTTATATTCAAAATTAAGCATAATATGTTGCTTAAGGAAACTGACTTTAGAACCAAATTGTCTGAGTTTAAAAATTGGGTTTAATTACTACTTGAATAATTTTGAGAAGTTACTGTTTCAGTTTCTTTTTTTGTAAATGGAAATAATATTGGTAGCTTTCCTCATGAGATTGTTTTATGAATTAAATGAATTATTTCATGTAAAATTCCTGGCACCCAGTAAGGTCAACAGTGATTGTTTTCATTACTCCTTAATTACTTCACTCTCTTCCCCTGTACTCTGTGAAATGTCACTTATTCAGTTATTGCTGTGGGGTGCTTAGTTCTTTCTAGGAATATTTTCCAGTTCAAATTGCAACTTTAGTAGGAAACTCAGAGGTAAAGAACAAAGTTGATTTAAAATTACAATGAAGGAAGAATTGGAAATTAGAAACTAAATTGAAATTTCTATTTATTTTGTGTGAAAGTCCTTGTCCAAAACAGTATGCAGTTTAGAAGTCAAAATGTATAGAGTACAATGGCTAAATATGAAAGCTTGTGCAGATTGTAAACTAAAAAATAATCTTAAAATGGACAGGTTGTGTTATGAAGAGTGAGCTTTGGAGAGAGAAAGAGAAGTGAAAGAGAAGAGAGAGAGAGAGAGAGAGAATATGAATGTATAAAGTTATATGTTTTAGAGGGTGATCAGATCTATAAGTAGGTGGAAGGAATTAATAGACAAGAAGAGTTCCTCAAAAGGGGGCTGAATAAGAAACTGGGGAGGGACAAATTTATTAATGATGATCTTTATGATAGAAGTTTTACAATTGATTTTATGGATAGTGTGAGTTTCTTATATTTATAGAGATGGAATATATTCTATTTGTAATAATTTATTTTATTACTACATGAGCAAAGTGAACAGAAGATAATTCTTTAGAGGAAGGAGAGGTGACTATGAATAAATGACACTATTAATATTCTCCCAGCTCTAAGCGTACTTCTGCCTAACTGTTACTTTCTTTCCCAGGCCTTCTTGTTAAAACAATCAGGTGTTGAGTTCATGTATTAAATATTATCAAGGTAACATAATGTAAGGGATCTGAAGACAGACTACCACTTGGATTCAAATCTTGATGCTGCCCTTTACAAGTTTTATGATTTGGGCATTTTTAATCTAATGAAACCTGCCTCCTACATAAAATGGGGATAACAGTGCAGAAGGGATAGTGGTGTTGTGTGGACAGAGATAATAAATGTATAGTCTTAGTGTCTGGCACACAGGATGTGATCAATAAATATTAGTTATTATCTTTTTACCTTGTTAGTCATTAATCCAGCCCCCGTAATTGGTAACATGGCCCTTCTCTTAGACTCTGGTATTGATATTGCTTCTCTAAAACCGTTTGAACTTTCCATCTCAAAAAAAGAGAAGCTGTACAATATTTTCAAATTTACCACTTAGAATTTTTCAAAACAGACTAAGTATTAGTTTAATTCTACATTCTAATGATGACAAAGAAATACCCTTGAAATACCCTCACTTAAGATTCTTAGAAGACAGATGATTTCTCTCTAGATTAGGATAGGCATTATTTTCACAGAGGCTTTTTGAAAGTTATTTTCTTTGGTGGTTCAAATCTCTTAATTGTCCCAAATCGACTTACCAGTTTTGTAGGTAATGAATAATATACTATCGAGTGAAACAGTAAAATAATTTTTCATGGCCCTATTATTGTACAGAATCTTCCAGCCAGGCACTGATGCCACAGAGATTATGGCAGGGAACTTTGTATATCTTTAGTTGATTTCTTTCCAGTTTATGATTATCTTCTCTCTGGAATTTTCAGTTTTTGTTTCGACTGTTGTAGGAGAAATTATTGCAAAATCAGATATACCTGGTTTAAACTTTGATTCCAACACCAGCTTGTTGTATGATATTGAACACGTTAGGTCTCAAAGACATTCAACATGACTTGGTGAGGTATAAATGTCATTATACACATAAAACCCTTAGCTCAAGTGTGGCACAGAGTTGACACACACTATTTCTGATTTATCTCAGATTTGTGTTGTTGCCTGGCCTGCCCTGAATTTATAATGGAAATGAAATGTGAGACCACATTGAGAGGTTTAGAGATTACTCAGATCTTGTTGCTGAGGGATCATAAAGAAGAGAGCGGATAGGAAGTTTACCTTTTATTACCAGCATTTCCTTTCCAGCACCTGTGGTAGATTTCTGCTACATCTCCTGTTATAATAAATGCTATTTTTCAAAGTGAACTTTCCTCTCTGAGATCTGGAAAGTAGTATTTTTCTTTTTCCTGGTCTGAATATTTCAAATTTGGAATGTCCTTGGTGAACGTTTAAGCCGCAATTGTTGCTTTTAAATTCCTCAGGAAAAAGAATGGGGCTTCTCTGGGATGAAGGGTGGGTCAGTAATAAGACACTGTAGTAGCTTGGGGGGTAGTCCTTATCTGATAGAAACCCCCTGGAAACAAACAAGAAACCTTCGCTGTCCCAGCCCTCTCACAACTAGGTAACCGTGTTCACAAACAAGTGCAGACTCGATCTTGAATTCTGCCACAGGAGTGCCTCCCTGTTACCGACTCTTCTTTTTTAAGCTTTGCAAGGAAGTCAAAATTAAGTATTGAAATAGAAAGCTCTTAGACTGAAGATCAGTTTGCCTTCTCCTTGTCAATTAATTTATGTTAGAATTCATAGCTTCATGTCTCCTTTTTTTGTGTCTTATTCTCCAAGTTCCATAAATAGAATCTTTGCGGAACATGTGCTAGCTGGTTAGATTATATTCTAAAATATTTCATACGTAAGAAATGCAGTCTCCTCAGAAGTAAGATACTGATGTAGAAAAGAAATTCCAAGGACAAATGCAAATTTTTCTAATCTGTAAACAAAATTGATAGAAGCTCTTCTTTAAGTAGTTTCTCATGACCCAAAACATGCTATAAAGCTTTCTAAACATGTCCAATAATTTGAAGCTCTATTTTAGTTATTATAGATCAAGACAGATGATTTTATGAAATTATGAACACTTGATTTATGGTGGCATTAAATTTTATCTAATAATTTTTTATAGAGCTCTTTTTAAAAATGAGATATATTACAAATGAGAGCAGTACATACCTGTATTAGAGTTACAAAACAGGTTTACTATTTGTCTAGGATGTTTAACAAATCAACCTATATTAGAGTTTTTATTATACCAAACTCTAAGTCACTGAAACCATTATTTCTGGCAATAAATGTAGATATTATACTTGACTTGATATTAGACTATTTAAGAACTTGGAACAGAAATGAGCATGACTCCTGGAAATATGAATCTAGTTAAATTACTGCAGGCTCTCAGCAAGGTTTGGAAATATAACTGCAGTAGGAATTACTTTCCAACAAGGAAAATGTAAAAAGGACCTTACGTATTTAGGGGGCAGAGTGGATTAGAGATGGTTGAGGAGACTGGGGATGCAGACTTTGGAGAGAGAACTGAGAGAGTAGCCTCCGGGATCCTGGTGCTGAATCATCTCCCATAAGGGAGCAGCCATCAAGCTCACACAGACCACTCCTCTCCCAGCAGCAGCAGCCTGAGGGAAAACATTGGTCCAACCCCAGGAGGGATTCAACCCTGCCCTATGGCGCTTAACCTGACTGCTGGGTTGCTGAGTGCAGAGTGACTAGATTAACAACAGAAGGAGACAGCAATAGACAGTAGATCCCAGGAAGTCCCAAACAGGCTGCCTAAGGTCAGAGACAGTCAACATTCGACATCGCCAGATGTGGATCCAGAAAGAAAAAACAGCGGTAAATACTAGAGGCTACTGAGATGAAATCCACTATGGTCTTCTCCATGAGTTGTAATATTTTCTTTACTACATAGCTTTTTAACATTCATTTCTTGTCCATCAAGTTGGTGCATATTAAGTCACTAGATTATATACTATAGTTTATTTCTCTCCTTTCTTATAATAGTCTTAATTTCTTTATAGTCTTATTAATGCTGGTTCATTTGCTCAGCAGCAAATTGGGATTGTGAGAGGGAGTTATATTTGCGGTTGTGGGTTTGTTTCCTGGGCCGTGTGGTTTTGCTCCAGCAGCCAAATAATGGGAAGACAAAGAACCCCCAATCAAAAGGAAGGGAGGAATCCTGAGAATGACTACTAAATGAAATAGAAGGAAGTCAACTATCAGATACTGAGTCCAAAACAATGGTTATAAGGAAGCTCAATGAACTCAGTGAGGTCAGTGAGAATTACCAAAAACTACAGGGAAACTATGAGGAACTTACTGAAAACTATATCAGCATGAAAAGGGACATAGAAACTATCAACAAGATCCAAGAGGAAATGAAGAATACAATTTCTGAATTGAAGAGCACAGTAGAAGGAATCAAAAGCAGTTAGATGAAGCAGAGGATCGATTCAGCGAGCTAGAGGACATGGTAGGAAAAAACTCCCAGAAAGAGCAAGAAAATGAAAAAAGACTCAAAAAGAACAAAGAGGGGTTAAGGGAAATATAGGACAACATGAAAGGTAATAATATCCATAAAATAGGAACACCAGGGGAGAAGAAGAGGAGCAAGGGATAGAAAACCTGTTGGAAAAAGTAATGATGGAAAACT
>PVJD01002562.1:0-197425 GCA_004026545.1 Mormoops blainvillei | reverse complement strand
ATATTAAAATTCCTACTTGGTGTCAAAAATCACCATTATGAGAGTGAAAATCAAATTATAGACTAGGATGCTACTCACTATAAACGTATCTGTTAAAAAGTTCATATCTAGAATATATATACATATTTTAAAATCTTAAACATTAATGAGAAAAAGACAACCCAATAGAAAAATAAACAAAAAACCTGAATGACCACTATACAATAAAGAACATAGAATGGCTAAAAAGCATGTAAAAGAAGGCCTTCAATTAGTTATTACAAAAATGCAAAATAAAACCACAATGCAACACCACCACCCACACACAAGAATGACTAAAACGAAAAAGATGGGGAAATATCAAATCTTGATCAGAACATGCGGCAACCACTTTGAGAAATTGCTTGGCATTATTTATAAACATTGAACATCATAATATCTTCTTACCTAGTAATTCTAACTTAGTTAAATATTTATGGGTCAACAAAAGGCATGTTCCAAAACATTTAGGTACTCTATTCATACTATACCCAAACTGGAAATAATACATATGGTCATCAACAGTAAAATAGATTAATAAAGTGCGGTGTATTTAAGCAATGGCATATCAAACGAGTCTGTTTAAAGAACCCTCAACTACACACAGGTAGCTAAAACAAATAGCGAATAGAAAAGATAGCTAAAACGAATAATGAGTAGGAAAAAAACCGACACAAAAAGAGTGCATGCACTATGATTCCATTTATATAAAGACTGTTAAAAGTTTCGGTCTGTTATGGAAAACACTATGGAGCTTCCTCAAAAAAAGAAAGAATAAAGAAAAAAGAAATGGGGACTAACTGGCTTTTGACCAGCAATCCCACTTCTGGGAATATGCCCTAAGAATCCTGAAACACCAGTTAGAAAGAATACATGCATTCCTATGTTCATAGCAGTGTTACTTAAAATAGCCAAGATCTGGAAAGAACTCAAGTGACTATCAGTAGATGAGTGGTACATTTACACAATGGAATGCTGCACTGCTGTAGAAAAGAGAGAACTCTCACCCTTTGCTATAGCATGGATGGACCTGGAGATTATTACGTTAAGCAAAGCAAAATAAGTCCGAGAAAGGCAAATACTGTATGATCTCACTTATACTTGGAATCTGATGAGCAAAATAAACTGATGAATAAAATAGAAGCAGAGGTGTGGATACAAGGAACAGACTGACAGACCTTAGAAGTGTGTGTCGGGGGGAGGGGGTGATTGGCTAAAGTAAGGTGAAGGAATTAGCCAAAGAACATGTGCATAGCCCATGGGCACAGACAAGAATGTGATGAAGTCCAGAGGGCTGGGTAGAGGCAGGCAAATAGGGGTGAGGGGCTGGAAATGGGGTCATCTGTTACCGTGTCAAGTAAAAAAAAAAAAAAAAAAAAAAGGTTCGGAGTTAGTTTCTCTTGGTAAACGGGGGTAGGGGACAATGGAAGGGGAACATGAGCGAGAGCTTCTGGGGTGTGCTCAATATTCTGGTTTTTGATCTAAATCCCATTACATGGGTCTATTCAGTTTCAGTGAAAATTTATCCAGCAGTACCCAAATTAAAAAGTTAAAAATGAAACAAAAGAATGACAGGAATGGATCAACATTTGTTTAGAAGCAGAGATCATAACAAACACCTCCCCAACCCCTGAAGCCTTGTGCACGCACACGCACAATGAAGTGACAGCCTCATTGGCTGGGGCTAGGTGGCGCACTTCCGGAAGTCGCTCTTAAGGCGGCCTCTTCCGCCGCCTGGCCATTCCACCTTCCTACCTCCGCGCCATCCAGCCTGGTGGCCTGGGCCTCTGGACTCAAGCCGAGAGGTAAACAGCGTTTCGTGCGCCTCTTGCTGGGTCACCGTTGTCAGACTTCAGCTCGCTCCCATCGCCATTATGAACATCCGCAACGCCAGGCCAAGCGACCTGATGAGCATGCAGCACTGCAATCTCCTCTGCCTGCCTGAGAACTATCAGATGAAATACTATTTCTACCATGACCTTACCTGGCCCCAGCTCTCCTACGTCGCTGAGGACGAGGATGGGAAGATTGTGGGCTACATCCTGGGCAAAATGGAGGAAGACGGAGCTGATGTCCCCCACGGACACATCACTTCCCTGGCGGTGAAGCGTTCACACCGGCGCCTCGGCCTGGCCCAGAAGCTTGTGGAACAGGCCTCCCGGGCCATGGTGGAGAATTTTAACGCCAAGTATGTGTCCCTCCATGTCAGAAAGAGTAACCGGGCCGCCCTGCACCTGTACTCTGACACCCTCAACTTCCGAATTTGTGAGGTGGAACCCAAATACTATGCAGATGGCGAAGATGCTTATGCTATGAGATGGGATCTCACGCAGCTGGCATATGAGCTGAGAGGGCCGCTGGAGCCGAAGGAGAAAGGCGGTTGTTTGCTGCTCAGCTCCAGGAAGAACGAGGGGACCCAAGGCAGCACACTTCGTGCCTCTGAAGAGTCCGGTCAGGAGGAGAACCCAGCCACTGACAACAGTGGCAGTGACGGAAAGGAACCCAGTGAGTCCACGGAGAGCTCCGATGTCCAGGACAGCCCAGATGACTCGAATTCCACCTCCTAGAACGTGTTAAGGTACTCTCTCTTCCTGCCACAATTCCTTCCTACCCCCAGTCCTTGCACCCTACCTCAGCCTACCCGATCACATCTTATCCCGTCCTATCCTAGCTCTGATGGTTTCGCAGTGAAAACCACCTGGTGACATTGGGGAGGGGTGTAGCTTGGGTTGGGGGAAACTCATTGCTCCCTATTGGAAGTAAACAAGACTCCAACCTATATGCTGAACGTAGATTAAATTCAATAAAAGAAACAAGCATTTACCCTGCCCTTTTAGTATGAATTGTATTTCTGGGCACTACCTATTTGATGAAAGAAATTTCTTCTCTATAGAGTTATTGCTAATAAATGCAGAAAAAATGATAGAGTTATAAAATCACCATTATGCAACTTTCGATGAAATAATGTATATAGCTGACAGTATTAGGTGAAAGTTGGAGCACTTTTTAGTATTGGGTGAGACAAGTCACTCATCAAGTGCAACATCACTAAAAGGAAGACAAATATTATGTGCCTCTTAATGCAGTAGGAAGTACACAGTGACACCTGTGAAATCTTTTTGCCAAAAGAAAATTTGAATCCAAGCAAGGCTCTAGATCTAACATTTTTATTAAAAAAAAAAAAAATAGAGGGGCCTTTTTAACTATACCATGATGTAACGAGACAAGTCCAAGATGAGAAATTTCTGCAGAACAAATGATCTGGTTTTCTTCAACAAGTAAATGTCATTTTTAAAAAGGGGAGGAGGAATTTGTTAAAACAAACTTTAGAGATATATTGATCAAGTGCAGCCATTGTAGACATTGTTTGGGTCCTGATGTAAACAAACCAAATATAAGACATTTTGAGAGGACCAAGCAAATTTTGAACATGGGCTGACTGTATGCTATTAAGAATTGTTAATAATTTTGTTAGGTGAGCTAATTTGTATGGTAGTATATTCAAAATGTCCTTACCCATTAGAGATACATACTAAAATAATTGAAGGTGAAATAATATGATGCCTAGGATTTACTTTACTCTAGCAAAAAAGGAAAACAGGGTTGGCAAGATAGGATAATTGTTGAAGTTGGATAATGGGTACTTGGGAGATTCATTATGTTCTTTATTGTTTTGAATGTGTGAAAATTAACAAGCTAAAGGACAAAAACAATTACTGTACTTCCTAATACACACTAACACTAAGAAGCCACTAAAAAAGTAGTTTAAAAGACTAACACCCATCAAGGAACTTTATATAACACCGTAAGAATTTCAAGGGTCAGTGAGCTACTGTCAGTTTAGAAGCTTTAATTTGTAATTCTACTCACCTTACCATTACATACAAAAGAAGGCAACAACTTTCTCATAATAAAGTATAATCATGAGTGGCATACACTGCATATAATTAAATGCTGTCGGATTAATTTACTCATTCACAAAAATTTTTATTTGTCAGATAGAGATTTAGAGTTTGGTAGACAGCAGGTACCAGGACAAGCTGACGTTTACATTGCAGCATTTAAGAAAAAATGGACTGTATTTTTTAAACAGTTTAATGCTGAAACGCAGACTGTGTAGTACACTAACCCTTCTTTATTTTCATTCACTTATAGTTCCACGAGTTATAAAAATTTAGATATAGAAAGTTCTTGGGGCTTAGAAAGGGTGTCCTCAGAGTCCTTGTGTCTGACTTTTAACAACCTGAAGGTTTCATAATGACTGATTCATTTGGTCTAGAGTTAAATGCAGCAAAACAGCCTAAAAGGGAAGGTAAAAATTAAAGAAAACTTATGCCTCAGGAGGAGTGTTTTCAAATTTATACCTGTCCTGAAAATCTGGAGCGCTTTGTCAAGACAATTTTGTGTAATCATCAAAGCTTTCTGAAAATTAACTTTTAAATTCTTATATAGAAGAACTTATGTAATATAGATCTCATCTTTGTGGTCATTGGCTTCTTTGGTGTTAAACTCTACCCAAGAAGATTTTAAGTAGAACAGAGTTAATTGTAGATTGCACATGCTCTTTATGTAAAAAATATATAAAATATAATTTATAGATATTATTGGATAAACTCAAGAGCACTTAATATTGGCTCTGAGAAGCAAAAGTAACTGCCACCATAGTAGGGGAAAAGAGAACTAACTAATAAGAAAATCACTGTGGCAGTTATAAGTCTGTGTGCAAATGTACAAATTCAGGAATAATTACAATGTTTCTTTATATTACTGTAATTGAACTTTAAATCTAAGTTGAAGGAGACGCTCCCAGTGCTGAGTATCACTCTCCCAGGTTGACTTCTGCTGGGACATCTTCATTGGCCTCATCTAATGTTTGGTCCTCACTGTTCACTTCTGGGCGCTTCCCAGCCAGAGGCCTCTTCAGGTCTCAGGTGTTCCTCGCCATGACTGGGCCATTTTGGTACGGAGAGTATTAGTCTGCATAGGCTAACAGTTCTAAAACATAACCCCCACATCTCACTAACAATTCAGTAAAAGCTTATTTTCTTACACCACACTCCAACGTAGGTCATCAGCGTGGTGGGGTCGTGGAGTGGAGAAGGAAAGAAGGACCCTCCATGAAGTCATTTAGGAATCCACCTAGAACAGATGTTCTTGTTTTGTTCCATAGCGCCTTTTGGCAAACTGGTGATGCTGTAAGACCTCTTTTTAGAAAGCTGATTTCAAAAGACATAAAAATCATGTGTGATGACAAAGGAAACGAGTTTTATTGAACACAGTTACAAACTATTTTAAAATAAACTTTTTATATATGTACTTTTTATTAGCATATGAAATAAAAAATATAGCAGTGGGTCTAGTAATTACTATTATTTCTAAGAAAATTTGAGTGTAAATGATATTTTGAGATACCCTAAACAGTAATATAATGTGAAAGTACCTGTGATTTTTATTGGTGACAAATTCTTAAGTATTGCTAATACTATGCATTGGTGCATACATTCATAATTGGAGGAAATGGTAAATTTCAGTTAGAGGTTAGTGAAAATGCAGACCTTTTTTTTGTTCCAAATCCAAGGTTATGCTTCTCCTAAATTCTGTTAATTGATCCCAGGTTAGGAATTTCTGATTTAGTGATTCTAACTTTTTCTAGAATCATGCACCCTTTACTGGTTCATATACTTTCAGCTTGCAGATAACAGAAGAGCGTGCACATAGAGGTTCATATAGGTTTTAAAACGTCAGTCTCATTTCCCCAACTAACTGCAGGGGAGGCTAGGAAATGCAGATTAGCTGTGCACCCAGGAGAAAAAGGTATGAGTTCTGGTAACGACCCAGCACAGTTCCTGCCACAGTGGGAAACGTGCTCGTGGTACTCTAGACTATGAAAATCCTGCTTCTGTGCCCAGTTAGGAGCACAGGATCATTCTGGTGCTTTCTCTCCATGATGTGGCACGGAAAACCTTGTCAGGCTATTTGGGCTGTCTGCTGAGTCACATGACACATGTCTTCTGTTCTTGCACAAACTTGGGCATAGGAAACCGGGATTCTACCATCTTGCTGACTTTATGCCTTTCATTAAAGTCTGGAGGAAATAAATAAATCCCAGTGTACAAATGTACAAATCCCTCTACTTTGAAAATCCCCAAAACTTCTAATGCTTTAATTACCATTTGTCACCTTCATTCCACTTAACAGGGATCTCATTGGTACATATAGTAATTGCCTAAATGGGAAAAGGCTACTGTGAAGAAAGAAAGAATAGGAAAAATAAAAAAGGTTAATACAAGAAAAGTATAATCCTTCCACAATTGTGGTGCTCCCTCCTTTGGAGCTAGACTTTCGACACCTACAGAAAAATAATGCCCTGAAAGAAATAACTTTTTTTTAATCTCTTCTTTTGGGTCTGGGGCAGCAGACACAGTTGACCTTAGAAGTGATGGTGAGTTGGGCGGTTGGTGAAGGAGATTGGGTGTCTCCATCTACAGAACGGTAATAAAATTTACCACTAACACTATGTAAACTCACTGTGTTACAGGTACTATTTAAGGCATCCATGAACTGTGTCATTTAATCCTTATGATATCCCTCTGAAGTCGATACTCTTACTCCATTTTACAGATGAGGGCTACATGTCACATGGATGGTGAATGAAAAGACAGGGATGCAAACCCAGATAGTAAGTGAGACTCCATGATGGCGAGGATTAAGTGAGACCATCCCTGTCACACACAGTTGAATATCCTAAAATTTTAGCTCTTAAATTTGTAGAATTGTAACCATTCAGGTTCTTTTCTTTTCTTCTCCACAGCAATCAAATGATAGAATGTTGTGTACGAGCAGCAACAGTTTGCAATCTTGGAAGGGAGATGCATCTTAATGATTAAAATAGCTTTCACTGACAAGCTGAAATGTCAAAGCATTCAGCTGAATCAACTCATCAACTAAGCAAAGTTTCTAGGGAGCCATAGCAGTGAAGACAGGTCAGTCCCAAACATCCCAGCCAAGGCAGGAATGCCATCAGACTGATGCCTACCTCCTGACAAGAAGTGTGCTTGATGATTATTAAAAAAGAAAAAAAAAGCAAAATCTTAGAATTTTCCATGGAGCTGGCAATACGAAGTTAACCAAGGTTCCTTCAGTGACTCTCCATTTCTGGTTTATTCTTTGTGTCGCTAAGCTGTCATCTTAACAAAAAGTTGTTAAATGCTCACAGGAGCACTTACTGAAATAGACTGTTCTTAATTTTACCAGACAACTAATTATAACTGGAATGATATAATGAAATATGGAAGAAAGTTAAAGACTGACAGGCCTAGTAAATTCCTAGTATAACCTTACCCCAGATATGCCAGAACCCATAGATCTCAAATGCTTCTACACTCTAAGAAGATTGGGGAGGGGGGAGAGAGATAAAATATTGTTTTAAAATACTAATCAGATAGATACTATTTGTTGAATTATTTATAATCTTGAAAAAGTCACTTTTTAATCAGTCTGTGTTGTACAGTTAGGATCACTGAGATACCAACTTTGTCAGAGGTAATGATAAAAGCAGAGGTTTTTCCTAAAATGTATACTCTTTGCTTCAGTACATAAAATCTAATGAGCTTTTTGGCAGAGGAGGTAAGGAATAGAGGATATGGATAATTCTGTGAATGGCAGTGGTTGAGAGCCAGAGTAAAAAGCTGTTCTAAAAGGATTGTGTAATGCTGTTTTTATAGTCTAATATTTTCAGAACATCATAGGATTTTTTGGAAGTTGAGCCATAAAGTTCTGTTTTGTGTTCCTAAAGTCTTGTTAACAATTAAAATCTTTCTCAGGCTTCCACTACCCACCTTTCAGAAATCCTAGTAATGCAAAAATTTGAACTTAATAAGCTAATAAATTAGGTCTGCAATATTCATATTTTACAAAGAATCTGTGAAAAATTTCTACATCCTTAAATAGAAAACTATCCTAGGATATTTATTACAATGTTATTTGACTTTTTAAATTTAATATCTTAAAATTACCAAGCAATATTTACTAAGAAAACTAAAATGGCTTATATAGTATTTGGTTTTTATATCACTTCTTCTGCATGCCTATCTTAACAGCATTTCTAATAACTTGAAAAAGGTAATGATGATAGTTGTCTGACCTGTTCTCCCACATTTTATTCCTCTTCCATTGGAGCAAACATACATTTTAAAAAAATAAGATTTTGTATTATATGCCTCTGGTTCTTCTACAACTTGATTTACTGTCATTATTCTGGAAATCAACTTTTCCGTAATTATGATTTTGTACAAAAATGCTTTCCAGCTTCTCTGTGCATACTAAGTCACCCTTTATCTTACTACTTCTGTGTGCATTTGATAGATAGGAAAAGATAGTAAATCTTACATTTGAAGGTTCTGTTGTTTTGTTAACTCTTCTTCTCTTTTCACTTACACAGTAATGGGCAGCAATTCTCCACTAACTTTAACTATATATCCCATTTACTATCACACATACCATTCTACCTTATTAGGGATTGGGTCCATGTCTCATATATCGTTTTTTTTTTTGTAAACTCCTCCTACATTATTCATGGTCGGTACTCAGTAAATATTCATGAAATGAATGAAGTAACCTCACAAATTACCTATGCAGTAAAATAAAAAAGGAAAGGAGAGAAGATGTATATAAGGTACTATTTCCTATTACATAATATAATTAAGACACTTTAAAGTTATGAATAAAGAGACATAATGGGTATTTTGGTTTCATCTTTAGGCCTCAAAGAAAGAAAATATGATGCTGACACATGGTGACCCAGAACTGGAAACATTGCGTCTAGCTTATCAAGAACTAAAAAGACCTTTCATTTCTTTAGAATTGAAATATTGGGTTGGCCAAAAGTTCATTTGTTTTTTTCCATAAGATTACTCTAGTAGTGCTGAGTTGTCTTTAGCTTGGTTCTAAACAATTTTGTGACAGTTGTCATATCAGTGTGAATTTTAAAAAAACTTGTCAAAACTGGTAAATTTTTGTGTAGCCATTTCAATATTGAAGATGGAAAAATATTCCACATTTTCAGTGTATTATGGTTTATTATTTCAAGAAAGGTAAAGATGCAACTGAAATGCAAAAAAAAAAAAAAGGATTTGTGCAGTGTATGGAGAAGGTGCTGTGTTGATCAAATATGTCAAAAGTGATCTGCAAAGTTTCATGCTGGAGATGTCTCACTGAACAATACTCCATGGTCAGGTAGACCAGCTGAAGTTGATAGTGATCAAACCAAGACATTGAGAACAATCAGCATTCAACCATACAGGAGATAGCATACATACTCAAAATATCCAAATCAATAAACTTATTGGTGAAAATGAAAAATATGCTACTTATTTTATGGAATAAACCATATGGACTTTTTGGCCGACCCAATAAGTTTCTTTCTGAGTGGAGTAGGACGAGATAGGATTTGAAGATGGCAAGCAAAAATATTTTGGTTTCTTTAGGTTTAAAACAGGACCTTATACTATTCTTAGCCGCCCCCATCTATTTTGTTTTGTTTTGTTTTTTGTTTTTGTCAACATTTTCCTGCCACCACAAGAATAGTATAGGAAACTGAGAAGCCAAAGAACTGATATGTGCAACCCATAAACATGAACTAAGAGGTGTGGGGATGATGGGATGGGGTGCAGGGCAGAGGGGATGAAGGGGGGAAAGTGGAACAACTGTAATAGCATAATCAATGAAATATACCCCCCCCAAAATGTGCAAAACTTAAAAAAAAAATAAAATAGGACCTTTAGGGTAGATCTCAGCCTTTCAGTGTTTTCCCTCTTCCTCTTTCTCATGGCAGAAATTTTTGTTTTTCCAGGAAAAGTTCATGTTTCCTCATGACAGGGAGGGGAGAGAGTCCCCAGATCCATGTGTGGATCTTTGTGGTGCCACATGAATTCTCATTGGCTTCCACGGGGATGTATTTAGTCAAAATTGGCTACTGGTACCTTGTTGATCTCTGCTAAAGTCTGTCGTTTATTAAATCAGTATTTTATTATTTTAGAGTGGCGAGAGCTTGTAGTCCTCCCTTGCTCACGTAATCTCTTTTCTCTCCTCAACAGCATTATTGGTCTTTGTGTCTCAGCCACATCTGTCCCCTGAACCCTGGCTTAGCCTGTCTGCTCTGATGCATCTGCTCTGGGGTCATTTCACAATGACCCGAAAGGCTTCTCACTCTCAACTCTCAACAACAACCTTCCACGTGTACTACTGGGATCCTGACAGAATACCTGGACACAAGAGCCTGCTGCGCGAGAGCCCAGGAAGTTGGACGCCTGCCGTCACAGACTCTCCCTCGGCCTACTCACACCATGCTGTCATTTTATTCTGTTTATAGTAGTTCTTTCTTGGGCGTGGTTGTCTTGCAAGATTGTCTCTTCGTAGTATGCCAAATAGGAAGCAGGGTAAACCCCGAAGCTCCGCTGCTTTCAGTTTTTGCTGTTATTCACCGGAGTTTCCATCTGTGGGGACGTAGTTGGGATCAAGTCAGGCCTCTTGCCCCCTTTCTCTTCCTTCTTCCTCCTTTCTGATACAAGTTCTCTGCTTCCTCTTCTTTCTCAGGGACCTCACCGCCGTATTGCCCTTGCCATACTTGATTGAGGAGGCATTCTTCTCCTCATGGGAAAAAAGTTGTCAGTAAAGGTTTCTATGCAATCAGAACTTGGAGATTTTAAGAAAGGGACAACCGTAATTAAATGGCTGTGCCAGTTTGTTGGGGTTTTTTTGCTTGTTTTTTTGTAATGACACAACTTGCCATTTATTGAATAACTATATGGTTCAGGCACAATGCTAGGACGTTTCTTAATAATACCTTTAATCTTTAGAAGGTACAAATTATCCTTGTTTTATAGAGGAGAAAAATGAAGCTGCAAGAAACAAAGTAAATATCTAGGATCTGAACCCAAGTCTATTTGAATTCAAAGCCAAAGTTCCTTTCACTTTCCTAATTGCTTGTTGCTCTTTGCGTTTATTTATAAAAGTGTGAAAATACAGCAAAAAAAGAAGAATCTGCGGTTTTTAAATGTTAAGAGTTAATACATGACAATTTATGTCATTTGTAAATATTTATGTAATCCACCATTATAATCCTGGTTTACAATTTTTCTCCAGTAAGAATAAGTGAAGACAAAGTGCTTTGACCTCTGTAATGAAAATCACAAGATAAATCCAGAGCTATCATTACTTAATGTTGTTTTTATATTCACTGAATGTGAATTATCATCATATATAACATTTCTCATGTTTAAATTTTTATGACAACTGGTGTATATGGCTTTAAGTCAAAACCCTGACATTAACCATCTGATGACAAGAGATAAATCTGTTCTCTGTAATCATAATCAGCCCTGCTAAGCACTCCTTGCAGATCTACCACAATGCACTCTAAGAATGCCTACCTAATAGCAAATGATTGCCTGAGGCAGATACAAAGTTTTTTTTTTCCTACACAATTAGGATTTGCCATTTCTTGTGCCAATGCAAACCTCTCATCTATTTTTCCATCTTTCCTTTTTCCTTTGATTTTCTCTCCCAACTCTAAAGCTGTTTCATTCCTTCCCCTCAAGCATGTGTTTATCTCTTTATTTTTAAATATTACAGCTTTCTAACATCTGTCTCTGGGGCAGCATAATCTTACTGATGAAATATTCCATGTTTTCCTTGAGCCCTTGTCAATATGTCTTCATGTTAACAGCTTAGCAGATGGAGAAACAGAAGGAGTAGCCCCGCTTACCTGAGTGATTTCTCTCCAGGATCAGGCACATTACTGTTTCTAGTAACTTGATGATAAGAATTGGAGTAACTGGAAAATAAGAAATGGTATCTGACTGTCGCAGTTATGCACTAAAACTATTGGCAACTTTTCTTTATTACTGTAATACCTTTCTCCCCAGTCTCATACGAGGAGAAGGCAAGAATTATAGCAACCTACCTAGTTTGGATTGTACCTAGTTAGATAATGAAAGGAAAATAAACAATAATACTAATATTGCTCTGAGTATAAATTAGCATGTTCCCAAATTGTTCAGGGTACTAACAGTGAGTTAGTAGCAGTAGGAGGTTTCTGGAACACTGAAATTGTGGCAGCCTATGACACTGCTTTTTGTAAGAGCATTGTTCTTTTTATGTAGGACAAATTATGACTACTGTTTTTAATGGACTGCCTGCTGTTTACTTCGTATAATCCTAGAGAGGCCAAATCAAGGCCTTGGAGTGAGGATGTGGGATAGTTCATGGCAAACACCCTTGCTCTGGCTCTAGAGAATGACCCATGTATCCTCTTTACTTGCAGTTTTAAAGAAACTACTGAGTGGGCTCAGGTCCATCTGCAAATAGTTCAGAAATATTAATTATCTAGATACAAAATTTTCTTTGGCTAAAAAAGAGAAACTTGTAAATGAAGCCTGTGAGTTACCTAGTTAGAATTTGTGTGATTTTTTTTTTCCCCTTTTGGAGATAAGAACAAAGGGCAAGAGATGATCATCTTAGATAAGATAATGAGGTCTGTGGATGTACAGAAAAAGTAGAGTAGTACTGGAAGCTAGCCCAACACTGGAAACATTTGGGAAGGATCAGGACTCAAACAGCTGAAGGAAGTTTTCTCAAATTTTTATGTGCAGATGAGTCATCTGGGAGATCATGTTAAAAATGCAGATTTTATTTCATTACGTGTGGGGTGAGGTCTGAGTGTCTGTATTTCTAGCTAGTTCCTAGACAGCGCTCATGTTGCTGGTCCAGGAACCACACTGTGACTAGTAAGGTTCTGAAAGCTTATCTCTAGCTCAGGAACTGCAGTCCGACACACTGGTGACTAGCCTCTAGGACAATTTGGAATGGACCCTAAGTAATTCAGAATTTTATTCTTAAATACACAGACACAAATCCTGTTTGTCTTTGGAATTGTGTCACATACAGACAATGACCTAATAATTTCAATAAAGTTTCCAGATACATTTCACCAAAATGTATACAGCAAAAGTTTATATATAGTATATAAAATGTGTTGATAATAATTGACATTACCTCTTCTATTAGAACGCTTTGATATGTTAATATTTCCTCATCTTTAACCTCCAAACAAGTGTATATTAGAGTTTTTTAAATTTCACTTTTGTCACTCAATTTGTTGTGTTCTTTGGTCCATTGACTGTCCCAATCACTAAGGATCCTTTCCATGCTGACATTTGATACAAAATTTGAAAATGAACACAATCTTTGTTGTTGTTTTAATTGGAGCATCAGATCTTTATGTGGGTGGAGGTGGTGTGATAAAGTTTGAAGCAAGATTTACATAAGGGGATAAGAATTTCTGGCCCAGGGTTTCTCAAAGTTCATGGACCTATTTCATCAAAATCACCCAGATGCTATGTTAAAAATGCAGTTTCTTTAACTCTAGCTCAGATTTACAAAATCAGAGTCCTGTATTTGTAACAAACTTCCAGGTGATTGTTTGCATACTGCCATTGGAAAAATCACTGACCAGTATCAGGCTTTGAATTCCTCATGAAGGTAATTTGAAGGTCATTCTTTTCATGGTGATACTCCAGATTTACATTAATATGTCAAAAGAAGTGAAAGAACTCAGATGTTACAAGTTTTTATTATATATTCGGGGAGGGTTGAGGTGGCATGAGAATTCTGTACTTTTGCTTATTTTTCTGTAAATCTAAAGCTCTTAAAAGTGTGTTAATTACAAAATAAAATAAATGCATATCCATAGGATTTTGTAAGTGTGATCATTTGACATACATATATAGAAGTGTAAGCCAATTTTATATAAATGTAATTATATTGTGTATGGTATTTTTAGGACATTCTTTTTATGTATGTCATTACTTCACCATCCTTTTCCCCAATCCACCCACTACCATGTGCCCTTTTCCCAAGCACATGTTAACTTCATTTTACCCTTCCATTTTCTTCTTCAAGTTCTAGTCAAGGAAACAGTAGCTACAATTTGGCAGTAGTGGTGTATAGCACAAGCTTGAAGAGGGAGAACACTCTCAAATCATGCTAAAATTTTTTTGTTTCCAGAAAAAAAGCTGAAGTATTGCAGTGTCCAGTTAAGAACCAGGTGCCATTGCAGTCTCGAAGTCTGGTATCACATGCCCTCCTTACGTGTCATTAGCTCCTTGTATCCTATCATCATATGGGTGTCCCGAGTTAGAACTTAATATTAACAGTACCCAGCCAAAAACCAGTGAAACAGACTAAGTGACTTACCAAGATCCTTCATACTTTTTCTAGACGTGGTTGCTTCTTTGAAATCTTAAAGACAGATCATTCCCTTGAGGCACACACTCAAAGGGTTTTTTGAACACCATGTTCCCTTATATGGACATACGAATTACGTTTTGTGAAGTTCTGATGGGAAAAAGTCCTTTCATTATATATCATACATCTATTGCTTTCCTAACCAAGATTTTGTCCTTTGGGAGTAGGGTTATCACCTCAACTGCATATTGCAAAAGCTTACCTATGAACAGAGTCCTTAGCAAGTTGAGCAATTACCACAAGAGGTGGGTAGTTTAATAGAGTGGGAAATCAAACCTCAAGGCCCAAGGCTTAAATTTTAGTCCTGGTTGGCTTTATTACTATGTGGATATCCTCTGGCATGGCAATTTTCTCATTTATAAAATAGAGATAAATATAATTTCCATGCCCTTAGGGTTCCTGTGTAATGAGGTAGTATAAGAAAAAATGCATTGTACTTGGTAAAAAGCTACGTAAATGGTATTGCTAACATTTTTACTCTAGATTTTGATCCCCAGTTTCAAACTGGTGTAAAATAGCAAAGATTATTTTCTTTTTTCTCCTTTGCCATCCAGGGAAAATAATCACTGTTTTGTTGATGATGAACGTGTGCATGTGTGTGAATATTTTAAGGGATGAAGCATGAAGGAGTGAGTAAATTCCTATGAATGTAACAAATCCACTCTACATTAATTTAGAAGGAAAAGGAGCTTAATAAAGGTGGTTAATCTCTTGCACTCCATGATCTAAACATTCATATGTAATAAGATTATCCATGTTAAACTGTACTTGTTTTTCCATTTGCATGATTTTGAATAAAGGAGATTCACAAAAACAAACAAAACACAAAGTGACAAGCTTTCACATACTCAAAGCCTTTAGTAAATTATGGCAGTACATTAGGGCAAGCGTCTGGTTGGTTGTTCCACCACCAGACCCCTAATCAAAGTGTTAAGTCTCATAGTCCCCACTTTGATTACTGATAGCAGGTACAAAAATTAGACTGCTAAATACAGGGGCACGTGAAAGTAGGTTAGTTTATTCTTGTGTTATTTATTAATTATTGTATTATTTATTTGTAACAACTATAAGCCTATTTTCACCCACACCTATAATAGATGCTATAAAGAATTTCGAAAAATTATGGAGTCCTATAGAGGCTTTTGGAGAAATATTTCTACATGTTCCTTTGGCATCAAAGACATTTGTGTGGGACATTTTGTCTGGGACAATGCGCCCTTACTTAGAAGATATCCAGTGAGTGAGGGTTACGCCTTTCTTTTGTAAAGAGGAAGAAAAATTAGCGTGAAAGAAAAGCAAAGAACAAATACCACAGAAGTGTTCTTACTTAGATCAGTCTAGCAAGATACACATTTGGGGATATAGATTTTGCATCCCTTAAAATTACTCATGCCTGTGTGTCCCTGGTACCCCTCAGTATGAAAAGCAATGGTTAATGATATATATTCCAGCACTCCATACATGTTCCTTATTCTCTTTCTTATAATCAGGGGGTGTGGAGAGATGGTAAGATTATCTAAGACTAGAGTGTCACAGTTTTAGTGTGCCTAATTGATTAGCATCTTTGTCTCTTTAACAGCCTTAAATTAATAGGGGCCGCTGCTACCGCCGGGGTCTGGGCCCAGAGCAGGTCTGCACTAGGCCCGTTGGTAGTGTATGGGTTCTTGACTTCATGTAGGAACGATTTCACAACATGAGTCCAGGTGATTTTGAGACTATGTTCATTACAGCTGGGGTCAGTGAAACGAAGGAAGAGCTTAGGGTAGAAGCAACAGGAGAGAGAAAGAAAAAGGAGGCCCTGGAGACAGGTTTAAGGGGTAAGCCTGGGACAAGCTGCCACTGCCCACTGCTCCCCTGGTTGCGAGTCTTATGTGGTCCCTTAGAGTTCGGGAGGAAGACAGGAGAGATACGAGGCTTGGGTGTGCCCTAGCGAGAGTTTGCATGGATCCTTTGTCTTGAGGCTTTTAATCTTTCTTTGGCAGGCTGGGATCCTGGGGGTGGGAGTGGGGGTGGGGGACCTCTCAGGGGATGGTCTTAACAGAATATTCACTAGCTTTTCAGGTTCACCCTTTAGTATGTTGCTTCATCAAAAATGTGCTTATAGAGGGGTCAGAGGTATTTTCTGGTTAGTTTTATTTTCAAAGAACATTATTGAAGAGCGACTGCGACTGAGGCTGTAATGTGTAAACCATTTTCTCCTAAGTGTCCTTGGTTAGTGAAGATAAAACCTTGTGATTCACTAGTCGGCTATAAATAGTTCAAATTGTTTGGTCTTATTTAATTATTCTGCATCGGTTTCCCTTATTCCACTAATCAAGGAATTTCCCTAGCTTCTTACTATACTGCCACAGTAGCATACAGAGTGGTTAAACTCATACATTCCAGATTATACCAAGAGTTATAGTCAGCTTGAGGCACCCGCTTTGGAAATATTTAAATAATCACATATACCCTGATTAATAAGGATGGCAACCCTATCAAAACTAAACTCTTCATAGGCTAATAACACCATGAAGGAATCTAAAATAGTCATTTGTCAGCTGATGATAGAAATTCAAGTTCAGAGTCAGCAAATCTGTTTAGGAATGACAGTGTATAATAATGGAGGAAATTGGCAGCTGTTAGAAAGTCAAAGATTATGTATGAAATTTGTTTTCTGTCCCTTCTTTTTCTTGTCCAAAAAAAGTATAAGTGATTATTTTATTACTGATTGGAATTTTATTTGCACAATGAAAGGGAGTAGTTTCAGAATATTTGGTTACCCTGAACAAAGAAAAAAGGCTGTATTTGCAGTTGAAATTTCTGTAAACCAGTACAATTCTAATTGGAACACATTTAGGTCAGTTTTGCTAAAAAACAGAAACTCCTGTCTTAGATAAGTAAAATCAAAATAAGGGCTCGTCTTAGAATGTAAAGCTTTTAGAATAACCCTATAGTTCACGGCTTATCCCTGAGAGTTCAAAGCTTTATATTATAAATCTTTTCCAGGACATGGTACACACTGTCTTATGTCAGGTAGGGACAGGCTAAGCCAAGGACATAAATGAATTTTTACTTTTTCACCCTAAATTCTTGTCTTGTCCTTGATATCCAGTGTTCTATTATTCTTTTCCAGTTTAAGTTGTGCACCCCTTTGCCTAGACTAGAATTCCTTTAAAAAAAAAACACATACACACGCACTTTTTCTATTTATTTTCCCCTCTGTCTCTGTTTCTGATAGACATAGGTAGATAGATAGATAGATGATAGACAGATTCCATATCTGGTAATGAGCATTTTAAAAAATTCACACTAAGTGATTAATAATTGGAAGGCTTGCTCCTCTAAAGAATATTTATTTTAATTCGAATGAATCACTGGTCGGTGGCATAAACCTGCCTCATCACTACCCTTCTTGTCTCTTCTCTGAGAAGATCTAAACTGGGACTATAAGGGGCGCCCTGCCGTCACGGGCCCCAGTTTTCAAAGGAAAGGAGGAATGCATTTCCTATCTTTAAGCAAATGAAGGGGTAGCATCCTGAGTAGCCACTGTCATTGAAGCCCTGAAGCTTTCTTTTCTGCATCTTTCCTTGAGTTCTTTCTTGTTCTTTCTCCTGTACCTTCAATAATCTTAAAGTCCTGATTTCTACATTCATAAAATAGGACTAACTGTAGGACTGTGAAGTTATAGGATGGGTTAAGTAAGACATTACCCAGGCCAATATCCAAAAACATATTAGGCATACAATAAATATTGCTTCCAGTTACTTGCCTTCTACTGGGGGAGTAAACATTTTAATAAGGCCAATAATTCCAATACAGGACTTTATACTTGAAAATCATTGTAGGCAAAAAGCTTATTCAGTGATTATAAGCTGTTTCTGTCTGTCCAGCCCATTCTCCCTTCTCTTCTGGTTTCTCTCCAGGTGTGCCCAGACAAAGGTGTTCAAGCAAAAGCATGAATGAATGAATAGGAAGGTTTCTCAAATGAGGAATAATGAAGCCCATGAAAATTATACCAAATCCCACTTTGTATCAAATAATGGCAGAACAAGTGTCCTTTACAATCAAATAATAAATGTTATTTTAAGAAGAAAACACTCCAGTGCAGTTTTATATCAAGAGTAAAGTATTTCTATTTCCACTGAGTTTTCAAATCTAAAAGCCAAATAATATTATCCTAACATGTCCTTGCATAAAAGATTAAAATAAGAGCTACAAATAACAAAGAACACTCATCAAACCTCTGAAGATGTGTTTCTCTGAATACAATAGCAAAAATCTATTTAAAGTAAGAAAGCATTATTATTAGTGGAAACCAGGACATTGCAATCCCAGCTTTCACTGTGGAAACACGATTAAAATAAAATTTGAAATGTTTTTAAAATACCACAGTAAAACGTGTTTTCACAGGTGTTTTTTTATGCATTTGAAATTGGAAAAAAAGCTCAAGTACCACTTCATTCTTTGTGCAGAACAAAATGTGTTCTATTAAAAAAAATGAATGAACATGATCTCGAAGAAATCAGCTTGACCAGCATTAATGCCTCGTTTAGTAGTTAACAGCCTGAGGCGTAGCCAGGGGCCGTTAAGGCCCTTGGGGGAGAAAAAAGACTGGGGATTGCGGTTTACCAATAATTAACTATAGGTATGAATCAAAACTTTCTAAGAAAAGAGATAAAAGTTACTCTGGATGGTTCTGCATTTATCTTTTCATACACCCCTTCTCCCCCTTTTTAATAAATAGGAAAAGAAGATGCTGCCATCATTTCACAAACCCAGTTGGACTGGAAATAATTCATTTAATGAAATGGGGACACTCAAGGGACCAATTAATGCCTTTTCAAGCTTAGACTATACAACTAGAAGAACCACTTAAAAAACCCCTCAGTCTAACACATTAGTTGATTGTTGGTGAATGGAAACTCAATCATGAGATCATAAGGATTTTTTGGAGCTTTTTTTTTTTCAGTTTTTAATCCTATCTCAATAAAGGTAAATACATAAGGATTATGAATAAACAAATCTGAAGTAATATAGATTGGGGGAACCTCAAGAGGGTCAGGAGATAATGAAGATTATACCTCAATATTGGGATTATGATGTTAGTTCTTTATTTCAATAAAAGTGGATAGAGATCTTTCATATCAGGGACAGGGCTTAGCTGTAAGGACAAAGTAATCTTCTGGGAATTATGCATACAGGCTTGACATCATTTTTATTGGATGGCTGATGAACTGGAAAACTCTAGGATAGCCAGGCTTTAATTTGTAATCTTAATTTTCATATAAATTGGTAATTTCAGGGGGAGGGAGTGGGGGACTTTGACGCCTGCTAGCCCTGCGGTAATAAGACGGCGCAGAAGCACAGGCTGCAGTACTAACTCATCCAGTATCTGATTCTGTCTTTTCTTCTATCCATCTGTCTTCCATCTTTACATCTATCATTTAAAGAAATTTACAGCCTGCAAATACCAGAGGAGCTAATGTTAGTGCAATCTTCCCTTCACCTTCTCTTGGAATGATCTATTGTAATCTACTTATCATAGACGTGCACACTATAATGTACAATAATTTAATCTTCAGCCAGGAAAATGACTGCAATTGTTTTGCAAGCATGCATTAATAAGTTTTTTTTCTTCTCCTTTTTATCTTTTTTGAGGGCTATAGGTCATGAAAGAACACTAGTTTCCCTTCATGAAACAACCATCTTGGTGTTTCCCATATATGCTTTCTTATCCATAAGATTACACAGGGGCAAAGTTATCAAACTACAACATAGTAGTGCTGTATTTGGTCCTACAGAAACTTGGCCGATGTATTTCCAATACAGATGACCCTCATGTTGTAAAAGAATTAAATTGCTATTAAATGGAATGTCAGAAATATATCAATAAAACAGAAATTTATCTCTAGATTGTTGTAGCCTCTTCTATCAGAAGTATAATTGAATCACCATGCAAAAATTATTCTAATCAAAGAATATTTGAATTGAATCAACCACAGAAAACAAGTAATATACAAAGGTGAAATGATTTGTTCATAGCACATATTTTCTATCTCTCTTTCAAATAATGATTCTACAGCTTTACTTTTTAATTTAAAATTTTCCATTGTCCTTTTGTTGTTTTTCCAGCTATTTTACTTCTGGTCCAAAAATAATATGCTTTGACATAGACCACTTTCTATATGCCTCATGTGGTAGAAATCATGACATGTTTTCTCTCTGATTAGGCTAAAATGACACTACAAACTCAATCACTAATACATCTATCCATCTATCCACAGTGGCAAGCAGTGTTTAGAGTGGTAGATTATACTTGTAGGATATACTGTATTTCACCTTAAGGATCTTATGACTTAGCGGGGAAATAGACTTGTAACAGAAAACCCTGAGAAAGCCTCCAGGAAGAAGTGACATTGGAGCTGAGATTTAAAGACAAGACGAGGTTAGCTAAGCAAAGATAGTGATGGTGACACGAGCGGGAGAGAACTACATTTGTAAAGGCAGAGCGGATGAAAGGGAATTTGGCACATAATGGGGAAATGGAGTTGAGAGGGTTTGCAAAAATGAATGAGTCTAGTGAGGTATAACTTGGTAAGTGGTAAAACCTCAAAGGAAAAGACACCGATGCAATATTCAACCGCAGGTATGAATCTAAAATAACATCCATCATCACTCACTTGAACGACTCCAATGATTGGAAAATCATTACAATAAAAGACAGCTGAATTTATTTCCAAAATTCCAATACTTAGGAAGTTCCTAACATTTTCTAATTTTGTGGAATAAGAAAGTATATAACATATAGCTATCCATTCTAGTTCTGTCTTCTTAAACCACACACAATGTGATTAGTCTCCCTTTCTTATCACCATCCTTGAAATATTTGAAGATACTTATGGAGTCCTTCAAAGGTCACTTGCTTAAAATGTTCCTTATTCATAATAGTTTTTGAAACTTTTAACATTTTTATTTCTCTTCTCCAGTTAAGATCCAGATTTGTTCCTTTTAAAGTGTGGCATCTGGAACCAAGAGGAACAGTCTAGGTTTAGCATGACTTGCAGAGAGCAAAGAGGGAATACCCAACCACCTTTCTCTCATCACTGTAATTCCGTTATCTTGCCTAACTGGAATAAGATATTTGGGCAGACTTATATTTATAATTCATACAGAATCTCTATTTACCTAAAATGCGAAGTCCTCACTATGCATGCTGCCTTCAGCCATATCTCTGCTGTCCTGTATTTCTACAGTTGTGTTTGAATCCAGAACATTCCTCTTATCCCTTTTAAGTTCATTACCTCGATTCATCGCTCCTCCCCCCATATAACAAGGACCAAGATGTCCAACATATGATATAGTGTGAAAATTTGCCAAATTAGAGGATGCCATATTATTACTGTGAGCAATTTTTTATTTTAATAGTAATTAAACACAAGTGACCGAGGACACACAATACCTAATACAAATCAACAACTAAAGTAGCTCTTAGGTTCAGTAAGTACAAATATTTAAATTTAGATATTTCTCTGTATCCTTTAACCACTGAGTAGTAGGTAGTGGGTAGATCCATTTAGGATTAAAAATGGATTCATTCATTGACATACTCCTTCTGTCCTCTCTCTACACATAGCAAAGATGAGCAAAATATCAAAAAGAAGGACCAAAACAACTTAGCTAAACCCAGTAGTAAAATAAAAATCTTTGTGGTCCAAAATAAAACAAATTCAAAGGACAAGCACCCCATGAGTCACAGGCCTGGAAGCAGGTAATAACAGACAAGCATTCTGTGGGAGTAAAGGGAATATAAAAGGCTGCAGGTAAACCACACAACCGGAGTCAGGGTCTCTTGATAAAGAGCTGAAAAAAGTGTCGCCAGCTTCATTGCTCAGCCAGCAGATTTATCGGGAGTCAGGGGGTGGGGAAGAATATAGTCTGATGCCAGAAGCTGAGCCAAGCCAGTTGACATCTCATAGTAATGTCCTGGGCAACATACTGGAATAAAGGCCTGCTAGTAGTCTTGGGGACTTTAGGTCTGTGTGGAGGCAGCCTCACTACTATCAAGCCATTTGGACAGGGAGGCGAAAGTAAAAAGTAAATGCAGGCAGACAACAAAAGTAACGAACAAAGCATGAACTCTTTCCAGCAACATACAACATTTATTTTACTTTACAATACAACAAGATATACCACATTTCACAATAAATTGGATAATCAAATTGAATTCACAAAAAAATAAAATTTGTCCATATACTACTTATAGACAGCATGTCTAAACTACATGTCGTTCAGCCTATTTCTCCAGTAACCCAAATATTTGCTCAATGGGTTTATGTGCACAGTGTCCATAGCATCAGGGGTCATATATGAGCAACACGGCTTCGCTCTCGCGGAGCCTGATCTGACTGCCACCACTGCCAAATACCCAGTATGATAGCAACATAATCATATTTGATCCCTTCTCTCATGGAGAACATAGCAATTAGCCTTTAGAGAAATAATAACTTATTCTGGATTCCCCTCCCAGTCTCCAATACTTCTGCCAATTACATTATCTGTACATTTACAGAAAGCCTATTCATTGCCATGGAAGACTGCACAAAATCATCCCTGAAGAAGGAACTCACTTCACAGCAAAGGAAATGTAGCAATGGGCTCATGCCCATAGAATCATTGTTCTTATCCTATGCCTCATCTTCCAGAAATGGATGCTATAAAACTACAACAACTGAACTGAAAGCTCAGTGGTATTTAACCTTGAGAGTTTGGCAAACTTTCTACAAGGTTATATGCCTTAAACCAGGAGCCAGTATATAGTACCCTTGTCTTCAATAGTCATAATGTGCTGGTTAGGGAGCCAGGTTATGGAGGTAGCAGTGTTTCCTCTCTTCCTATACCTAATAACCACTTAAGTAATTTTAGATTCTCAACCCTGTGATCTTGGCTCCCTGGCTGTAGTGGTCCGAGTGTCCTGGAGAGGCATGCCTATATCAGGTGTACTAAATTGGAACTTGTGACTGCCCCCTGGACATTTTGGGTTTGTCATGCCTCTGAACCAGTGAGCCGTTTTGACCAGAATGATTTGATGCCATCTTCCAGAAGGAAAACTGGGTTGTTACTACACACAGAGGCAAGACTACGTCTAAAACTCGATGCTTTCACTGAGATACATCTTAGCACTCTCTTGCTTAACAGTAGCTGGCCAAAAACTGCAGTAACTGAACAACAGATGCTCCAGTGATAAAGGTTTGGGTCATTTTACCAGGTAAAGCACTCGTCCAGCTAAGGGGAAGAGAGAGAAAGGAGAGCAAAGAAGAAGTGTGTCTTAGTGTGGCCCTGTAGTGTGGAAGGCTGGCCTCCATGGACTACCTTAACTGGTTCCATTGCCCTTTAATTTCTAGTCGAGATGGGTCAATGAGACCAGTGGAAAGAGAAAAAGAGAGTAGGATATTTCCTCCCAGGTCCCTTTCCCCAGCCACAATTTGGAAGTTTGATAGATTTCTTCTCCCTCTAGGGCTACAGCTGTTGACCAGCAGTCACTCTCAAGAGTGCTTCTTTCTTCATATTCTGGTAGCAGTTCCCTCCCCTTTCCCTGCAGGCCCAGGACTAGCAATGGCTTCCTGGCGCTGCTATATCATCTCCTGTCGGTCCCCTTTGTTCTCATGCCTTTATGGACAGGCCTTCATTAAATGCTCTTCAATTGCCCCTTTTGAGTGCACCGTCTGTTTTGTGAAAGCACAAAAATCAATCCACCTTTACATCTCTAGATATCCTTATGTCTCTATTACTTTACTTATCTGTTTATTATATCTATGTATTATGTTACATTCGGTTTAACTAATACTTCTGTCCATGTCATAAAAATCAGCATATTTATACCATCTCTTACAGCCCTCCCCCTCATCTCAGTTTTGTTGAATATATAATTTCTATATTGTCAAAGTTTTTCAACATTTTCATTCTAATTTTACCATCATTCACACACTTATTTTAATCTCTGTTCCACAGACAATGGATTCAATTCTCTGTCAATTTTCTTGCTGTAATTTTTCCATTCATCAAAGAAAGTCTGAAGTTAAAAAGAACTTGAAAAATTATATTCCCTGAGTTCCTTTATGTTCAAAATTGTTGCCAGTATGTTATTCGCAGTTCGTGTAGGTATAAAGATGCTTGAATCTCTCTTTTTTCAAGGATGTAATTGGCACTGATTGTTCCAGTTAGTTTGGAGTGTTGATGCAAAGACATCTGAAGTTATCCTGCATGTTTTTCCTCTTTAAGTCTCTTGGTCACTCTATCCGTACATGTAATATATAGAAAACATATTGAAATGAAAATTTACTAGGATGTGTTTTGGCCTTGATAATTCTGTGTTATTTATTTTTTCCTTTAGATATGGCATATGCATCCCATCTATAGATTTGAGTCTTCTATTTTGGTAAGTTATCTTGAATTATATCTTTAAATATTTGTTTGCTTATATTATTTTGGGTCTCTCTGTCCATGACAATGATTTGCCCATCCTTCATATCAGTTATTTTCTTTCTTGCCTTTTTGAGCTATACTTATTTTAATTTCATTTTATATCTTTTCTAATTTGTTCTCTTAATTGTGCCTGAGTTTTCAGAAGAATCTATTTTCCTCTGTGCTGCCTCCAGTCTGGTACATTTCTATTTAATTTTCTTCCTTCGATTTTATCGCTGAGCTTTGCCAATTCTATCATCTTATCAGTTATGATCCTTGAAGAAGAGAGACGGCACATGCAAATTGAATAATATTCATCAAGGGATTGTTTACAAAGGTGAAGACAGAATGTAGGGAACTCATAGGGTTATGGCAGTGCTCCTTGGGTAACTGTTACCACCTGTAGGTCTAAAGAGACAAGGGGAGAGAGTGGTAACTGGACCCAAAGAGAGAGCCATCTTAAAGGAGCTCCTTACTGAGTCAAGGGATCCGGACAACCCAGCATGACCCCGCGGGGGGAGCCAAGGGAGCAAATACCTTGACCTACTTTTTTCTCTGCCTCTATTCTTCTGCTGGTACTCTCAGCCAGCCATGCCCAACTATAAGCTACAAAAGCAAACTTTGAGAAGGAGTCTATGGTCAGCTTCCTGGGGCACAAATCAGGGTAGAGGAGGGTAGCGGGTATAGCTGAAGGGACATCTTTCAGGGACCTTATAGCTCTACTATGTACTTTTCATGTTCATTTATGATTATCTCATTAAGGTTGTTTTTTGTTTGTTTGTTTGTTTTTACTAATTCTTGATGACATATATGGTTATAACTTTTATCTCCTCCATGGTATATTTTTCCTGGTGAATGTTCCTCATCTGTTATTTGTGTTTCCCATTTCATCTTCCCCGACAATAGCTTCGTACAGAGCCTGTGCTGGCTCCTATTATTATCGCTCAGCTTTCAAATGAGCGCCCTCCCCATTAGCCATGGAAGGAATGTTTTGGTGGAAGAGTGAATCAGGCTGAGTCGCAGGCTCCCAGCAATTCTGCTTATGATAGAGTTGCTTGTGTGAGTGAGTTGCTTTAGCTTTTACATCTTCCCCGCTAACACACTGTGGCCCTATTAACAATACAAAGTGTCCTCCTCCTCTTTCCCCCACAATCAGAGGTTACTTTCTGCAAATATAGACTGTTCATATGATTCTTCAATTAACCCTTACTGCCAAACATCCAGGGATGTTCCCTATCCCCATTATTACAAATAAAATACATATTATTTTATATTTCAGTGGAGCATACTTATCTAAGAGATTTGTGTAAAGCTTTTGCTGAGCCTTGTCACTATGTAAGACCCCTCTTCCCGTGTCCATCTGTCCTGTTGGCCTTTATTGCATTTGGCGGTTCCACTTTGCCTACTTTGTTTTTATTGTTTTTGTGTACCTCCCAGTTCTATCAGAGATCAAGCTTGCATTACTTTTTTCTCCTCATTCCTTTTGTGCTTTGGAATGATTTCTTATAAAAGAAGGGGAAAATTCGGACATCACTCCATCATTTTCAAATCAAAAATCACATTATAGCCTTTCAACCTTCCACCAACCACATACGCAGAGAACACATAGGCATATGTGCTACTCTCTAAAGGAAAACAATTCCTGGCTAACGTTAAAAATGCACAACTCATTACATAGGAGAATATTGTCCAAGTGCTGAGTACAGCTTAACGACTCTGGCTTAAGATTTTCCCTGTGGTTCAAAGGTGCTTTCATATTTCAAAGACAAGTCATCTGTCCCCAAGCCTGTTTCTCTTTGTGTTCTGAGTCTTCCTAGACTCACAGTGCTCTGAAATGTCAAAACACTACCTTCGCAGTAGAAAACAGATTCTCCCAATCATATCTTATCCTTTTATCCTCCAAAGCTCACCAAGTGCCAGTGAGGTAACATGAAAGTTGATAAAGTCTGTGACCGTAATCCCAATTGGGAGGCACACTCATCTCTTAAACACTTCTGTCAACTTGGATTTATCGTCATGGAAGGCATATAAAGCATCGTTTACATAAATAACATGGAGCTTTGAGTTGGACAAATACCAGGAATGAGTAACTGCCCTGGAGTAGACCTATTAAATCAATCACCGGGGCTCAGACAATCAGGAAAGCATCGACTATAACCATACAAAACCTGATCATAACATAATCTTCCTCTGCTTCTTGATGAGGTAACAAAATATGCCATGTTCATTGAACAGCTGCTTTCATAAGGAGAGCAATAATGAAAAAAAGTCTCCCGGAACCTTCAGTACTTGCACATGGAAACAAGATTTCCAGTGAGAAAATTAAAATGTCAACAAGATTTATACTTACCTATGTAGATGTCCTACAGTCTCAAACATGTTCCATTACTTTTAAAGTGCAAGAAGGAGAAACAATGTCAATTTTAAAGTACTGTTATTGAAAAATAAAAGTAACAGGCATGATTCTTGTTATGGGCTAAAGGATGTCTCCCATCCACCAAATTCATATGCTTAAGTTCTAACCTATAGTACCTCAGAATGTGACTATTTAAACACAGGATCTTTAAAGCAGAGATCAGAAAACAAACACAGAGGGAAGACCATGTGAATATACAATAGAAGGGAGGAAAAGTTAAAAAAAAAAAGTAAAATCACAGATCATTGTTTAAAATTTTCTACTTTATCTACAGAACCCATGTGAGATAAGTCTTTCTCCATGGCTCTATTTTCCTTACTAATTACTGAGGTTTAATCCTTCATGTACCAGAAAAGTTATACTACTTTTTCCTCAGTGGAAACACATGTCACTGGATTGTGAAATTATGGACTTAAAAATTCACCCATAATCTTACCACCATAATATAGCTGGAACCAGGTCATTTAACACAGTTCTCCATTTTAGTGGTCTCTATTTTTTATCAAGCATTCTAAAAATTTTCTGTGTTTCTAGTGTTCATGAATTACAGCCTTCTTGACTATGCTGTATTTCATACAGTTGAACAACTAAAGCCTAGTTATTCCTCTGTATTCTCTCACCTGCTGTTTTTCTGCTAGTTATGGATAGGGATCATATTCAAAATAAAATAAAAAATATATACAGGGAAAAGACAGCCATCTGCAAGCCAAGAAGAGAGACCTTAGAAGAAATCAACCCTGCCAACACCTTGATCTCTGACTTCTAGCCTCCAGAATTGTGAGAAAATAGATTTCTGTGGTTTAAGCTACCCTTAGTCTGTGATACTTTGTTATGGCAGCCCTGGCAAACTAATACAGTTCTCTTTCTTTTTTAAAGGTAAATGAGGGAATGAAGATTGAAAGGCCCAAAGTTAAGTCATCTCTACTTTGCTCAAACAAAATTCTGATGCTTGGTGTAATCATCCAGTTTTTCAGTGATTAAATATGGAAATCAGGGTTCCTTTAATTGTTTGAACTTTGGTTGTGAATATTCTCCCATCTCACCCTCTCTATTAAGAGGAGGGAAATGTTACATAACTAGTTAGACAGAGGCTTCTGAGAGATGCAAAAAGAGAAAGCAAGAAAGCATAGAAACATCTGTTTTAAAAATGACTTAATTCTGAAGAAGTAGACATATGTGTAGTATCTGATAATTGATTTCAAAGTGGGTATGAAGAAGGGATAGGTACATTACTAGGTGGAAAATTATGGGAAATAGCTTTTTAAGGATTATAAGGGTTCTTTCATTTCAGATTCTTTTAATAGTACCTACAAAAAAAAAAAAGGCCTAGTTTGAGATCCTCTTATTAAAGATTACTTTTTTTCCTCTCCAAATATTCTATCTTTTTAAGTATCCTTATAATGAATAAGTTAATGATAGACTCACATCTCCTTGCTTCTACATGTGTATGAAAATCTTACCCATTTCACTGTTTCCTATCACATGAGAGCAGGAAATAAAATAAAGTCTTTGGAAACCAGGGCACCAGTACATGAAACAAGCATGTACTGGCACCTACCCAGGTGCACACCGTAGGAGGAAGGCCCTGCTCACGTGATACACGCTGGCTTCTCTGGAGCATGTGCACAATTTTTCAAATGATTTGGGAAATTTTAGGCACATTGAATTCCACTAAATCTGGACCTCATAACACCCAAAATGAACTAATGACCATGTGATGGTGGCAGTGGTAATATTTTATTTTGGGAAATAAATGGAATATAAACATTTTTTTTAAAAAGCAGTATGGCATTGTTTCCCAATATTTCTTGGATAAATCTTTAAGATCTATATAACCAGAGAGGAGGAGGGAGGGAGATAACAGGGGAAAAGGAGGGGAAGGGTCATCAAGGAACATGCATAAAGGACCCATCGACAAAGCCAGATGGGGGAAAGATTGAGGTTGGGAGGTCAGGGTGGGTGGGGCTGGGGAAAGTGGTGGCAGGAAAATGTTGATGTGGGGATGATGGGATGGGGTGCAGGGTGGAGGGGATAAAGGGGAGGAAAAAAATGAGACAACTGTAATAGCATAATCAATGAAATATACAAAAGAAAAGCTCTGTATAAAATATTTTGTCCCAGTTGTTAAGCAGCACTTTATTTAACCATTTCATTTCGTGAATGATGGGGAGGTTCTCTATTTGAAGATAAACTCCACTGTGGTAGTGCTGACCTATCTTTCATGTGTCAGATATGATCCAGAAAGGACAGGGATCAGCCCCAGCAGCTGTCTCTACATGAAGAACCAAACAATGTCCCAAGGAAGAATTCAGCCCATGAAGAGAGGCTACTGCTGCTATGACAGAGGGAGGAGGTAGCGCTGAAAATCTGGCAACAGTTTCTTAGTACAGCATGTCGGGGAGGGGTGTAGTGAAGAGAAAGAAAAGTAAGTTCTTCACTTCTGGGCTTCTACCCAACTGTGTCTGTTCCTTTCCACAGGAGTCCTGGACTCCCAATATTACATTTCTTTATTGACATAACACTCCTAATTTGCACCCAAGCAGGTATAGCACACTTATTATGTTAGAGTGGGGGACTTAGAAAGGGTTCCTAAATCAGTCTTACATTTTGCTTGAAACCAGCCCTCTTCTGTCATTCTCGACATTCAACTATTACACTGGGTCAAGTCCCTCAGACACATACCTTCTAAGGAACATGACCACGAGAATCCCAAAACAGGGTATGTTTAGAATTAAGTAAAAAGGGAGTTTAAATTATATAATTTTTCAAAATATGTATATTGGCTATTTGGTTTTATTATATTGGCTATCCAAATGAAATATTTTTATTCAACAGCTCTTTGTGAAAAATAAAATTCTTCCTAAAAATCTAAAAATAACATATCTGTGTATATTAAAGAAAAATAAAAATGCTTTTATATTAATTATCTAAACATTAAAAAATAAACAGGATATCCTGACATTTGCAACAACATGGATGGACCTTGTAGGCATTATGCTAAATGAAGTAAGTCAGACAGAGGAAGACAAATAATGTATGATCTCACTTATGTGTGGAACCTAAAAAAGTTGAGCTCATAGAAACAGAGAATGTGTTGGTAGTTCCCAGAGCTGGGGGCTGAGATGTGGTGGAAATGGGTGAAGGTGATAAAAATGAAAGATAATTATTCTTGGTTCATATATTACCATTCTTTATCTAGTTTCTTAGCTACATCTGTCTCTAACACTGTATCACTGGAAGAATTTTTATGAAGAATATATATTTTCAATATTGTATTTTTTAATTTTTAAATAAAGTTGCCTGCAGTTGTTTTTTAAAATCACATTTTATGATGATGAACTGAAAGTTATTGATACTCAATTGCCTTTCTGAGGACTATAATATTGTTAGTTGAGAAGATACTATTCATAGGTACTGAAACTCTTGATAAGATCAGAAAAAAATTTTGCTAGAGGATATTCTCAATTGTAATTGTGTTGAAATATGTATATATTTCAGCCCAAATATTTTAATAATCAAGAGGCAAAAGAGGTGCAAGAACAGGAAAAAAATACAGGTGAAGAATTCTCACTACGGCAAAGATGCCATGGAGCAGAAGAAAATTATGACCAAATATGTCAACACATGTTTTAAAAAATTAATAAAACAAAAACAATCCTATCTTAAAATCAAAAACATACTGTAGAGATAAAAGAGCTCGGAGAAGATCTGGAGATTTCGCTCTCATTCCTGGCCTTCTAGGCTCCTTAGTGACATTCTACTTATTAATTGTTTAAGTCTACAAAATGCTTATTTCATTGTTTAAATTTAAGAATAATTAATATTCAATATATTAATTATAACAGTTTCAGTTGTACAAAATAGCGACTCAACATTTTTATACCTTACAATGTGATCACCCCACTAAATCTAGTAATTATCTGTATCCTAAAAGTGAAAAAGTCTATGTTATTATGCTCTTACTCCTAGAATGCAGCTTAGTCTCTCTGCAAATCTTCCAACTTATGTCCAGCAATTTGTAAACTTAGCAAGGAGTATGAAAGAGAGGTACCATGCATTATCCAAGTCAAAAAAAAATCAATTATTTTCTCTCCCCAAAACAATTGGGGCAGCATTATTGACTTAATTCTAAAAGTTCATCCAAGTGGTTTATTTCCCAGACCAAAGTATATTCACTGCGAGGAGACTTCCTGAATTCACCTGCAGAGACAGAACAGCCAGTTACTTTTAATGGCAATCTTCCTTTTCCCTGTCCCTTAAATTAAGTCCTACCTTACCAAGCCTCCCAGCAAGTTATCTTTAGCATATCACTGTGATGAATAGAGATCAAGAAGAAATGATCAGCTTTTTGTCTTAAAGTTTAAGAAAAGTGAGGACTTCGCAATATTTTTTGGTGATCTATGTCAGCAGTAAAAACTAGCTTTAAAAATTTACCTCTCGTGTCCTTTCTAATTAGAGATTATTTTTTAGGCTTTTAAAAATATTTATGTTGGGAGGTGCATATGAAAAAAAGCTTTGAGAAAACAAAAGAAAGTCAAGACGGATAACATATTACTTTGGATATATTTTAAATAGCTGTAACAAAGTGAGCCTAAAATTTAATGGCTCAAACGAAATGGGATTTTATTTCTTTCTTAGTGCAAGGTCTAGGGGTGAGCATTCCCAGGCTCTTTCCCTACACATCTCTTGTTACTCTTCCATTTCCTAGGATGCTGTTCTTCTCTGCTTTAGGTAAGGTTGGATCTAGTCTAAGTTTCGTCTCGTAAGAAGGGAGAAAAAGATGATGCGGCAGGCAGGCGATTTCTTCTCCAAATCATGTTACTTGGAAGCTGCATGTAACACTTTTACTATGAGATAGTCAATGCTGTAGATATGGCATATAAAATAGATGGCACGTGAAATTATATGTATGTGTATATGTATATACACAGATACATACTCGCATGTATGCCATACGAGTAAATACACTAGATATACAATAAGGATGTATACATTTGCTACACGTATTTATATAATCACAGACAATGTAATGACACAACTAAAATAAGCCTGCTACAAAGCACTTAAATGTTTCTATAGAAAATATACTTAAAATTTGTATTAACATTAGTCAGCAACTGCTTATCCCTTCTCATTTCGGTCTCCTACCATTTTGATTATTTTGTAGATTGTGAGCACTTGCAACCCAAATTGAACAGGAATAAGTTAGTCATATTTTCTTTGAATAACTATCTTGTATAGCAGTACTAACAGGGCTTCTTGCAGGATAGGAATTAATACGTTTGGGGAGGCTGATACGAGAGTGGATGGAGAGCGGGATATTTCAATATGATTTCAGAAGCCATGCCAGTTGAATTATACATGGGATTCCTTTCATGTGATATCTTTCCTTGTGCAATTACAGATGTTTGAAAATACATATAATAAATGAAATTGAAGGTATTACATTGAATACAAAAATGAGACAATTTGTTAAGTATGCCGCATAGATCATTTGCAAAAAATAAATCAAATTATTAAAAGCAGGCATCTGCAATATAATTTCAAGGCATTCTACTCTATGGTATCAATCTGTATTAAAGTACATATTTCAAAGCAAAATTCCTCTGATGCCCTTGTAGCCCACACACACATTCATACTCTCAACATATTCCATATGTTGTTTTGTAAAATTACATATGTAGTTCTACTAATACAAGGCCAAACAAATGAACTCAATGTATTAAGAGGAAACTAGTTCAGCCAATCTTTAATTTTTCTCTAGTTCTGCTACAGAAGAATCTTAGCACCTGCCATTTTGTCAAAGAAATTAGAGACTTCTTAAAGTGAGACTGGCTCCCATTCCAGAAAAAATTAATTTTATGGCCTCTTTTAGAATACAGTAAGTTGTGCAATGAAAATTAGCCACTGTTGAGAAGTGTATCTTTGCCCCACAAAGTTGAATCAGATTCACGTATTCATCGTGAATTTCATAACATGGTCCCTAGAACCGGCGGCTCCCTGGTTTGGGCCTCGGCAGGCCGCAGCCCTTGTGCTCGTCAGGGCCCCGGTCGGAGCTCTCCTCCTGCCCCGCTGGTGCCCAGCCTTTACCACTACTCTGTGCAAGGATATTTTAAGTTACTTTATTGTCCTCTTAGAGACCTTGAGCAGAGGATTTAGAAGGGGCTCCAGAACCAAGAAATCATCCTGAAGTAAAACTGCTTTCTCTAGTAAATTTGCATTACAATTTACTTGAATTCTGGTAAGCATATAAACATATAGGAATTGACATATTAATCAGTCAAATTTTTGTCACTGTCAAATGTACAACCTGATGCAGGTGCAATGGAGGATACAAAGTAATGTAAGAAATAGCACCAACACATAAGGAATTTATAAATTAATCGAAATAATGAAGGGAGCAAAATATTTAACAGCATAAGGAGGCATATGATAGTGCCTAATGATTAGTAGAGATAATTGATATTTTAGAAACTCAAACACAAGAAAGAACACTGTTCACAGGACTATTCGAGGCACTCTACGTAGTGGAAATGTGATGGAGACGGACTGATTCCAACAAGGCAAAGAGGAAAGTGGAAAGAACTTCTTTAAAAAGAAAAGTTAGGATACTCTGATCAAACTCTTCAGTCATCTTCCTTAAAATTCATTCTCAACAAAAATATCAGTTGACATTTATTAAGCGTTTCCTCTGTGTCAGGCATTTTACAAAGATTATTTCATTTGAACTCAAACACACTTCTGATTTGGGTGTCAAGATACTTTTATTTTATTGATGAGGCTTCTGATGCATAGATCAGTTTATTAAATCATTTGAGGCGACAAAGCTGAAAAATAGGAGAGACGGGATGCAAATTATGTGTGGCTCTTGAACAGACATATTTAGAGGCTGCAATATAATGGCATTCTTCCTGAGATGTTATTGGAATCCACCCCTCTATCTCACCTCTGCTGTCGGTGATTACCTTTTAGGCCCTTATCATACCCCACATTAACTGCTTTTACACCATACTTGAAGTATGGCTTCCTTGATTTTAATATCTGTCTCTACATTTTATCCTTCTTAATGCCCACCCCATGCTCTGATCACTCACTCCATGTTCAAAATCTTGTAGGGACTTCCACTGGTTTAAACAGCCTCTCTCTCTCCAATGTTCTCATGTAACGTCAATTTACCTATCCACAGTTTGCCCACCCCACTGCTAATGCTACTTCGTATTTGATGCATTTGAATACTTGCTTGTATTTCCAATTGCTTAAGGACAGAGCAATGACTTCTTCTTTTCTCTTCTATAGTTTCTAGTAAAATTCCAAGTGTGTGGTAGACATTAACAAATGTTTATTTGAATTTTGCTGAATCCGCATGCTGTAAGCAAAGTGAGCAGCCTGTGTCTACTAGAGCAGGGGCTGTGTGAAGAGAATGAGTGAGAAGGTGGGTAACCCAGGTTGTGCAGGGACACCTTGAATACCAGTGTCAGAAGTCTGGATTTTAACTTGAAATGCTCTTTGTGTTGAACCATGTTTTGAGATATACAGCAAAGTGTAAAGCCAAATTTCATTGTATTGCTTCCTGTGTGGCCATTCTCTCTTTCCACATACAAACACAGGCAAGTATTGCGCATGACACCTTAGGAAAATCATCTGCCTCATTTTCAGGAGAAGCAGTACTCACTGTGATTCTATGACATTATCACAGCTTCCCAAAACAGTTCCCTTTCAGTGCCTATGAGGGCTTGTTCCTGTGAATAGCAATGCCCCTTTTAAGAGGGTACAATCGATTGCCATTAGTAGCCTAACTGGACATGTTAACGCATGACATCTCCACCACCTGAAAGTCTGTGGGGATACCACACTGAACCAAGCCACGGCACATTGGCAATGGTGGCTGGTTCTGCAGCACTGACTTCAGACTTATTCGCACTTGTCATTTGCAGTCTCTGTTCCTACTAAAATTATACCTGAGCTATCATAGAGTCACATCAAGAGACTATAGTTAACCTCTCCTAATCTGTCTCCTCTTCAGGACCACACAACAACAAAGGAAAATCACTCAACAGTCGAGGGATGGAGAAATGTGAAACTGCAGGGTATTCTATGATGATACTGTAGTAGAGTTTGGCATGCTCAATGTGTGTACAGCATTGTGGGAGATATGAATTAAGATAGGCTGGGACAAAAAATAGGATGCCTTCAAAGTTCAGAAGTAATGAGAATCCATGGTAGATCTCTGAGCGAGGGAATAAAATGAAAATTTCAAAACTGTAATTTAAAATGTTATCAATTGAAGGTTGAACAGAGGAAATTAATGAGGAGCTTTTACCCAGATAAGAAGGGACAAGGTATGGATCTATCTGGTTGCAGAGATGAGCACTGAAATGAAGCGAAGGGGGGAGCCTTAAGAGCACAAAAATGTTCAGTTTTACCAATGTTGCTTGTGCCTACTAAGCACTAGGCAGAGGACACCAAAGTGTGGGAATAAAGAGATGACAAGACATTGTTCTCTCTCTAAAGGAATGGGGTGTAGCTTATTGGTTAAAAGCATGGCTGCCAGAAGCTGAAATCTGGCTTTACAGCTTATAAACTGTGCAGCCCTAAGACAGTTGCTTAACCTCTCTGTGCCTTAGTTTCCTTATCGGTAAAATGGGGATAATTTGTAAGATTCCTCATGGCATTACTGTGAAGATTGAGTTAACAGAGGGCATTCAAATTAAGGTCTGCCATATAAGATTCAATATTTAGCTATTTATATTTCCACAAAATAAATTAATTTTATAAGAAAGAATTTTGATTGAGAGAATTTCAAATAGCCAAAAGGGAAGGGGGGGCAATCTATTTTAAAAGTGGTTTTTAAGAATCTATCAATAAACATTAGCTCAGCTCAAGACTGAATACAAGCAACTAGAGGTTTCGTCTAACCCAATAATTTAAAGATATGTTCTCTCTCAGAGGTACGGAACTCACAGAGCAGAAGAAAAAATTATGTATTTTATATTAAATCAATAAGAAGAGTTCATGGTTGTAATAATTCAATCTGTTCTGTGTTACTTTATCAATGACAGAGGTAAAAAATATTATGAGAAGCATACTTTATCCTTGACTATCTGGTTTTTCTAAGCTGTCTCTTTTGATTGAACAAAAAGATCTTTTACAACTAAAGATTGTATATACTATTCATAGAATACCTAACATTTCAAACATTTTCTCTCTTGCTCCTCCCTCTCTACTATCTAACCAGGCAGTCTCCCATTCCTCAAAAATTCTGAATTTATCTGGGAAACATGGAAAATTGGAATAACAAATTACCAGTGATTAATAATGGGAATATTATGGTTTTAGACAATAAACTAACTCCTGAGAGTTTACACTTACTCTAATTAACCTTCTTTATGTTTCTGAAACTACACTTACTCTAATTATCCTTCCTTATGTTTCTGGAACTAAACTCTAAAATACTGTTACATTATTATTAAAGCTGCTTCTTTGTTTCAGCATTTATTTGAGATTTTATTGTCAAACATTATCCAATTCTACCTGAACATTCCTTAGTCACCAGCCATCTCCTGGAAGCCTGTAGTCCTGAAATAGATTTCCTAAGCAGGATGGAGTTAAATAAAATACTCATTTTCTAGGACTTGGAACATTTGTTCTAATTTCACACCTTATGTTGCAGCTCAGTTAGTGCTTGAAAGGCAAACCATGCAGCCAGAAAGCAAATTCCAACCTCATCTCTTCTTTCTCATTACACCTTTTGCACCCCTTTGCCAGAAGATGCACTGATCTGCCTGTTTCCTTTACGTCTGCACTGCTTGGAGTACATCAAAATCAGAAACCTGGAGACATGCTTCATTTACATTCAAACCCTGTTTCAAACCTTGTCCACTATATTCTCCATAAGTCCTTTTATTGTTTAAAATAATCCCCCAGATAGCTTCAGAGATGGAAAGTAATTTGTTCAAACAGTAAATATTGATTAAGCACCCACCATATGAGCATGTCACTGAAATTGCTCTGGTGTAGGGTAAGGTCATAGGGAAGGGGGGTTGAGGGGAGATTTTAAAAAAATAGTTAATATGAAGTTTTTTTGTTTGAGGAGTGCAGAATCTAGCTGAAATACAGACATGAGTGCCTGAATTATGCATCCCTAAAAAGTTATGGATCAAAATTTTTCATTTAATTTTTTATTTTTCAGATTCACTGAAATGCTCATATTTAAATTTTACATCATCTGTCTTTAAGGATAAATAGTGATATGTGATTTCTTTATAAGAAACTGGGTAGAAATACCATAGAGAGCTATTTGATATGAAGCCACCAGACAAAAACAAAAGAAAAGCATCTTCTTTAGTAAACATCATAAATTTCAAAGATTAAATGAAATTCATTTTAATAAACAATGGTTAGTTGCTAGAAACATTTAGGCATGTTTCTAAACATTCTCCTTTTTTTGACTTGCCAAAATTCAATTCAAGTTTGCATTCTCTCTCTCTCTTTCTCTCTCCATATCATATATATATAATTTTACTGTTACAATATTACTGTTTCTTAACACGATATCAAGAATTCCTACTGCATCCCCCTACTTCCTATAACCACTTTAGGAAAGCCAAAAAAAGTCAGCCCCACAGGATGAAGAGCAAAATCTCTCCCATTGATTTTTAAACACTAAAGTAACGATTCTTTAAATATCTAATTTCTGTGACCTACCCAATCACCAATACTTCTCTTTACTATTGGTTCAAATGAGGTCCACTTCAATAGGCACAACACAGCAAGACATCAACACAGAGAATTCAAAACTTAGAGCTAAGGATGCTTTCCCTCATGTACATAACAGTTTATACTGAGTATTAATGTTTTAAATTCTTTATAAAATTATGCTTTCTCTTTTTCTTTCCTCTATCAATGTAGCCAACAGTTATGATTTCTTTTAGTAAACAACTAGAGAAATTTAACATTCTTCTAAAACCTAAACATAGAATCTTTTTAATCAAAAACAACAGGTTAATCCTGGCTTTGGAATCAGAGAAATCATATTAAAATTCATACACTGTTATTCATTCAGAACATGAATATAGCAATATATAATCCTATAAAGCCACAGAGATTTTAGATCAAGGCAAAAAAGGTAAATCAAACCTGAAATGAATGGATTAGCAGAAATGAGAGCGTTACAGTAATATTTCTTTGTATTAAGTAATAGAGAAGCAGATTTTGTCAAATCTTTCTTTCTAATTCCCATCTGGAAAAGCCTTGCTCTGGAAATGAACAGGTTTGAAGGAATGCCTTTGACATCTGTAAAGTTAAAACGCATCAACAATTGAAATGGGCTTAATCCCTCATTCAACAGCAGGCACTTTATATACAATCATAAGAAATGATGAAAGTCAGACACAGATGTACAAATTGTTAGGTTTAATCAGATTGGTCCTCTACCCCTGGCTTACTCTGCTCTGTTTTAGCTTCTACTTAACGTGGGTTCACTGAAGTAGATGGTCAGATATGTTCAAAATAAATTCAGGTCAAAAATCAGGTTTGAGGTGTCAGATGATAACTCCATGAACCACCAAATACATAAAGTTTTTATTATTAATAGTTTTGAGTATACTATTGTGCCTATGAATCTTTATTAAATTGGCTCTACGAAACAGACCCAGTGTTTGTGCCCCTTTGAGATTCTGAAGTGAGAAGAAGAGACTATGTCAACAAGGAACGACAGCAATGGAACGGCTGAAACATGCGGAGGAGGCAGGCGTGAGAGTCAGTGCTTTACAACACTGCGTGTTTATGATGCCTGCCGTGTTCTTCGGAGCAGCACACACATTTAGTTGTTCTGAAATCCATTTTGTGTTCGTAGCTCCAGCTGTTGAATGCTCATTTCTTTTCCCATGTGGTTGCATGAACACAGAGGAGGAAGATGAAATTTGTAATTACATAATCAAAGAGTAGTATTGGTTTCACTAGCAATTGGTTATAAAAATTATGCATAGGTAAATTGGGATAAATTTATCCCAAGACTTTGGGGGCTGTTTTTAGTCCCATTACTTACTCTGAATTTCAAACTTCTGTCCTCTAAGAAGTCTCAAGAAAAACTTATAAATATGCTAGAAATTGTGTCAGCACTACCACAAACCGTATCTACTATAGAGTCTATAAATAGTGCTTTGTATGTGCTTATCAAGCACACCAAACACTTGGAGAGCTGGTTAATTCGGAGCTAACACTAGTAGCAATGGTATTCTATAGTTTCTTCATTCGTATAGTAAAGTTGTGTTTTTCAAACTGAGTAATACATGTGACACTGTTTTTGACCTCTCACATACCATGTACACATATTAACTGCCAGTATTATTTCAATAATAGTAGAAATATCTTAACATTAACAGCCCCAGCATCAAATAATAATTTATATTCACAGAAAATTTTAAAATATCCTGTTCAGTTTTGTCGCATATCTATGTAAGAATTTTTTTCCTTCTTCTTTAATCTCTATTAAATGTTAGTTTCAGCAAAAAAATATCTGCAAAGTCCCTATTAGCAACCTTTCTCCCTCTTCTGACCTCAATCCCCACAACCATAAAACATGTGACACTTTAAAACTGAATTATTTCTTACCATATGGGATCTGAGAATAAGATCAAACCCAACCTAGACAAATGCCATGCAGCAAGTCGACAACTGTCCCTGGAGTCCTGGGCAATGCCTGGGAGAGCGCCTGCCAGGGCCTACTGTTTTCAAACGAGTTTCATTTCTCTAACAATTTAAATCTGCCAAGAGGAAACCGAGACAATCAAGCTTTGTGCCAAAAAGCCCCAAGCTTCAGCTAGAGATGTATCCTCTCTTTAGCCTGCTGATGAGAAAGGGAACAGAGGAGAGGAAAGGATAGAGATTCATAATGAGCAGGGCTGAGGCTTGGTATGCATGTATTTGGAAGGCCACAGCAGGACAATTTCTGGCCCTAATTAAATGACTTTGTTGAGTTCCATGTCCGAAATAGAGAATATCCTCTTCCTTTCCCTTTACCAACTCCCACTACACTTTGGGCTGACTATTGTCTGAAGCATGTCTTCTTTCCATCTCCCCATCCTAACCCTCCCAGAACTATGTCACCAGAGAGAGAGCATATCAGAGAAGCCCCTCCCTTCTGGTCCAATTTCAGAACAAAGTCTTGGTGCCAAGGAAATCTTCCCAGAGAGACCCGACATTGCCCCTGCACTCACTTTTCTGGTTCTTTCCTTCTGTATATCACCTCAAACTCACTCACAAAAAAAAAAAAAAAAAAAAAAAAAAAAGCAGGTTAATGAGAAAGTCAACTTCTCATAGGGTCTCTAGTTTATGAAGAGAGGAGAGAAAGCAGGAGGACTAGTCGTAGCTTCTTGCACCAAGAAGCCATATGCACCGAGGAAGGGAGGGAACCTGCTCTGCCAACCTGGCACCAGCTTTCCCAGCACCTCATGTTGGAGAAATGAGACCCACTGCTTCTTACCACAGGTCCAGGTGGTAAAAAGCCATCGTTTATCCAAGCAGACACCTTCAGTCATGCCACCCAAATCACAATCCATTGAGATAAAACGTGACTGTAAATATATAAAATAAGCTACAATGTGTGCTATTTTGAGGTATAACATTTTCAGAGAGTTAAGGATCTTTTCTGTTTTCTACAGTAGCTGAAATATGATTTTTTGAATTAGGTTGTTCTGGATTCAAATCCCAGCTTCTCACCAACTAGCTGTGTGATCTTAGGCACTTGATAAATTGTCTGAGTTTCAACTTCCTCATTCTTAAAAGGAGCATAAAAACTTATTTCACTGGATAATTGTGAAGATAATGAATGAGATAATTGCCACAGAGCACATGAAACTGTTGCGATGTTATCACTGACAGAAAACAAGCACTCAGCAAATAACAGCTATCAGTTTTCAATTTGTGATAAAAAAAAACATGCTAGTAAATGCTTATTTTAGTCTTAAAATAATAACTGAAAATATTTTTCTTTTGAAGTTCTTTAAAGAGATTTTGTCACAGTCATCTTCAATTAGTCCAGGAAAATCCATTACTTACTGTATGACATCAGAGTAAAAAAGAGCTTTACAATCACAATTGAATGTGAATTTGAAATATTCACATTCAGAGTAAACTGAGCTGACCTTTCTGAAGGACAATTTGACCACACCTGTCAAAGCAATAAGAAGTCCACTGCTAGAGATGCGTGTAAAAGGCGAGATCAAGAGAGGGCTCTAATGAAGTTGATTGCAACTTGTTAAAAATTGGAAACCATCTGTATGGTTTTTTAGTGATATGAAGAAGATTGTTTAAACTCATTTATATATCCAGTGAAGCATTATGTAGTCATTAAAAATATTGTAGAAACATTTAACAAGCTAAAGAAATAATCACAAAATAAATTAAAAAGCACACTGAACACCATTATAGTATCCCATTAAAAATATATTTCCTGGAGGGAAAATATTGGAAGGATACACACCAAAAATGTTAACATCTTTATATCAGCACAGAAGGATGATGGTTGATTTGATTTTGGTGTTTTTTTCTTTTGGATTGCATGGGGGTGGGGGTGGAGGTAGAAGAGGATATGGGGAGGATAAATGGTAACAGAGAAAATATGATAAAATGAAAATAAAAAATAAATTGCCTTTGGAAAACATGTATTGATTAGTAATTTTAAAATAATATAAATGAATTTGCTTGAGCTTTCTATGTTACCATTCGCTGAAAAATTGGAAGTAATGATGTCCGTATACTTAAGTGTAAGTTCACACAAAGTTGCCCACACATATGTATTCATATTTCCCCAAATGTCAGTACATTGACATATACCTGCATAAAGAGACACACTTGCAGTGACAGATAAAAAAGTCCTACTAATTTCACACAGAAAATATGTGTATTTCTTCAAATACTCATTTAAAACTCAATTTTAAGCCCTATTTAAGAAATAGTTTCAGAATATCTTTTAATGCCTCTTCTTTGTAAAGCCTTCAGATGCTGCTGACCTTGCATAATAATTTTCCCTTACAACATATTAATTATTGTTCTGGCACCTCTGGCCTGCTCATGAAATCAATGAAGTGTGAAATGCCTCTGTGCCGAGTAATATTTCATATTTGGTACTTTCCGTGTTAATTACTTTTCTGTTTTTGCTAAACCAGTCAGAAAAAAAATAACATATCTCATTTTGTAATGAACTGTCAATGAGGAAAACAGTAAACAAGTCACATTTGCTGACCTACAGAAAGCTGCTAAGGGAAGAGCTACTTCTGCACCAGTATGCTTTGCATTGTCACAGCATCTTCTTATGGACGCCTGCTGCTTCATAAGTGAGGGTCCGTCTCCTGGCAGTGGCTGGCTTTCTTGTGTTTAAAATAACAGATGTGAAGCCTGAGAAGCAAGTAATCTAAGTCACACCCCATTGTTTTGAGCCTGAAATCCAAAATACAAAGTCCAACTCAATGTCCGCTGAAGAAGGTACATAGAATATAATTCCAAAATTGAACAATTTGACAAATTATAATCTTCAAAGAGAAAAAATATGGGAAGATGCTAGAATATTAAAATTCTATTTAGTTGCCATGTCAGCTGCTCAATAGTTAAAATATAAATCAGTTTGTCAATGTGAAAGCAGCAGTTTTAATTCTGAATTCCAGGAGCTTGTATGCTCTCTCATCTTTCTCTCTCTCTTTCTTTCTAGTGCCTGCCATTCAGCCTGAACAAAAAATTCAGGTGTGACATTTCTTGATTCAAGAGCTGTTAAGCAGTTATAAAGCTGCTGCAATTTACAGCAAAGAATAAAGCTAACCTAAAAGACCTCAACCCCAATTTGCTAAAATTTATTACACCTCATTCACCACTGAATAGCCAAAAGATGAAAAAAAAGAGGGAAAGAAAAACCATATCCGAATAAGAAACTTTACTAGCATTAGCCTAATGAGAAATGATTAGCTTAAAATTGCTCTGGCTACATCAATAGGTTCACTTTAACACTATTTACGATGTTATGATTTCCTATTTCCTGAGTTATATAAAAGCCAAAGCAGTTACTGAAACAATACTAATGAGTCGATAGATGTTTTCAGATGTCTGTTTGACTCCTGAGTCTAATTTAATGTCTCAATAAGATGTGTGTAGTCTCCCAAGTGTCCCTCATTAGATGAATGGAAAAAACAACTATGGGACATTTGCACTCTGGACTACTACTTGGTCATAAAAAAGAAGAAAGTTTAACCCTTTGCTACACATTACGGATAGACCTGGAGAACATTATGCTAAGTGAAATAAGCCAGTCAGAGAAAGACAAATACCATGGGATTTCACTCATATGTGGAATTTAATGAATTGAACTAACAAGCAAGCTAGAGACGTAGAGAGAGAACAGATGACAGCAAAGTGGGGGAAAAGGCATAGGGGTGGAGGGGTTGAGCAAGAAGAAAAAAGGACTCATGGACATGGACACCAATATGGTGACTGCGGTGAGGGGTGGGGGGAAGAGAGGTATAAGGGGACTAAATAGTAATGGAAAAAAATACAATAAAAAATCATTTTAAAAAAGTGTGTGTCATCTCTACTGAGTATCCCAGCTATTGAATTAATAATATGTTCATAATGTATATATACACAATTGTCTTAAGCTATAGTGACTTTGATGCTATAGATACACCAACTGTGTTGATTGCATTCACATATTACTTTGTAAAGTGCTATAAGCATGCTGGATAAATGACCAAGAATGTGTCATCATTAATAACTAGCTTCTTGTTACTGCCGCCCCACAGCTCTGCGAAGGAGAATACGCCCCACCTGGGTTTTGCCCCAGCCGTCTTCAACCCATGCTTTTAATGAGAATCTTGGCTGTGATATGTATTCCCTTTTGCTAAATGATTTGGGTAATGCTAAAGACTTGGAAATAAACTCATGGCCAAAATGTTACTATGTGAAGAAAAGTAACAAGGGGTTCATTTACCCTCAGTTAGCATTCTTAGTTTAAAATAATTCTAACATTCTCAGAGATCAATTCATAATGGTACATTTGGTGACTTATTTCCCCACAATTTTCTAAAACCTCCATTATGTATTAACAGGTATGTAATATATAGTCTTTGCAGTACAAGACCCTGGTAGATATTCATATTTAGATGATAAAAGAAAGTTCTAAAGAGTGATTTGAATGAGTCACATCATTTTACACATGTATCAATCAGTTGCAATATCACATGACTTTTGAGATTTTCAGATCTGTTAACTTTCTAAAATATGGATCAGAGACTAAAAACCATATCCACTGCTAATAAGGAAGATAACATTCAAAGGTACTAAATGGACAAATCTATAGCATATGCATACTTTAGAACATCCACCTAAACTTTCCTTAAGAAACAAAATAAACAAAGCTAATCCCTCTTTATCACCAAACACACCCTTATCACTCAAGATGTTGGTGTGTATTTGCTATTTTAGGTTGCTTACCCATTTCACAGCTCATATATTGGTACAGCTAATTCAATTATGAAAAAATCATATGTATGCACATATATTAGTATGATTTTTAACAATTTTAAAATAAAATCATTTCTAGCCTTTTTTGGGTTTTAGAGTTAAACTGAGTTGATCTGAGAATTATTAAAGAATATGTTCTGCTTGGAACACAATACAATTTCAGAGTAAAATTAAAGACTTGAATAGAAGAACACCAAAGGTTAATGTTGGGAAGCAGAAAGCACTTCTCGTAAATCACTGATTTAGAAAAATAAAAGCCTCACTATTTTCTTTTGTTCAAGATTTAACTGTCCATCCCAGCTAGTACCCATGGCAGTTATATAACACACTGTTGGGAGGGGGGAAAAAGGAATATTTGAATGCCCAGGAATGCATGCAGTATCACCCTGTGAATGTTTCCCGAACTGAAGTGTTTGTATTATTAACATCCTCTAAAATTTACTATAGTGACTAATTTGCTGTAGTCAGTGGACAGAAATCATGTAGCATGATTTACACTACTACAAAATCTTTACTAACATGGGCACTATAAATCTGATCATTTAATAATTTAGTACTAAATCTCTTTTTTTAATAAAACAAGAGTGATCATGATTATTATTAATACTATTTTTAGTTAGTTTTAAATTATGCCATTATGATAAAACATTCTACTTAATTTAATATTTCAACTCAAAATTAATTTCTGAAGTCTTTAATTCTAGTCAGTCTGCATAATTACAAGGTATTGTAATAATCTTGCAATTGAATCTCTAAAGTGCACTTAACAATAGAGAATGTTAAGCGGATATCTTATTTAGACATTGCAGTTTAGAGTTGGTCTTCTTTTTTCAGAATTCCAAAAGACAGAATTCTAATTAAAAAATTAGACCCTGGCTGAGTAGCTCAGTTGTTTGGAGTATTGTCCCAATATGCCAAAGTTGCAGGTTCAGTCTCTGGTCAGGGCACATACAAGAAGCATACAATAAGTATATAAGTGGAACAATCAATCAATCAATCTCTCTGTCTCTCAAAAAAAAAGATCAATATAATACAAAAATTTAAAATATCAATTAAAAATCTTTTTAATACTTAAAAAGATAAACAATAAAGTCATTTAAAGTCATTTATATCATATCCTGATAAAATCATCACATAATTTTAAAGTGTTATGAATTTTCTATTTTTTTAAGAAAAAGAAGCATGCTTTTGAAAAATAAACTACAGTTAACATGTCATCTCAAATTGCTCTCTTGTACCACCTTCTTTCAATTTAGAGCATCTAATGAATGGAAAAGTGAATTCTGACATTTTGTGAAGAATTTCACATGCTGACAGGTGTTACTATAAAAGCAACTTGCAACTTAAGACCACCATCTACTGGCTCTGCCCAATGCTGCAAAAGCTATCAGTGTAATATCTGATTGTAAATGCACCCTATGAGAAAACACACATTCTTTCAAAGAATTTACTAAACTGCTAACTAATCTTCAAGAAAATATAATAACTAGAATCTGTTGTTAGATTCTGTTACATATGATGATTAACTGCAGTTTTTTTTGTTGGTTTGTTTTTTTTTACATAATAAACCTGATACTTTTGAATCAGACTTGATTACAGACAGGAACACCTAAATGTATGCCTTGCCACAGAAGAAGGTTCTCTATGATAATCAGGTTTCTATTTATGGACTAAATAGACACTTTGTTAATAAGGCCCCTTTGTACTAATTCATATTGACTTCTATCACTCAAGAGCCATGGATTAGTATTAAATTCGGTGAGGTATGATGACCAGGAAAGGGATATGGAATTGTAACTTAGGGTCACAGCCTTCTCCGGAGACTTTTAAATTACTGATTAGTAATTTCCAGAGCTAGATGAAAGTTGAGTTAAATTTTGTAAGTGCATTTACCTTAGTTCTGCTCCCTCTTTCAACTCTTTAGCTTTTAAATTTAGAGACAAAGCATTACATTTATACTACCCTGGAAAATGTAATACTTTGCTTTCTAAATTCCTCAGATCACTTCATTTATTTAACAAATATTAGGTAAGGGTCCTAGACTATGGCAGTTAATGGGGATGCATAGGTGAAGTACGAATACAATTCCAATGAACAAAATTAAGGACAAAATATATATCTATTTATATACAAGGTCTGTCCAGAAGGTATCCAACCATGTAATATGAAAAATAGAGACATTTATTGAAGAAGAAACAGGATACAAGAAACATTGTACAATGGCATCTCAGCCCCCTTCAAAGTAGGCACCTTGGGACCTCACACAGTTCTCCCAATTGCCATCAGCAGCCCCACTGTATTTTCCTGAATCTCATTGATGGTCTGAAATCACTTCCCTTTCAATGGGGATTTTAGTTTTGAAAAAAGCCAGAACTCACAGGGCACCAAATCTGGGCTGAGGGTAACTGAGTCAACAGGGTGACTTGATGTATTGTTAAAAAACTCTGCATGAGATATGCTGCATGAGCGGGCATGTCGTGATGAAGCTACTAATTATCAGTAGTCCATAGCTGTGGCCTTATGAACCATCTGAATAGTTTCCTTGGAGGAATGTTCAAGCCTAATGCAAATTTGATGCAAATTCATTGCTCTATTCACTTAGTCATTTTGAATGTGACAGTCACACAGTACACATGCTCACTCAACAGCATCTATCCCCCCAACCACTAGTACAGTGAAGTAATCATTGTTCACACATGCACATTCCAGTCCACTCTCCTTGCCTGCCAGGTTACATCAATGTCACACAACCATTCTCGTTATATAACAATGGCTGGACTTTTTCTGGACAACCTTGTATATCTTATCAGTATCAATAGATAATCATACCAATAGATGTGGAAAAAGCATTTGATAAGGTACAACACCCATTTATGATAAAAACACTCAGCAAAGTGGGAGTAGAGAGAGCATACCTCAATATAATAAAGGTAATTTATGAAGAAACTACAGCCAACATCATACACACTGGGCAAAAACTAAAAGCTTTCCCACTAAGATCAGGAACAAGACAAGGATGTTCACTTTCACCACTTCTATTCAACATAATATTGGAAGCCCTAGCCACAGAAATTAGACCAGAAAAAGAAAAAAAAAAGGCATCCAAATTGGAAAGGAGGAAGTAAAACTGTCATTGTTTGCAGATGACATGATAGTGTACACAGAAAACCCTAGAGGCTCCACCAAAAATCTACTTGACCTAATAAGCGAATCTGGCAAAGCAGCAGGATACAAAGTCAATATTCAGAAATCAAAGGCATTTTTGTACACTAACAGTGAAATATCAGAAACAGAAATAAAGAAAAAATCCCATTGGCTATAGCAACAAGAAAAACAAAGTACCTAGAAATAAACCTAACCAAGGAGGTAAAAGACCTGTACTCAGAAAACTACACAACACTTAAGAATAAATTAGGGAAGACACAAATAAATGGAAGCATATACCATGTTCATGGACTGGAAGAATTAACATCATCAAAATGTCCATACTACCCAAAGCAATTTGTAGATTCGACACAATCCCTACTAAAATACCAATGACATATTTCACAGATATAGAACAAACATTTCAAAAATTTATATGGAACCATAAATTGGCTCAAATAGTCACAGCAAATTAAAGAAAGAAGAAAAAAGTAGGAGGGATCACAGTACCTGACTTCAAAATGCATTACAAAGCCACTGTAATCAAAACAGTCTGGTATTGGTATAAGAACAAACACATAGATCAGTGGAACAGAATAGAGAACCTGGAGATAAACCCATGTATCTATGGTCGATTAATATCTGACAAAGGGAGCAGAAGCATAAAATAGAGTAAAAACAACCTCTTCAATAAATGGTGTTGGGAGATCTGGACACCTACAAGCAAGAAAAATGAAACCCGACCATCAAATTACACCATACACCAAAATAAACTCAAGATGTATAAAAGACTTAAATATAAGTCACAACAGCATAAAAGTCCTGGAAGAGAACATAGGCAGGAAAATCTCAGGCATTCCATGCAGCAATATTTTCACCGATATATCCCCTAGAGTGAGGGACATAAAGGAGAGAATAAACAAATGGGACTTCATCAAAATAAAAAGCTTCTGCACAGTTAAAGAAAATATCAGCAAAATGAAAAAGGAAACAACCATACGGGAAATCATTTTTGCCAATGATACCTCGAACAAAGGCTTGATCTCTAAAATATATAAAGAACTCACACACCAGGAAGACAGACAATCCAATTAAAAAAATGGGCAAAGGACCTGAACAGACACTTCTCCAAGGAGGACATACAGAGAACCCAGAGGCATATGAAAGGATGCTCAGCATCACTAGCCATCAGAGAGATGCAAATTAAAACCACATTGAGATACCACTTCACACCAGTCAGAATGACCATCATAAACAAATCAACATTAAGTGCTGGCAAGGATGTGGAGAAAAGGGAACCCTAGTGCACTGTTGGTGGGAGGGCAGACTGGTGCAGCTGCTGTGAAAAACAGTATGGAATTTCCTAAGAAAACTAAAAATGGAACTGCCTTTTGACCCAGCAATTCCACTGCTGGGATTATACCCTAAGAATTCCAAAACACCAATTCTAAAGAACCTATACACCCCAATGTTCATAGCAGCACAATTTACAACAACCAAGTGCTGGAAGCAAACTAAGGACCCATCAGTAAATGAATGGATCAAAAAACTGTGGTACATTTACACAATGGAATACTATGCAGCAGAAAGAAGGAGCTCCTACCACTCATGACAGCATGGATGGAACTGGAGAGCATTATGCTAAGTGAAATAAGCCAGATGGTGAAAGAGAGATACCATAAGATCTCACGTATAAGTGGAACCTAATCAACAAAACAAATAAGCAAGCAAAAATATAACCAGAGACATTGAAATATAGAACAAACTGACAGTAATCAGAGGGGAGGTAGGAGGGGGATAACTGGGGAAAGAAGGGGAAGGGATGTCAAAGGACATGCATAAAGGAACCATGGACAAAGCCAAAGTGGGACTGAATTGAGGGTGGAAGTTGTGGGTGAGTGGAGCAGGGGAATGTAGTGGTGGGAAAATGGAGACAACTATACTTGAACAGCAATTAAAAAAAAAAAAAAGGAAAGGAAAAGAATAACCCTATTTCCTATGATTCTGAGATTTATTTCTTTACCCCAAATGGACTTTTATATCGATTTGACTGCTTTTATTTAAAAATTTATTTTTCAGTTACAGTTTTCATTCAGTACTATTTTATATTAGTTTCAGGTATACAGCTTAGTGGTTAGACAATGACATACTTTACACAGTTATCCCCCCGATATTTCCAGTAACCAACTAGCACCATACATAGCTATTACAGTATTATTGACTATGTTCTCTATGCTGTATTTTACAGTCCCATGACTGTTTTGGAACTACCAATTTGTCCTTCTTAATCCCTGCACCTTTTTCACCCAGTTTCCCAATCGCCTTCCATCTAGCAACTACCAGTCTACTCTCTGTATCTATGAGTCTGTTTCTATTTTGTTAGTTGATTTTGCTCTTTAGCTTCCTCAAGTGAAATCATATGGTATTTGTCTTTCTCTGACTGACTTATTTCTCTTGCCCCATTATTTACAATGCCAAAATACGGACTCAACCCAAGTGCCCATCAATAAACAAGTAGATAAAAAAAGTTGTGGTACATATATACAATGAAATGTTACTTGGCCATAAAAAGCATAAAATCTTACCATTTGGGACAGCATGGATACGCCTAAAGGGTATTATTACGTTGACCTCTTGATGTGTCCACTTGAACGTCTAATATTCATCTCATTAACACACCCCGAACGAAACTCCCCAAACCTGCAAAACCTATCTTCTCCTTGTTTTTTAAACATGTCAGTATATAACACTACAATCTACCTAGATGCTTAAGCAGATATTCAGAAATCCTTTTTTTCCTCTCCTTCCTGTACTCAAGTCATCTGCAAACCTTGTCAGCTGTACGTCTGAAAATGTCCTGAATCCATTAACTCCATCTCTATAGCCACAAACTGCTACTATTGTCTCCTAATGTGTTGCTTGGCTCCTGCTCTTGTTATACTACAATTTCTTTTTCACATGTTAGCCAGAGTGACTTTCTTTAAAACAGAGTTTATATCACTAAACTTCCAAATGAAGACCCCCCAATCCTGGCAAAAAGTGCCCTGTATACAGCAACTCTGTTTACTTCTCTGACATCATCTCTTTATATTCTTTGCCCATTACTCCCCTCACACACTTGCCTTAACGGGGCCCTTCAAGCACGCCCAGCTCATTCTTTCCCGGGGCTTCTGTACATGCTGGCCCCTCTTTAGTACCCTTGCACACAGATATTTAGAGGGCTTGTTACTTTCCAACCTTCAGACCTCTGGGTACATGTCAATCACTCAAGGAGGCCTTTCTGGATTATTCGGTCTATGTAAACAGACTATTTCATCCCTATCAATTTACTTTTTTTTCTTATTTTATTGTTTTTTTCCATTACCATTTAGTCCCTTTATACACCCCTCCCCACCACAATCACCACACTGCTGTCCATGTCCATGAGTCTTTTATCCTTTTTGCTCAATCGCTCTACCCCCTAACTTCCTCTGCCCTTAGGAGTCATCCTGCTCTCTGTGAGTCTGCCTCTTTTCCCTTGTTAGTTCAGGTTGTTCATTTGACTCCACATATGAGTGAAATCATATGGTATTAAGTCTTTCTCTAACTGGCTTATTTCACTCAGCATAATGTTCTCCAGGTCCATCCATACAATGATGCAACAAATATAGGCGTACTTGTGTTCTTTCAAATTAGTGTTTGGGGTCCTTCAGATATATTCCAAGGTGGGATCACTGGGTTTAAAGGAAGACCCATTTTAAATTATTTGAGGTACCTCCTTACTGCTTTCCACAGTGGTTTCACCAATCTGCATTCCCACCAAAAGGGTAAAAGTGTTCCCCTTTCTCCACATCCTCGCTAGCACTTGTTGTTTCTCGATTTATCGATGATGGCCATTCTACCATGTATGAGATGACATCTCATTGTGATTTTAATTTGCATTTCTCTGACACTTAGTGACACTGAGCATCTTTTCATATATCTATGGGTCATCTGTATGTCCTCTTTGACGAAGTGTCTATTCAGGTCATTTGCCCATTTTTTAATTGGGTTTTTTGGTGTTGGGTTTTGTAAGTTCCTTATAAATTTTAGGTATCACCTTATCAGATGTATCAGCGAATATGTTCTCCCATTTTATGGGTTGATTTTTCATTTTGTTGATATTTTTCTTTGCTGTGCAAAAAACTTTTAGTTTGATGTAGCCCCATTCGTTTATTTTTTCTTTTTATTTCCCTTGCCTGGGGAAACATATCCGATAAAATATTGCTACAAGCCATGTCTGAGATTTTGCTGCCTATGTTTTCTTCTACTATTTTTGCAGATTTGGGTCTGACATTTAAGTCTTCAAGGCCCATATATATGCTGCCTTCAGGAGACCCATCTCAGATCAAAGACAGACACACACTAAAAGTAAAAGGGTGGGAAAAATATTTCATGCAAATGGAAAGAAAAAAAGCTACAGTCACAGTACTTATATCTGACAAAATAGACTTTAAAACCAAGTCTACAGTAAGAGACAAAGAAGAACACTACATAATGATAAAGGGAGCAATCCAACAAGAGGATATAACCTTAGTAAACATTCATGCATCCAACACATGAGCACCTAAACATGTGAAGCAAAACTTGATAGACATAAAGGGAGAGACTGACAAAAATATAATCATAGTCAGTAATTTTAACATCCCATTGACGTCAATGGATAGATCTGCCAGACAATCAACAAGAAGACAGAGGCCTTAAATGACACACTAGATCAAATGTATTTAATTGATGTGTTCAGAGCATTTCACCCCAAAGCAGCAGAATATATGTACTTTCCAAGTGCATATGGAATGTCTTCTAGGGTAGACCACATGTTAGGACACAAAACAAGTCCCGATATTTTTAGGAAGACTGAAATCCTATCTTCTTCTCTGACCATCAAGCATCTTCTATGACCACAATTCTGTGAAACTAGAGATCAGTCACAAGAAGAGCACTGAAAAACATGCAAAGACATGGAAGCTAAATAACATGTTATTAAACAATGAATGAGTCAGGAATAAGATCAAGGAAGACATCAAAGAAGATACCTTGAAACAACTGAACATGAGGACACAACAATCCAAAATCTGTGGGACGCTGGGAAAGCAATCCTGAGAGGGAAACTCATAGCATCACAGGCCTATCTCAAAAAGAAGAAAAAGCTCAAATAAACAATCTAACATCACAGTTACAGGAACTTGAAAAGGAACAACAAAGCCCAGAGTAGAAGGAAGGAAATAATAAAGATCAGAGCAGAAATAAACAAAATATAGTCTAAAAAATGGTGCAAAAGGTCTTTCTTTGGAAAGATAAACAAGATTGACAAAACTTTAACCAGAGTCATCAAGAAAAAAAGAGAGAGGAGCCAAATAAATAAAATCAGAAATAAAAGGGGAGAAATAACAATTGACACCAAATAAACACAAATTGTAAGAAAATATTATGAACAACTATATGCCAACAAAGAGGAAGGTGCTCAATAAATGTTTATGTAAATAATGAATAAATTACTGACTAATTAACTGATTTGGGCCCTGATTTTTCCCAAATATCAACAATAATCCAGTGAGACTGAGTCCTGACAACTCTTACTTTATGCTATATATTTATTTATCTATTCTCCCTCATTCCTACAGCTACCACTCTAGCTCAGGCCCTTATCACTTGAATTCTTTACTGCCTTCTTGAGAATCCTTTCTTCTCCCCATCTGCACAACCATACTGTGGAGGCAGAACATGTACTGTTTAAAGCCTGGGCTCTACTGTCAGACTGCCTAGGTTAGGTTTCAATTCTGGCTCTACCACTGGCTAGCTGTTTGCCCTTGGGTAAGTTATTTGGCAAGTCTGTGACTTGATTTTCTCATCCGTACAATGGGGATAATTATGGTACCCCCATAAATAGACTATGATGAGGAACTGGTGAGTTTCTAATGGTAATCCATGGAAAGTATTTGGACCAGACACTGGAAAGCATCAATGAGTGTTAGTTTCTCCCCTGCCTATTCAATTAATCTTTCTAAGTCACTGTTCTTCCTACATCACTCCCTAACCCATCACACCCTATATCTTTGGATAAAAAACTTCAAGGCCTCTAAACTCCCAAGTAATTAAGAAATTTTCCCTTTAAGGCATTCCTCAATTTAGTCCCTATAAATTTCTTTATATTAACACCCTTCATTCCAATATATGAATACTTCCACTTAGTTCAGTCCATAAGCATGTTTTATTTCAGCTAACATTTACTAAGCACCTGTATCAGAGCCAGCATCATTGGTGGATATATATGAAAACAAAATATACCACTTTTTCCCTCAAATTTTTTGGCGTTTCCTCAAGTCATTATATCAATGTTCTCCAGTTACAAGAAACAGAAGCTGAATCTAGAAAACTGAATAGAGGGAATAACTTTATCAAAGGATATGGAGCATCTTATAGAATCCAAGGAAAAGTTGAAAAAAACCAAAAACAGACTCAGAAAGGTTAAGAACTAAGGTAGGTCCCAAGTTATAGGAAAAAAAGAATTGCATCTTCAGGGTCCTAATACTAGGGAGAGTCAGTGTCAACATTTCTTCTTATGTCCCTCTGCTCAAGAGTCAAATCCCAGGGAAATGACATAAAATCAAGAAACCCAGGTTTTAAGCTGACCAGGGCTGAAAGCCCATCCCTTAGCTAGGCGGAAGTTATGGTAGTCAGAGGAAGAATAGCTCCCCAAAACAAAATTAGCACTCTGACAAGAAAAAACAAAAGTACATGCTGGAAAAAGCAAAATCTATTAATATCCATTACACAAGAAATAGCTTATATTTACATAATTCTTTATCATTTAATAATTGGTACATCCCATGATCTTATACAATCCTCACAATTGCTCTGTGAAATAAAGAGGATGACTCCAATGCTCAGAAATGGTAAGAGGTTTGCCCAGTGTCTGGCAGTTAGTAGGAGGACAGTTGGAGCTCAAAATAAATTCAGCCTCAAGTCAAGGATTCTTTCATCCTTACCTTAGTTGCCCATTCCTTTCTCCTAGCTTCTTTCTTTAACCTTCATTTCCCTTGGTAAGTACTAGCCTCTTTTTAGGTACAATTCACACTTAGCTGCCTCCTAGAGCCTTTACAAACTGCCCCAGATTTCAAACATCACTTCTTTCTAGGAACTTCTACAGAAGTTATTTATATCTGACATTCGCACTTAGTATTGCCTTTTTACATTGCAATTTGTATGTTTTTATGTAAATGTCCTAAATCCCCAAGAAAATGACTCAGTTGTTGCCTCTATTGTACCATTAGAAATTCCCTTACAGCCCAATATATCCCAGGGTGAAAACGGGCCAGGATGTTTGCCACTGCTCGTTGCCTGAGGGGAAATGGACCTATGTCCCAGAGCATGCCTTTTTTGTCTCTTTGCTTCTTCCACTGGGCTGTCACCTTCCACCCAATAGCTCCACGGGTATTTCTTATTACCTGAGAAGTCTTGGGTTATTTTCTGTAAAACCTTGCCAGCTAACACCTTGGAAGTCAATGTGGTTCTGAGATAATCCGATATAAAGCAGGTTTATAACACATTTCATATTTATTAACTCATTTGATCATGCCACTTATCCAAAATACCTTTAGGTACACAGAGAAGCTCAGAAGCTCTGGCCAGCACTGGTTTTTCAGACCCAAGATTGGCCATAAAAAGCAAAATGACAACCTGGAGCTGAGATATCCACAGCATCACCTTCTAATCTACCATATAATTAACTTCAGTTTTTGTTTGTTTTTTTATGGCCTGCCACTGCTACTAGAATATCCACTCCTCAAAATCAGATATATTTACTCTTTGTTGCCTGATGTGTCCCAAGTCTCTATAAGGGCATCTGGCACATAACAGGCGCTCAACACATACTGGTTGAGTGAATAGATGGGAAACATGAATGAGCATCCTGAGGTTCGGTAGGTTTAGCAACTACCAGGACAGTCTGCAGCATCCAGTCCAAATGGAGTATGCCACAAAAAGGTGAGCCAGGGGAGATTTTGTGAGATCTTGAAATTAAGAGTCAGAGAGCAGTTTATAGGGCTCCTCTGGCCTTGTTCATGGTGGGAAAAGACTGGGGACACTAAGCTACTTGTGAAAATAGCAACCATTTTGTGTATCTAGAGAAGGCATTATTGTCCTCCTTTCTAGATGAGGAACTAGAATTGGAGGAGTCATTCTCTCCAGGTTACAAAGCAAGAAAACTGCAGGGCTAAATCAAGAAACCAAGATTTAGGCAAAAGATAGTTGAGTTCAGAAGAACACTTAATAGAGCTGGTTAGTTTTGTGTTATTAAGCCTGGTTCCATCACTCAAAAAATTTTATACCCTGAGGGGTCCAGAGGGTTTCCTGGTAGAGATAACTCTGGAAAGATATCCCATAGGTTTATCTAGGAGGATTATAAGCAAAGGAATATGAGCAGGGCATTGTTATCGAAGAGAACTGTATGAACAAAGTTATGCATGCACGATAATAAGAAGCAGTAGACAGGGCGAGACATGGGATTGGAGAAATAGTAGCTGGGCCTTGAATAGCATGTTGGGTACTTGAACCTTCTTCTTTTGGCAATGTGAATAAATAGAATGTGTCTAGAAGTACTATAGCATGATCGGATGCTCACTGGCAACTGAGTGGAAGACAAATCTGAATGGGACAGAAATAGGAGGTGTACCACAAGGGACAAAAATAAAGCAGTAGAGAGGAGACAGAAGTGGAAGAAAAAAATGTGTACCTCTAGAACTGGTTAATTGAATGGGGTTTAAGTTGAGGTTGGTTGGCAAGATACTCATAAGGAGTCTAAGAAACGGAAACAAAAGAATAGGAAGCTTCTACTGGCCAAATTCTTTCTAGAGACATTTACAAATAAATCACTCTAGGATACTTGGTGAAACAGTTATTTTCAGCTGTTCTTAGGGTGTTTGTTGCATGCCTGTTTTTTTTCATGGCAGTGCAGATATGTCTTTGAGGATATACTAGTCCCCATTGACTTTCACAGTCTTTTCTAGTCAACTGTAGCATTTGTAATTTGTTCTCTTGTAAGTAAAACAAGATCAAAAAGAGCACGATTTTCAAGTAGGAAACAGAAGATTGAAACTCATTTTTGCCTTAATTAATTACTACAGTATAAAATAAACTAGATGCTCTAAGTCTCAGTTCCTATAGAAGAATACACGCCTCCCCTTCATGCAAGCAATTGAACAAGACATATAAGGACTTTTAGCAACACAAAAAATAATTGAAATATTCTAGTCCTTTTTAAATATCAAATGCATTATTAAGGTGATTAAGTCATGGTTTGATTAAGGCCCCCTACTCCATACTGTAATGTTCTGAAACATAGTTAAAGTAACAAGAATTTGTTTGTATCCAATAGATTGCCAGGTTCACTGTGAATTTAACTTGTTTCTTAAAGCATATTCTTTTAAGTCCTAACTCACCTATGGTAATTCTGAGGATCTTCTGATTTTTATTGAAATCCTTTCATTTCTCCTTCCTATTAGTTTTAAACATTGCAATATTATAACCCTTGTCCACAGAAAACTAGAACCCTGCTCTATATTTGTAATTCTGGATTTTGACTGCACACTTGTATTTCAGAATATTCACTCTTCATACAAATGTAAGATTTAAGTTCTAAATCAGTAGACTGTGTAAAAATCAGTGTAACTCTGCAAACCTATAAAGTAGGTTTACAGTTGTATGTGGAAGAGTTTATTCTTATATTTTTTATGTATTAATTATTGTATCATTTTCCATTTGAACCACTGTAAACCACTTTTGCCCCATCCTGTATATATGACAGAAAAGATGAGCTAATTATTAGTCACTGAATGAATGAATGACAATATTGTGTTACCCTAAGACAAAGTCTCTGTCTGATAGATTATCACTCCTAAAATGGTACTTACCCTTTAGGAAAAAAAATGCCTCAATTTTCCCCTATTTTATGACAACATTCATTTAAATTCTTCATCATTACTTCCTGTGAAAAAACACTTGTCTTCCTCAGAAATCTCCATCATGAAAACAGACACTGTGACAACCGTATTCAGAGGCAGAACCTGGTCATTATTTTTTTGAAATGATGAGGCAAACAGATAGTAAAATACTTCAGCTTGGCAAAGGCTGTACTGCGTAACTTAATGACCATCAGAAAGAAGAAATCTATGGAAACCTCCGAGGGGAATGAGTATTAGAATATAATTACTTAAGAGACCTAACAACAAAATTCTTCTAAGTAATTTTTAATTTTAAGTAGCTATTTATAGATTCATATTTCTTTCAAGTCATCAACAACTAGGATCTGCAGTGGAATCAAGGACCTATCATAGGTCCTAGTTTTCAATTTTTAGAAAACTGGCACATAGCACTTTTCCTAGAAAGCAAAGGAAAATTAACTATATTGAGTTTCTACTATATACTTGGCTATAGATTATTACTTTCATGAATATTACACTAAGTTGCAATCCCTACAATGGTGGCCATCTTGAATGTGTTCCTCGAGGCTATATCTAGAGCCTTGTAGTGTCGAACACAGAGTAGATGTTCAATAACGACAATAGCTATGATTGGCTGGGTACTTATTATTTGCTGTGCACTGTTCCAAGCACTTTTCATATACTAATTCATCTGATTTTCGTAGCCATGTTATAGAATAGGTATTATATCCATACCATAGAAGAGGAAATTGAAGGTAAAAGAGGTTAAGCAATTTGCCCGAAGTCATAAAGGTAGCAGGGCTCATTTGCAAACCTGGGCAGTCTAACGTCTATACCCCACGCTTAATCACTATGCTAGGCTTGGAACAAATCAACATCATTTCTTTTAGGAACAGGTAACTTTTTTTTTATCAAGATAGCTCTGAGATTAATGTAAATGCATTTTTTTTTTTTGTAGCCAGAGATCTTGCCTTCTGTTGCATGGATAAACCAGTAAATTTTCCCTCTTGATTTGTAAATCCCAGGTAAAGGTTCTTTCTCCTGTACTTCACCTCTTGTTCTTCACAGCTCAGTACTAATCATTAGCCCATAATGCAGTGCAGAATTGCCAACACCATCTCGATGATGTAGTTATTTCCAATTGGCACTTGGGAGCAGTGAGGATAGGAGGCATTACTCATAGCCAAGAGTACAGATGTTTCTAATTGCTTTCCATTACCAAGAATAACAGCTGTTTACATCTATCAGCAAATAATTCACAAGAGCTCCAGACTATTAAGATAACACACCCCACCTGGTCACCATCACAAGTTGTCAAGGCCAAGACAGAGGCTGCCAGAATCCCCATTCTGCATCTCTGTTCATCAACTGACAGCATGTGTCACCTTCAGATATCCTTATGTTACCCCACAAGCTCTGGCTTCTTGGTGGCCTGACACATCAAATGAACATATGGATTCTTCATGGCTTTGCAGTAAATGTTTTATGGTTATCTTGCAGCCAAGGACAGCTGACATGGAGGAGCAAGGGACTTTAAAATAGCCTGATGAAAGAATTTCTGCAATGCTTTTTCGCAGAAGAGGAAGAAGTGTTCTGCTTAGAGGAGTTTTGCAGCTGCAATGTATTTAACTCCCTTTAACACACCGACAAATTGCACTGGGTGATAGATTATGCGGTTCAATAGCATCTCCGGGACATGGTGACATGCTTGGCTATACCCCAAAATGGACAGACAATGTTAACAGTTCAATGAACTTTATGAGAGTTTTATCGGCCACAAAAGAATACAAATATTACAACACATAATAGATATTTGGAGTTAAAAAGGCCAATAGTACCTCCTTGCCAATGCAACATTGATCCCTACTGCATATTTTTTCCTGCCTAGTTTAAAGCGACTTGGGTAACTTTTCTCTACTATTTTTTTTTATTATGGAGATGATTCCAGAGTCTACTACAACTTTCTGTGTTACAGCTGAAATTGACTTTCCACACAAACACATGTTATTTAAACCTATGGATATTTTTAATTTATAAAAATAATAGAATATCCTCTATTTAAAACTACATGAGTACTGACAAAACTATGTAAATTGAAATGTTTCCTTATGGTTCATGGTAGCTTGTCTCCAAAATGTCCACCATCAACTCTTCCCTTCCTCTTATTTATGTGTCATTTTCCAGTCAAAAGGAAGAATGTATGGAGCCCTTTGGATCTGGGCTGGCCTCCAGCTTCTCTGACTGATAGTACATGCCAGAGTGATACTTTGCCATTTCTGGACCCACTTCTTTTATTTTTAATTAAATTTATTGGACTGACATTGATTGACAGGATCATATAGGTTTCAAGTGTATATTTGTATGATACAAGATCTGTATATTGCATTACCAAAGTGCCCTTTAATAGAGGATCGAATAAAGAAGATGTGGTACATATATACTATGGAATACCACTCAAACATAAGAAAAGATGAACTACTGCCCTTTGTGACAACACAGAAGGACTTTGAAAATATGCTAACTGAAATAAGCCAGTCAGAAAAAGCTCAGAACCACATGGTTTTCCTCATATGTGGGATATAAAACTGAAACTCTTAGACACAGACAGAAGTGTGGTGGCTACAAGAGCAAGGAGTGTGGGGGGTAAAAGGGGCCTAATATATGGTGACAGAAGGTGGGTTGATTTTGATTAGAATCATCTTTGATAAGAAGATGGGTAGTGGGCTCACAGTGGATCCAATTCATAACAGGACAAAAAGTTTTTGTTTCCTTGTGGGGGCCCTGGAGTGTAGGGGGGTGTTGGGGGTCTGTGCAGGGCAGGTGGCCCAGAACTGTGTGTACCCTTAAAGGTCAATCTAGGCAAGCAGCCCGGAACTATGAGTCATCCTCACATGCCCGTGGGCAGAAGCCCAGGCCTATGTCATTGTACACATGTGCTGTAGTCCCCAATGACCTAAGTTTTGGCCTGATCCCACTATTGTCTAAGATTGTATAAAACCCCTGTAACCAGCAATGTGTGCCAGTGGTGCCAATGGTGCCAGCAGTGCCAGCAATAAAGAGCTTGCTGCTTGCGGTGTGAAGTGCAGCTCCTGTGTCTGCTCTTCATTCTTTCTTCCACTTGGGCCTCTCCCCACCCAAACCTACCCTAGCTGAACAGCTGGGCTCTGATATTCCTTTAATTTGAAACTCTTGTTCTCGGGGAAGCCAAGTACCACGTATGAACCCTTACTACCTTGAGGTGTAAGAAAGCCAAGGTAGGCATGTGGAGGGATTTTATGGAGAAAAAATAATAGCTTTCCCTGAGCTGTCCTGCCATCCTACCCAGGCATCTGAGGTTCACATGAGAAAATGAGCTATCCTGCACATTCCAGGAACCCAGCCATCCCAACTGTCTCTACCTGTTCGTCATCCTAGTTGAGCCTCTAAATATCATGGAGTAGAGGCAGATTGTCCTTGAATTGTTGATGTACAGAATTGTGAACATAATAAATGTTTTTAATGTTATGCAGCAATTGGTAACTGGAACACAGCCCTCACTCCACTTTCCATGAATCCTATCTGGTATTTTTTTAGCATCATTCCACAACACTGGCGATGCAACTGATAAGAGAAAATCATAATGCACACAATAAATGTCATTGCAGTTTTCATCAAAATGAGAGAGAGAAGAAAGGTAAATGCTCAAAATGCGCCTTGCTCCTCTTTTTCTCTGCTCCATGTCTCTTGAACCATTATCAATAAGGAATTTACCACTTTGCCCACAAAATAAGTGATTATCCAGTTTCGGTTTCTGCTACTGTGCAGGATATCAGTTCAAATCACTGTACATAGTTTTTCTGGTCTAAATATAAAACCAACAGTCTGGTTTGAATTAGGATAAAATTCTCAATTCTTTCCAGGAAATTTGGTTATTTTAATACAACTCCAACAAATTTGGGAAACTGTACAAATTCTCTTTTTATAACATCAATTATAAATCTGTAGATGCTATTGGGAAAAGTACCAGTTTTGAAACCTTAAGAAGTGCTTTTACTACTTACAAAGATGTTGCTCTACAACATAGCCTTATTTGTATACATAGCATATATTATACATGTATGTACACCAAATATATATCCATTTTAATGAGGAATAGTTATAATATACATTAACAAATGTATGGTATTCTTCCAGACACTGTACATCTGCTTAACGGTCATGAAAAGAGCACTGCATTAGAACGCAGATCCTCTGCACTGTAGCTCAGCGTTCTAGCCTCCTTACCACATCCCCGACCTAATTAGCAGACTGGCATGAAGCTGTAAGATTCCTTTCATTTCTAAAACTTATAATTCTAATATAATCATACTGTATTTTCTTACCTTATTGCTTATGCATTAATCAAATGGATTTAAACAGCTTAATTCCTATTTCACTTTTTAGGTAGAAATTTAACATTTCAACATTACTTAAATTTTTTCTTATGTTAGTCTAACTTTGTAGCAAAATTAGGAAACTGTTGGTTACTTCCCTCTTAATAATAATGATACAGTGCTAAAGAACCAATATCAACTCACTCTCTGAGTTGAAAAGAAATATTTCCCCTAACTGAATTCAATTGTTTAGCAATGGTATGTTTTCTGAACCATCAAGAACTTGCACCATTTAATGTGCATAAGGAAACACTTTTTTACAAGAGAACAATGCATATTTACTCATGAATATAGCTCAACTTAGAGTAATAAAAGATTCCTTATGCAATTACTTGATACTACATTGACAGATCTTCAAGTAAAGAGGTCCAAGATATAGTCATTTCGGTTTGTCTTTTGAAATTGCAAAATGGTCCCAATTACTTGTACTCCATCCAGGAAAACATTGAGTCTTCACTCAACAAGCCCAATCTTAAGAGTAAAATGAAGCATGTTCTCAAGGATAATGTTGAGCAGGGTTATAAAATCAGGGAAAATTCAGCCTCCTTGACCTTCAACATTCACCTTCTCATAATTTTCTCTCAATCTTTCAGTCACACTAAACTGATAAATAAAAGATCTAATGGAATCCATTTTAATTTCTGACATGAACTTTGTAAGTGTAGACTTTGTAAATGCCTGAAACGACACTATATGTCATTGCTTACTCTCTTTATTGATGAGGCCATCCTTGAGTCTGTATCACATTTTTATTTTGAAACAATTATAGACTTATTGTAAGTCTCAAAAACTGCACCAAGAGACCCTCGAATCTATTATCAGATTCACCAATGCTCCTCGCTGACATTTCCCTTTTGCATTACCCATATTAAAACACAAGAAGATAAGTATATTCTTAGCAAACATGACAAAGTTGCTCTCATATTTATCTTCAAGGGCTGCAGGAAGATAGCTAATTATTAATTAGATTGCAAGTAGAATGATGCTAATACAGTGTTGGTGAACATACTTGCTTCCAGGCTGGCATGATATGGCATGCAAGTTGGCATGCAGTGTTGCATGAACATATGGCAGGCAGCAGCGGCTGTTTCCTTCCAGGAAACAGCAACAGGAACGTCAGCTCCCACAGTGTGGAAGACACCCCGCCCCAAACTCCTCGGTGCTGCTGGGGGTTGAGTGCACATGCCATTTCCCATTCATCGGGATGGAGAAATGAGCTCTTCATGTGGTTTCATGCCAGCAACCACAGGGCCCGGGAGTTTGCTTCCCCCAGACGAGGAGGACAGAACCAGTTCTCTCTGACCGTGGTGTCAGAGTACACATTCTCAGGCTTTCTATTTGCAGTAGTGAGGTTTCATCATTTAAAAAACAAAAAGCTTCTCTCAGGGAAGACAGCAGTCCTTCAAATGGTTGAGCCCTTTGCCTCCAGGCCATTATGTGCTTACAGATAGAAGGGTCTGTAAGGATCTACCTCTGCACTTCAGAGCTGAAAAAGCAGAAACATTCTATGACTTGTACAAAGGTTGAGTATGAATGAATAAGGATTTCAGCATTTCTAGAATTCCACTGCTAAAGTGGTTTATCTTTCATTATTAATCTCTCCCCAAGTGTAATAATCTTCATTCTCTGAAAATTCATCCAACTTTTACCTAAATCTCCACCCCTGAAATTCATTTTCTTCATTTTCTTCTCCATGGCAATAAAGCACATTTAGTATACGATAAACTTGCATCTTTGAAGACTATTATTAAATTTCTCTCAGTTTTCCCTTAGTCAAAATATATAAATTAAGTTTCTTCGGGAAGAAGGTTGTGATTTTGGTCTATGCTTTTGACCATTTATATCTATTCAAACATTCTTATTTGCTTAAATATATAAGCTTGATAATATGTGACTTAATTTCCCATTCTAGAAATTCTACCAAATAAAGATAAGTTAACAAACATGCTTTTGTCTGTCGATGTATTTCTTTTTTATTTAAACAGTTTTAAATTCATGATTTGGTGGAATATGTTAAGAGACTAATTCTTCATTGAAAGAGTGAAGTCCTAATTAAACTCATAAACGAACACTTTCCTTCGTCTTGGTTCCTGTTTTCTGTCCCAAAAGAAGTGGTGACGTAATAAAGCTACTAAAGACCAGAAGGGGAGGGATCCTCTGTGGACTGACTGCTGCCTGAAAATGAACGCTCTTCACACTAGTTATGGGAAGAGTTCCCCTGGTTCCTTCTACTCATAAGACATTTGTTAAAGTTGTCCTTTTCCTGCACAAAAAGATTCTTGAGCGTTGGGAGTGTCAAACTATCAGTTCTAAGAACTTGGCTTCTGGAGGAACCACCACGCCAAACTGCAAGAGAGAACAGGACCTCTGGTGCCGCACCAACCAGTGCCGTTGTGCTGGGGGGCGAAAACCTGAACCACCTCTGCGACCGAGAAGCTTGGTTTCTCTTCTCTCTTCAGGCAATCATATGAATATGTGATTTTTTTTATTGCTGTGGCTGTTGTCATTATTGGATGTTTCTATGTGATCTGCTGTTTTTCCGGGGGCGGGGCGAGTCCCCATCAGGATGTGTGCCAGGCAGAGCAGAATGCCATTAGGCGGAGAACTGCGGCTGCTGTCAGTGAGCTGCCTCCCTCGCAGGGGACTCATCTCTGCAAGTGCCGATCATAATGGACTCCTTCACTAAGTGACTTTGGATGAACAAGGCTTTGGCAGAGGCTCTGCAAGTCCCACACTCTGCTATAAAACTGAATGCCCATGTCATGGACACTCAGGAGAAGTGGGGATGTGAGGGCAGGTGGGTGGGAGAGTCATATCGAAAAGGCACAGACAACACTGCAGAGAGGAACAGGGGAATATGAGTCTGCAATGAAATCTGCCCAACAGGCAAAAAGACCGAGCAGGGACCCAACACATTCAAAGGAACGAAGTGCATTTTTACAATGATTTCAATCCTAATAATTCTACAGGGGAGAAATAAACAATTAACAAACACAAAGAATTTTAATAGGTGGGTGAAAACACTTCAGAGAAAAATAAAGCAGGGTTAAGGGGGACAGAGAGTGGTACAGCATACAGAAGGGATTAGTGTTATTTTGCAAAACTTGGTCTGGAAATGCTTCTCTGACAAGTTAAAATTAGCTGAGATTTGATGAGGCCAGGATATAAGCCTTGTGTGTAACAGGAGGAAGTATATCAGGCAGAAGGAACAGTAATGCAAATGCACTGAGGTAGGAGTGCTATGGCTGTGAAACATGGAAGTGCTATCTCAAAGAACAGGAAGACACCCCAGTGGGTAAAAGAAAATAAGTTAGAGGGAGAGTTTTGTAGGGGTCAGGAGGTCAGATCAGGTGGAATTGGAGGTCCAGCATGAGTTTGAAATTTCTTTCTCAGTGAGAGGGGAAGCAAAGGAGGGTTTTGAGAAGAGAACTACTTAATCTAGCTCAGGTTTTAAAAGAAATCGCTTTGCTGCTGTGTGGAGCACAGATTGTGGTAGAGAAGAAACAGCAGTGGGAATACAGGTTTGGAGGTTATTAAAGGAATCCAGATGAGAAATAATGGTGGATTAGCACCAGGGTTGTACTGGCACAGTGGACAAAAAAAAAAAAAAAAAAAAGGCCAGACAAAATATCATTTGAAGGTAAAGCCAAGAGTTTGCTGATAAAATGGATCCAGGGTTTAGGAAAAGAGAGAAGTGAAGACGCCTCCAGGGGTTTTAATCAGAGACACTGAAAGGAGAAGATTACCATTTATTCAGCTGTGGAAGACTGGGAGAGGAAAAGGTTTGGGAGAAAATTAAGAAGTCTATTTTAGATATTTGAAGTTTGAAATGCTAATTAGATATTCAAAGAGAGAAGTTGAGTAAGTAATTAGATCAATAAATATGAATGCAGAATGCAGAGAGCCTCTATCAGTGGGATCCAGCAATGAGAAGTTGGGGCTGAAGTCTCATTGGACTAGAGATGGTCATCAAAGCCATAGAACTGGATGAGATCCCACGGGAAGTGAGTACGTGATAGGAAAAGGCTCAAGGACTGAATGCTGAAGCAATCTAGCATTTAGAGAATGGAAGAATGCTGTATCAGCATAACAGAGAACATGTTTCAAGGAGAAGTGAATAACTGTTCCAAATGCGGATGGCAGGTTAAGAAATACAAGAAATAAGAATTAAACTGTAGAATTGGCTATGTGAAGATCCCCGGTGCATTTGGAGCATGGATAAGTCTTATTGACATGGTGCAAAGACAATGGGAAAATAGAGCATGTGGGAGATAGTGACAATAGACAACTGGATCACTTGGTTTTGTTGTAAAAGGAGCAGAGAAATAGGGAAGGAGCTGAAGGAAAATGATAGGTTAAGGGAAATTTAATATAGAAGTTGTGCAGCTTATCAACACGTGAATGGTGCAGAGTTAAAGAAAAAAATTTATTTTTCAAGGCAGGGACCAATTGCAGAAGAGAAATTGTCAAAGAGAATAAGATCAAATACAGTGTTTCTCACACTATCTAGTAATGAAAAAACACGTTTTTTTTCCCAGTCTATCAAAGACCAACGCTTTTGTACAGTACAGCACAAAAAATTGTTAGAGTAATGAAATAACGTCACATTATATACACATTATATACTGTTTTTAATTATTAGATTCAGCAGACATAAAACCAACTCCATCAAATTGTTATAAAAGTTTCTATGCATTTATTCTCCATTTCTCTACTTGTCTCATCACAAACTGGTAGCAGTTACCAGCCCGTGGCCAGCAGCAGCCTGTAGTTTGTCCTTTAAATAGGGCTGATCTAGTGCATAACTGCTGACTTAAATCAGAGAAGGGACAGTGTATACAAAGTTAAATGCCGGGAAGGCAGGGAATATGGGTTCGGATGGAGCCAGAACAGTGGACTCCTGGGAAGATGTGGAGCTTATCCTCTGTCGGTTTGTATTTCCTCCGTGAAGATAGAGTGAGAATGAAGACGGGTGTTGGAGGAGTAAGGAGAGATTAGATTACAAGGTAGAGTCTAGAAGAATGAAAGTATAAACTGACTAAGGAAATCTAGGAGGATTCACTAGTACCAAAGTCTCACATGAGATTTAAGGTCATGAATTTAAAGTTAGTCCAGATAGTATTGCTCTGTGTGTATGTGTGTGTGTTTGTGTGTGTGTGTATAGTCCCCCCTTCTTGGAGAGTTAACAGGATATTAGCATATTAGAAGCACTGAAAAACACTAAAATTTAGAAATCTACTTATCCACCTATAATCTGGTGTTTCCAGGTCATATACTCCTCTCTTTTTTTTAATCGTATTTTTCCATTACTATCTTGTCACCTTATCACCCCTCTGCCTGCAATCACACACACACACACACAGACACACACACGGCTTATTTAAATTATACTGTGTTGCTAATAATGTATTTCTTCAGAGAGCACTTTGCAGAACTAATGTTTAAAGTAAAAACCTTTGAGAATGCTGCTCTAGATATTTCTACACACTTGGATGCCTATTTCTGTTACAGAACTGAGGGATCAGGATATTAAGTGGCTGAAAATGGCAGCATTATACTATCTAAGTTCGACCCTGTGCCTCCATATTTTTCCCAGTGGCCCTGTATTTTGTTTAAGCTCAGAGTAATTATTCCCTAACCAACCCGTACACAGAGTCCAGGATATAGGCACACGATAGCCCTGTTTCATGCCCTTCTTCCCCCGTATCAGTGATACAAACGATGTGAGTCATGACCGTCTGAGTTATTCCATTCTACTGATTCTTAGACTCTCTTATGCATATAGTTCACTATATATCATTATATAGTGAATATTGTATAATACAACTTTCCAAAAATACGCACTGTTTCCTTATGAAATATTAGAATCGCAGAAGGTGCTGCAGAGGTCATCTGGTCTCACAGTCAGCCAAAAGAACACCTGAAGCACCCAGGGCAGATGGCCGCCTGGCCAAAGGGTGTCCAGCCGGACTGAATGTGAGAGCCAAAATTTACCAGTGTCATCAACAAAGAGCTTCATTTTTTTAAAAATATAATAACTAGGCAGAATAATGCAGAATAAACACTTTCATAAAAAATGTTCGAATGTTTCAATGATAGATTTTTTTTTAGCCCTCTCAAAAGATATTTACTTGAATCGTATATCAATGTGCTTACGACTGCAGCTCTTAATCTCTCCTTTTCATCTTCATTTCAAGGCCTACTGATGTAGTTCTAAAAAGTAGCACATAGCTCGAAGGCCAAAGGAGATCCACCACTGGTTTTTATAATACCACAGTAGTATTTTGAAAAGACTTAACAAAATTAATTTAAAGGGATGATTTGTTAGTTTCAAAGGGTCTCTCTAAAACATTGCATTTTTTGTTTTTTCTCCCAATATTCCAAGTAAAGAAAGTATTTTAGAAATGAAAAACAAAACTAAAGAAAGTTTCAGTGAGTATAAATGACTTCCCTAAAGGCAAAGAGAGAGTAGGTACATAATCAGCATTTCAACTCAAGGTTCCTGGATAGTTAAGTTTTCCCTTCCATCTTATTACAGTTTATTTTCAGGCCTTCTGTGGTCAAATGGTTTCCCTTCCTTAGCCTCCAACAGTGTTCAGCAGAAATGGAAACCAGGTGACTATAATCCTGCATATGCCTTCCTAGCACAGAGGATGTACAGTATGTATTCACTTAGTCAAACAGAAATTCTCTGTATACTATATCTAATGTCCAAATTCATCCTGTCCTGCCCTACAGAGGGTACCATGATAGCACAGTCAGACATCAATCGAGTGTTCATTGTTGGAATTTGGATATTGAGGAAGCCGCTTTAAAACAGCATTGTATTCTGGAAAGATGGCAACTGTGGTGGCAACCTTATTTTTGCATCTTCCAACATCCCCATCAAAACATATGGTAAAACAAAAACAAAGAACATTTACAATAAAACTAAATAACAAAGTGTCCCAACTAACCTCAAAATATAAGTGGACACGGACAAATCACCAATAGACACAAGATTTGAGTGTTACTACCATCTATGCAGAAGAAGTATGAAGGAAATGACAGTATTATTACTATCGGACTTCAGATGAAGATGACCATAAAATACCAAACACATATTCACTGGAGAGTACAATGAGCCAAACTGATGCAGTATCTAAATCTGTAAAGGTTTTGCCCAATTCTACACACGGTTACTCTAACAGGCCTGCAGTCTGGACTCTGACCTCTCAGAAACGGCCTATGAGCAGGGGTCCAACCTGTGGCCTGCAGGCCGCATGCAGCCCAGGATGGCTGTGAATGTGACCCAACATGAGATCATAAATTTACTTAAAACATTATGAGATTTTTTTTGTGATTACACGTCACAACATATTTAATGTGTGGCCCAAGACAACTCTTGTTCTTCCAGTGTGGTCCAGAGACACAAAAAGGTTGGACACCCCTGCTAGGGTTTCCTTCTAAGATAGGTACCCCCATACTGAGGAGAAACTCTGAGAATGAAATAAAAAATGGGCAAGACAGGGACTGAAATGAAGAAATGCAAAAATTTGGATATAAGTCAAGGACAGGCAAAGCCAAGCAATCTCATGTTTTCTTTCTATGGTTTAAGGAAAACTAAATTCACATAAATATGAGTAATAGGAAAGTATTATGGTATTATGGTCACAACTTAGAGAAATTCACTATAAGGAATGTGAAGCAGAATAACATTCCTTCAGGCAATAAAGCATGACACAAAACATGTCCGAATATAAATCTAAATGGCAGCCTACTTTCCAAAATGAGCCACAATGCAAAAATGAAATGATACAAGATAAGAAATAACAGCAGAAATCATAATTAGAAAATCTCAGAAATGAAGAATACCTCAAAGAATTAAGTGAAAATATCTTTAGAAATGAAGATCAAACTAGAAGTAACACAAAAGCCAATAATACAACAAAAATGCTTAAGAGTAATATAAAATAAAAAGGAAATTTTAGAATTAAAAAAATGAAGAAAGAGATAAAAGGGTTTTGAAAGGAGTACATATTAAAAACAGGCAAAGAAAACCCAACTTACAAATATTAGGTGACCTAAAGAAGAAAACCATACCAAGAAAATTCAATATTAAACTAAGCGCTAAACTATAAGAAAATTTCAAGAAAACTTTTCTAAAATACTTTTAAAAATATATGGGAAACATTAGACTGTATACCTAAAAATATTGATGCAGAATTTTATATATATATAAAATTATATAATTTTAAATATAAATATATTACATATAATTTTATATATAATTTTTCAACATGTGAAGAATCCTTGGAAAAATTAAATTATTATTTGCACAGTCTTACAGAAGTAACACAATTAAGAGTCTCAAAGAAAGAACATGTCAGAATTCTATTTCATAAAAACTTACTGTCAGGGACAAACAGCATAAAAAACTTGTCAGAAACATGCAAGCATCAGAAGATATTGTTCTCAGTAGTGCTTCATGAGGAACTTTCTAGAAAACAGGCTTCAGACAACCAAAATGACCAGAGAACCATCAACACAAGTAGCATTAAATATGCAGTTACTAGTGTAAGATTAAATGGTAATTAAAAGAGAATATATAATGTAATGTTTCTATGTGTTGTCAATGTAGTAATAATATAACTCTAAAACATGGAGTGGGGGAAGGAAGAGCATATGCAAAATAAATTTTAACTCTTTTAAATAATTACACTGGGACAATCGTAATAGTACTGTTTTCTGAGACTGCTATATATATAGTTTTTTAAATAAAATAAATAAGTAAGTTTTGGATACTCTAGCTCTATCTTCCCCTGTGAGCTTGAGAAGTAGGATTGGGAAGAAACATCTCCTTATAAAATTACTCCAGATAATTTATAAACATAAAATAGAATTAAAACTGTGCTGTCTAATGTAGTAGTCAATAGTCAACAGAGCACATGCAATGTTCCTTGTCCAACTAGAGATGTGATGTAAAATATACAACATATTTCAAAGATTTAATACAAAAAAGTAAAATATCACATCAATAACTTTATTATTAACTACATGTTAAAAGAACATTTATATATTGGATTAAACATATACATTAATATATAACATTATTAAAATTAATTTTACAAGTTCTTTTTGACAAAACTACAAGAAGATTTAGAATTACACATGTAGTTCACATTATTTCTATTAAACAGCACTAAATAAGAATATTGCCATTTTGGAATCCTAAAGACTTAATGGATCTACTCAGGAACATCAATAGCAGCTAATATGAAGGTAAAGTTGAGACATAATGTGTCCCTTTATCAAAGCATACAACAGCATTTATTATTTCACCCAAGGGATGCAACCAGAGTCTGATTAAATCCCTAGATCCAGATGTTCATTCCCAGGAAACTGAGAGGGTAAGGGAGCATCTTAAAGTGAACTACGGGTGAAAAAGTGATCCAAGCCATAAACGTAACACTGAGAGATACAAAAAACATTCCTTATGCTTCAACCCATTTTCCAGACAGGAAAAATCACTGTAGTTCTCAAAATACACAAAACAGTACAAGAAAGTATACCAAGCAACTTAATGGAGTGTTTAGTTCATTTACATTTAATGTATTTATTGACAGAGTATATATGGGCTCTGTCCAGAAAGTATCCAGTCATACCCATGTTGAAAATAGGCATTTATTGAAGAACATACAAGATGCAAGAAACATTGTACACAGGACAAATGACACACACCTCAGTCCTCCTCAAAGTAAGCACTTTGGGACCTCCCACAGTTCTCCCAGCGTCTCTTCCATTGTTCAAAACACTTTGCAAAATCCTTTGTTGGAATTGCCATCAGCTGCCCCATCGTATTTTCCTAAATCTCATTGACAGTCTGAAATCTCTTTTCTTCCAGAGGTGATTTTAGTTTTGGGAAAAGCCAGAAGTCACAGGGTGCCAAATGTGGGCTATAGGGTGGCTGATTCACCTGAGTGATTTGATGTTTTGACAAAAAACTCTGCACAAGACGTAACCTATGAGTGGGCATGTTGTCATGATAAAGCTGCCATTCACCTTTTGTCCAGAGCTGTGGCCTTCTGAATCACCCAAATAGTTTTCATGGAGGGATGTTCAAGCTTAATGCAAAATTTGATGCAGATTCGTTGCTCTACTCACTCATTCATTTTGAATGCAACAGCTAAACTACACATGCTCATTCAATGATGTCTACCACCCCCACTGACTAGTACAGTGAAGTCATCATTGTTCATGCATATACATTGTAGTCCACTCTCTTTGGCTGCCAGGTTACAACAATTTCATACATTAAGAAACTTGATAATTTTCTAAACCAAGAAAAACAGAAATGTTTATTTGATTTTTTTCTGATGTAAATAAATACTTCAGGAATTTCAGTGAGGTATGTTTAAGATAGGAAATGTTTATCTATTTTGAAAACAAAGACTATTCTAAGAATGTGCATCCCGTATTAAATCTAGTAATAGCCTAACATAAAACCCCAGAAATTTTTTGCCACTTTTTCTATTTTTGCTATTGTAAATTTTTGGATTTTTAGTTCTTCATAGTCCACTCCTACTATTTTTCAATGAACAGATCCCAGACCCTGTGCATGCTTATCACCCCTTGCAGATACTATTCCACTCCTTTTAAGAATACGCCAAACTCTGGCACCACTCAATAAATGTTTTATAATTCTTTTTTTAAAAAGTGCGGTATTGAGTAGTGGTATAAGTGGTACCATAAGAGTGGTATTGCTGGGTCATGGAGTACATATGTATATATTGAGCTTTAGTAAACAATGGCCCAAGAGCCTTCCAAAACATCTGAAACTTACCTTCCCACTAACAGTGTACGAGAGTTCTGGTCACTCCATATCTTCACCAACACCTTTTTTGTTTTAACCAAAATAGTATCACATTGTGAATTTAATTTGCATTCTTGATGAAAAGCAAGTTGAGCCTTTTTCATATGTTTATTGTTCTGTGGATACCCTCATTAGTAATGTGACTGTAAAGGTCTTTCTTTTTCTGTTAGTTTTGAAGAGTATTTTCCTTTGTTGGATATAGGTTTTGAGATTATTTTTATTCCATTCTGAGGCTTACCTTTTCACTCTCTCAAAGGTATATTTTGATGAACAGTGGTACTTATATTTAATACAGTCTTTTGGGCATTTTCTTTAAAAGCTTTTATCATTTTGGTCTTCATTTGATTCGACTACCTCATAGAATTGTTAAAATGTGATAAGGGGAACGGAAGTACTTTCTAAACAGTTAAGCAGGTATGACAACATTGGTTATTACAATTTACAGTGAATATGCTTAATGAATTTCAGGGTCCCACAGACCATAATTAACATCTCACTTCTGCCACTTATTATCTGAGTGGATTTAACAAAGTGATTACTTCTCTAGTTCTCAGTTTCCTAATCAATAAAATAATAATAGAAAATAACTGCTAAAATTATTGTAAAAATTAAATTAGGCAATGCATGTAAAGTGTTTAACATATCATTTGGTTAACATAGGTTAAAAAATCAGTTATTATTTTCTTACATATATGATAGAAGTGTAGGTGAACAAGAGAAGAGGAAACCCAAAATTCTTGATTCCCAATAATAGTAAATTTCTTTGAGAAAGTAATAAATTATTTTTGTGTTCAGAATAAATATATTTAGTTTTAATATTGATACTGATCATATATGCTCTTGGTATTCTCCATGGTTTTTCACTTGAATTAATATAAAATTACTAACCAAAACATAAATCTAAAAATTCTTGAAATTTTTATATTCAGATATTATTAATTGAATGGTGTTTTTTTAAAAATACAGGATAATCTTAAATTCAATCTTAACTTCAGAAAACACAAATGTTCAACCTAGTTGGCTCTATCTTCTCTAGGGAGTTGGATTATTCAGGTAGGTTCTTTCATTTTCCATGCTGACTCACTAGAACACTGGTTGTGAAGTAAAATATATCTGGGTTTGATTTCCATTTTCCCCACTTACATCCTAGTCTCCTTACCTGTAATATGAGATAATAATTCCTATTGCTCATATTTATCAATTAAGAATTTGAGGATACAGCCCTGGTTTGTGTGAATTGAGCTCTGGCCTGTGGACCAAAACATTGCCAGTTAGGTTCCCAGTCAGGGCACATGCTTGGGTTCTGGGCCAGGTCCCCAGTTGGGGGCATGAAAGAGGCAGCTGATAGATGTTTCTCCTGCAATTGATGTTTATTTCCCTCTCTTTCTCCCTCTTTTTCCCTCTCTCTAAAAATAAATAAATAAAATATTTTTAAAAAGGATTTGAGGAGATACACACACACACACACGGCTATTATATAGTTACTACAGATACTCAGCTCACAGAGTAGGGGATAGGACATCACCTGTACTTTACCATTATCTAAGGTACTCTCGACATTGACAGGGTAAAGGAATTAGCTCTGCACACTTCCATTTACTCCTTCCTGTATTTTCACAGCAATCTATTATTTATAAGTTTGGGAGTATTATTTTATAATCATCAAACCTGTTTTATATGGACAATCTCTGAATACCTTGTCAATTTATTATTTTTAAATATATAATCTTTATTATATTTTTTCAATTACCATTTAGTCCCCTTAAACCTCTCTCCTCCCAGCAATCACCACCCTGTTGTCCCATGTCCATGGGTCCTTTTCTTTTTTGTTCAATCCCTCCACCTTCAACGTCCCCCTCCACTAGCTGTCATCTCAAGTGATTCAGAAGGACGAATTTATCTGCACAAATGTTGAGCAGTGAGGGATTACTTTAAAAGTAAATATTTTGTATTAATCATTGGGGAATCTGGGTAACAGCTTGTGGCAGACTTCAGGATTCGGTAGCACTGTAGCAACCAAAAAAACAATTTAAACACTATAGCTTGTACATGAGTTCTGTCCAGAAGGTATCCAGTCATGTAATGTGGAAGAGAGAGACATTTACTGAAGAAAATACAAGATACAAGAAACGTTGTACATAGGACAATGAGGCCTCAGTCCCCTTCAAAGTAGGCACCTTGGGACCTCACACAGTTCTCCCAGTTGCCATCAGCTGTCCTGTCATATTTTCCTGAATCTCATTTACTGTCCGAAATCTCTTCCCCTTCAAAGGTGATGCTAGTTTTGGGAAAAGCCAGAAGTCACACGGTGCCAAATCTGGGCTGTGAACGGGCTGAATCACTTGGGTGATTTGATGTTTTGCCAAAAATCTCTGCATGAGGCATGATGCATGAGTGGGTGCATTCTTCTGATGAAGTTGCCAGTTACCGGTTGCCCCTCGATGTGGCCTGAATCATCCAAATAGTTTCCATGGAGGAATGTTCACGTTTAAAGCAAAATTTGATGCAGACTCTTTGCTCCACTCACTCAGTCATTCTGAATGCAACAGCCACACAGTACACATGCTCACTCAACGGTGTCTACTGCCCCCACTGACTAGTACAGTGAAGTCATCGTTCATGCCTGTGCATTCCAGTCTGCTCTTCTTGGCTGCCAGGTTACATTGATGTCACACAAACCATTCTCATCAGTAATCTATTCTAAAAAATATTTACATTAAATTAATTGCTAAACACTATGGCTTGACAAAACCATATGGTTAAAGTTAGAGCTCTGAAATTAAATTAAATGAGTTAACATTTGTAAAGTAATTAGTACAGTGCCTGTCATATAGTAAGCTCTATTTAAATGTTTGACTACAAATAATGAGTGTATATCATTTGGAAACATATTTCATCAATTTGTTTCTTCTAAGAAAAAGGTCAAAGTATTTTTAATATTCCTTTAAAGTCCTATTAATCCTAAAATAGGGTTGTGTATTTTATTCATAAATTAATTTATTTAACACTTATTGAATATTTAATACATTTCAGGCCCTATTGTATCTCTCAAGGGAGCTAAGACATGTAGACAAGTGTTTAAAATATGATAATTGCTATCCTCTACAAATTGCATTGATCCATGGTGTAGTTGCTCTTTACACCTTTTAATTTTTATTTTCACTCTTAGACAGTGCCAAAGATAACTTATAATGAGAGTTTAACAACTACTAAAGAAAACCAATATATTTTTGTTGGCTCTGAGGATGCAAAAGGAACTGAAAAAAGAGCTGAAAGCATCCTCGATAGGTAGGAAAATGTTTTGTTTATGATCATGACAAGCTTCAAGGGACCTCGCTGTGATGGACAGAAGATAGATAAACAGAAATACTTCTCTTTTGAAACATGTCTGTACAATCTAAAACAATTAATCTTGCCGGAGTCAGTCAGCTCTAATGGTGCTGCCTGGTATGGGTCATTCATCAAAGCCCACCAATCCATCACTCAGGACCAGATACACTGCTCGGCAGGTCTGCCACTCCTGCTGCCTGCCTAGATGCCTGAGAACCTTTGTGAGGCAGAGAAAGCCCTGGGAAATTACTTGTTTGTCTTAAAAGAGGGAATCTGAAGCTATTCATACTCAATGCTATTGATTTTAATAAAGACGTCAACAAAAACTACCTCCTCTACCAACACGAAGCTCATCTACTTTGACAAAAGTCTGACAGTGTGTCCTCCTCTCAAACTCAAAAGTCTAGGCATGACAGATCATTCTTGTCAGCATGCACATATTTTTTAATATCTCTCATTAAAAAAAAATAAAACCCTTATTAAAGCTGACATCCCTTAGAACTAATATCCCATTTCTTTGATCCCTGTTTTAAAAAATATTTCTTTGCTTCCTATTTCTTTTTAAATACTCTCTGGTTAGATTTTCATTACTTCATTGAAATTACTCATGCCAAGGTCATCGAAAACATACTTCTTCCTCCGCCCAATGAACAAAAAGTTTCATTCTTCCTCTCCCTCTCTTGAACACTTCTTTTTCTCCTCCCTTTTAGAAAACCAAATGGTTTTCCTACTTCACTGACTACTCCTAAATCTCCTTTGCTAGTTTCTCTTAGCAGCGCAAGCTGTTGGGTGTGCTCTGGAAGTGTTTTCTGCCCCTCTTCTCTACACTCACCCCCTAGGTGATCTCTGCCTTTCCAGTGGTTATAAATACCATTACTATACAGTAAGTTCCATAATTTGATAACTCCATCCAAGATCTCTCCTAACTCTATGTTTTTATAATCACTACCTATTTGATGGCTTTACTGGAATGTTCAAGAGGTATCCAAGCTTAATACACTCAAACTAGCACTCTTGGATTTTCAGGTAAACCATGGTTTTCTTCTAGTCTTTTCCATCTCAGTAAATGCTATACACCCTGCCAGTCATGCCCAAAACCTTTCAGTTAAGTTTTAGCCCTCTCTTATTCTCACTACACTCCCTATACAATCAACCAAGTTCCAAGGCTACTTCTCACCACCTCTAACTACTGCCTATATCTGTTATCATCACTCATGTTGACAAATTCAAGGGCCTCATAACTGGTCTTGTATCCTCTTTTGTCCTTCTTGAATATGGTCTTCATTCATATGTACTTGTAAAAAAAACTATATATATATTATATATATATATATTATACACACACACACACACACATACATACACACACACAGAGGGTCTGGCAGAATTAACTCCTGCTTGAGTGTGGTTGGTAGGGTATGTGACTGTCTTGCATGACATGGACAGCATTTTGACCATTTTACCTAAATGTCATATGGTCTGTTTGAGTGTGATATTGTTATGTTACAGAATTACAGGCTTATGATTTTGTAATAAAAAGGGGTGTTATTTGTGCCAGACCCTCTGTGTGTGTGTGTGTGTGTGTGTGTGTGTGTGTGTGTGTGTGTGTGGCGTCTTTCCCTTGCTTTAAACATTTTAACGATTCTCTAGAATTAATTCCAAATTCTACACCGTGGCCTTTGAGGCCCTGGGCAGTCTGGCCCATGTATCTATTGAACATCACCTCTTTCTACTCCTGTCACTCCTTTTCAGCCACACTCACCTCCTTCTTGATCCTCAAATGTTTTTCTGCCCTAGAACATTGTGTTTGTTGCCTTTTGCATAAACATACTTCCCTCAGAGCTGTAATATAAATCTCTTCTCTTCACTTTATATAATTATCTGATCAAATTTCACTTTTTACAGAGGCCTTCCCCAATCACTTTCCTTTCTTCCATCATTCTCTATACTATTATCATGCTATATTTTTTATTACAGCATTTACCAAAAATTTATAATACATTTCTATATTTATCTAATTGTTCATTATCTATCTCCTCAAGGAAATGTATGTTTTATGAAGACAAGTACTCAGTCTCTTTTGTTCACCTTTTCCCCCAGCTCTAGGAGACTGCCTGGTGTATTTCAAGTGCTCAAAAAATAATACTGAATGAGTGGAGTTTTTAAATTAAATAATTTGGGTAAATAATCTAATAAGGTCCCTTATTATTCTTATATTCTCTGGTTCCAAGTCATTAAGTGTTGTCTCCTATAAGAACTGCTATTGGGTCTCAATTTCCTGTGTAGTGATGTTGAGAGAATATTGGCAAAGGAAGAAGGGGTTGGGATAAATTGTGTGGAAGCCACTCCAGGGAAGATGCCAGCTGCGGGGAGAAAAGGATAACATTCTCAAATTCAGTGATGACGAAAAATGTCTGGAAAAAATAATAGGCTTTCAGACGTGTATGACACAGACCTAGTAATGACTTTCCTCACATACGGTTTGCTGAGGCAGACAAACACACCACTCTACCCTGGGCCTATAAAGACAGCTATCAGAATACCTATGGATAGTTGCAATACTCATGCAAAATTCCTTCAGCTCTGACCTTCTGCGCAATCTGTTTTTCACTGCTCTCGAAACCATACGTACCTCTGAATTCCTGGCTTTAAAACTGCAGCCTCGAATCTTACCTCTGCCGTACTGCAGTGGGTATTTGAACCCCGCCTACCCCTGACCTCATTATGACTCTAGATCTGCGGAGTCCATGACCTTGTGGAGGAGCCTTCTTGCCTTGCCCTCTGCCTCAGGAGACCCAGACTGGACCCCAGTACGCAGGTGGCGCTCACTGCACCAGCCCTGAGTGCCTAGAGAGGGTGATTTCGACGGATTAAAATTCTAGATCAAAGGAATTAGAATTCTAAGTGACTCTCTGCAATGAATTTATAAACCAACAATTAGTGGATTTAGTCATATTCAAGACCTCTTTGCATTCTTTACACGAGTATCCTAATTAATTAAATAGTGCACTGCAAGTGTTCAGTTTCCTTTTGAGCCTGTCTGTGTGTACGAGCGTCCTCTCACGGCGTTACCAAGCTGCCGTGCCGCGTCGGGATCAGAAGTAAGCAGGGTCGGCTGAGGAATTTAACCACATTTTTCAAAGTGTGTTAAATAAGTCTGCTTTCAAGATTTAATTGCTACTTGCTTTTCATAAATAGACTACACTTCCTTTTTTCCTGAAGGTATTACTAAATTTTACTTTTTACCTGTCCATTTAGTTAAAATGCTTAACCATATCTTAAAAGACACTTTTAAATTAATATTTGGAACATTTCTGTTAAAAACTGCTTAAATTCTCTTTTTTAAGAACTATAATAGAATGTTTAAATGGAGTAGTAAAATTATTAATTTTTAAATTTTGTCTTGGAAACATATCATAATGATGGGAATATTAACAATGATCCCATTTTAGTGCAATAAATACTATTTTACTGAGACATAGATAATAAATACTAAGTGAAAAAGATAACAGACAAAGAGCTAAACACAAAGTTAGGCAATATACCTATCATTTATTCAACAGACATATATTGATGCCTTATCATTTAGTACTATTGGAAGTAACCTAATGAAGCAGAATTGACAGGATATTAGTGAATTTGTTTCATAAAAAAGACAATGTGCATATGATAAATGCAATGGTGAATAAGACAGGAAAGATTTTCTTTCATGGAACTTGCAATTTAGTGGTGGAGAAGGAATGGGAAACATGCCATCGAAAAATAAACAAAATAATTTGAAAGATTACATTACTCTCCCATTACCTATCTTTCAAACATTATTCGTGTTAAGTGTGTGTGAAGGGGAGAGACGTGAATCCCATGTTTTCTGCCTTAGTTTCCCTTATGTAAAACCAACAATTTTTGTAAAGATCTTTTTAAGATAAACACACTAAATGAAGCACCATCTCTATGATTTCTTCATTTAGTTTGAAGATGCTTTTGTATGAATAACCAACCACCAAGGCCACTATTTTCTAAGACCATGGTATTAAAGTACTCTGATAGATGACTGAATAAAGAATATGTGGTACATACAGAGTGGGGCAAAAGTAGATTTACAGTTGTGACTATGTGAAACACAGAGTTTATTCTTGTATTATTATTAATTATTGTATCATTTTCTCTTTTTTAAGATTTTATTTATTTTTTGAGAGAGGGGAAGGTAGAGAGAGAGGGAGAGAAACATCAATGTGTGGTTGCCTCTCATATGTCCCCTTCTGGCCCATAACCCAGGCGTGTGCCCTGACTAGGATTCGATCCAGAGACCCTTAGATTCACAGGCCAGCGCTTAATCCACTGAGCCACACCAGCCGGGGCTACCGTACTACTTTCCATAGGAACAACTGTAAACCTACTTTTGCCCCACCTTGTATATACAATGGAAAACTACTCAGCCATAAGAAAAGCTGAAATACTGCCACTTATGACAACATGGATACATCTTGAGAATATCATGCTGAGCAAAATAACTCAGACAGAAAAAGTCAAGAACCAAATGATTTCACTCATATTTGGGATATAAAATTGAAAGCAGCAAATGAGCAAACAAATAATAACTCATAGACACAGGCAACAGTAGGTGGTTACCAGAGGGAAGGGGGGTGGAGAGTAGTAAAGGCAAAAGGGTTCCAATATAAGGGGACAGAGGAAGATTTCACTTTGGGCGGTAAACCCAATGCAATATACAGATGATGTATCATAGAAGTGTACACTTGAAACATATATAATTTTATTAACCAATGTCACCCAATATATCAGAATGAAAGACGGAAATAGGAAGGACGGGAGGGAGGAAGGAAGGGGTCATTGGAGGGGTCCTGAGGTCTTCAGAATCTGAGAACATCTTTTTTGGTGGGTTGTGCTCCAGGGTTTTCTCTTAACTACTTATACATCAGAAAGAGTCCTGCATTGACCTCAGACTACTACCAGAGATTTCCAACTTGATCCAGCCCCATTAAATGACTTCAGTAACCTAAAAAAGCATTTGACCTGGAAATCTGATCAACGACCAGAGGGTATCCCATCCTTCAGTATGCCCAGCAAGCAGCAGGATTTCTTAAACTGTCCAAATCCTAATTCTTATTTATAATTAGAAGTGGATCAAGGGAACCCTATCTTCTCTCCTTTCTGAAAACCATTGCACAAGTCAGTAGTAATCCAGCCTGGTGACTCCTATAATATGAACTACCATGTAGCCGACAGGTCTACTTTATCCCTGACATATGTTTCATATTCTAAAGTAAGAACTGAACCCCAAAGTGGATAACACCTATTAAGACATTTGGAATAAAATCTACATTTACAAAATTTCTTTTAAATCTCCTAGGTAAGTAGTGTGTCAATCATGACAAACAGACAGAAACACACACATTAATTTGAACAGTGAAAGTTTAATATAAATATTATAAACATAACTAACTATATTATGAATATAATTTTAAAAGATGCTATAGAATATTCCAGGGATGAGGGACAAAACCCAATGAAAGAATAAATTTGAAAGAGGATCTCCATAAATCTGAGCTTCATACCTCACTGGAGAAGGTGTTATTGAAATCCATTGGATGGCAGAGATTTCACTGTTTCCGTAGTCCAGACAGATCTACAATTTTTGAGTAATCAGGAAACATCCTCCATGTTACCAGTGGGCTGAAGTTGGCAAACATGAAATTGCAGCCAGAACTGGCAAGCCAGAAACACCTTCCAGGGTGCAGGTGGATTGAGGCTGGCAGTCAAAGAATTACAGTTGGAACTAACAAGCAGGGAATGCCCCTCCAAGGTGCCGGTGGACCACAGCTGTGAAGCTGACTGCTGGAGTGCCTACAAGACTAAGTAGGAGACCACTCACGGGGATGCCTATGCAATATGACAGAAAGCCATCCATAAGACTGCCATTGAAACTTAATGGGTATGACTACATATCTTCGCATGTGCCACTTGTAACCATGCATTCGGAATGAAAAGCTACTGGGAACACAAGGAAACCAGGGAGTAAAGCCCCTTCTTCCTGCAATGTTCCCCCAGTGGCCTTTACTGCCAATGTTTAACATCATCAAGTCAGGCGCAAAGAAGAAAGGCTTATAAGGTCCATCTCAATTACTACAAAGCAGGCAACGAAGGGTGGATTTGGAGCTGTGAGATGTAAACTGGTAATTGCCAGAGACCATCAGACTACCTCTTTGGCTACTCACTTTCCATATGTACCTGAGAAGCCAAAGAGGTAGTCTGATGGTCTCTGACAATTATCAATTTATACCACATTTGAACTTCCAAACAACAATAAGACAAGATTCCGCTATTTTCCTTACAAGTGATGAAATTCTTACCTTTCCCCAAAATGAGGAGAGGCATAATCCTAGCAGTCACTGTATCCATTGCAGGCTATGTTAATTATTCCTCAAGTTCCGTCATAATATGATATTACATAAAAACTAAATTATAAAGTTAACTTCCACCAACTAGAATATAAAATTAAATGAGAAGAACAAAGAAGAAAATGGCTAGCATATAAAATTTTAGAAGCAAAGAGAATATATAAAGCTACGGTGGTCCTTGTTTCTGCAATTGGCCATTAGGCTGTAATTGATATCTGTGACTTTCTTCGCTATTCGTATTTGCCTAGCCAGAACCTCAGCTGGTAGGGTTCTCTACCTGGTAGAGTAATCCAAACTTTTATCCCCAGCAGGTCTGAGTCCTCACTCATCTTACCTCTTCACTGCAGTTTTCCACTGACTTGTACTATTGTGTATGCCAGAACTAAGAAGGACCCTGGAGCATCCAACAAATTTAAGGCATTGTCCTCCTTAACCTAATTCTGGAGGATCAGCTCAACTCCCCCTTAATCATTGGAATCAATTGCTCCGACCAGAAAAGTAACCCCCCTTTTTCTTCTGATCTATTTTCTCAGTGGAATAAGAAACCCAAACTGAGTTGGTGGCAGTCTCATATTCCAGTGCCACGGAATCACTATCATGCCACCAAATGGAAGCTTTCCCCACCCCTCATCCTCACCCCCTTGGTGACTAAGATCTACAAACAAGCATAGCTCAAAGTTTCGGGAACAGAAAGCAAACCATCTGTGAGGAGATTATTATGTGTTGCATTTGAGAAGAGCACTGCAAATCTACACTTTGATTCCCAGACCCAGGCATTCTCATGATAGCACAACAGCCTCATATAATGACCCCTAATCCAACACATGCAATGCATCCTGTAAAACAGAAAGCCATCCTTTCATCTAATACCACTTTTCCATTAAGCCAGCCACTTCGGGGTGACGGGGGATGTGGTAAGGTCAGTTCATTCCATCAGCATGAGGCCACTGCTGCATTTCTTTTGCTTTCTACTGAGTCCTGTGATTGGACAGTCCTGTATGTAATACCACAAAGAGGACAGCTCATTCTGTTAGTCCCATACTAGCAGAAGCATTACATACAGGAAAAGCAAATCTATATCCAAAATATGTCTGTTCCAAGAGACAAATATCTTCCTCTTCATGATAGAAAACATTCAATGTAATTAATGTGCCACCAAAATCGAGCTGGTGCCCGGAGGAAACAATGCCACATCAAGGGCTCAATATTGGTCTCTGCTGTCAGCAGACTAGGAACTCAACAATAGTTCTAACCAGGTCAGCCTTGGTAAGGGGATATCATGATGTCGAGTTATGCATAACCTCCATCTCTGATATCACAGCTTCTCTTTTCACATGCCCATGAAGCAAGTGGTGAGGCAGCGAAGGAAAGAAGTTGACTGACCATCAGAGGACATGTCATCTCGCACACCTGACTATTAAGGTGAATGCTTTTTGGCGAATATTAACAATGGGAACAAGTTCTTCACGGTGTGTGCCCATTCTAAGACGTCCATCAGACTTCTTTGTCACCAATCTTCCTTTCCTACTCCTACAAGTCCCTGATCATCTAGGCAAACCATTAACAAGTGCACATGAGTTAATGTATCTGTACTCCTCGCTATCTCTTACTCAATACATAGACCACCAAAATAGTAGGGTTCATGAAGTGTTAGTTATACATGCAAATGAAATTTCTATAAAGTAAATAACACTCCATGCTACATCCTGCTATGAGACTCCCTAGGTTCACTTAGTACTACTTGACTCCCAAGTTTTGTGCACTGGATCAATAGAATCCTGGCAGCTGCCACTGTCAGCTTTCACTTAATACAACTCTCTCAGTCCTCTCTAGGGTGCAGTCCGGGCTTAGGAGTACCTCTGTGGCTCCTGTCATGGAGAACACAGCAAACTCGCCTGCTCTTATCCAACTCAAACAGGTAACATCTAGATTTCCCTGGCAGACGCCTAAATGGCCAGGCAACACGATCCAGAAGTACAATGACATTAGTGTTCATGTCATAAACTTTGACCAAGAGAGAAGCCAAGTAGGAGTCGGCAAATAAACCTACCTCTTTTCTTCTGCTGATTATTCTAAGGCACAGGGATTCCAAATACCATCTCAGGAGACATCCCTTGTGACTGAGCAGCTGGCTTTGTTTTCTCTGAATCTGTAGTTAACCAGGTAACAAGTGATTTGCTTTGCTTTCCTTCTTCCCAATTGGATTTCCCTTTTTCCTTCTCTCTTATTACCTGGGGTTGTACTCCCCAGTAAAGCATTAGCATATCGGTTTTGTCTCAGGCAGTTTTCTAGGTGACCTGGGTAATAAACATAGTAAGACTCTAGGGGATCTTTAAAAAGGAAATTGTAATGAGTCTTTTGAATTGTTCTTAACACATCTTTCCCATGTTCTATGTTAGTTATTGAATTTCCATAAATTAGTCTTATTTAATGTATGCCCATCCAAGTTGCACTTTGGGATCCCATTTCACAATTTATTTCAAGTTTTAAGTTATAATACTTTTTAAATTACAGCATACCCTCCCCTAAGAGGTGTGATGGGATATAAGTAGGAGTTCACAGAAAATCTCAGTTACATCACATGGATTTCCATAGTTTGTTTTTTTTTCCCAGAAAACTGATTTTAACAGCCAAAATAATAGGCCCTTATGGCATTTAACAAACAACTGCTCTTCATCAGTGTTCCCACTGGCCTTCCCCGCTGGTATTTGTTGGATGGCTAAAGACAATGCTGAAATGTGCTTCTTTTGGCCAACGAATGGAAAACCCAGATGCCAAGGTGAAAAAGATTTGTTCTTTGGTAGTAGCTACAGCAGCTGTCTATTTGGCATAGCCCTTAGAAAACTTTAAAGTTGCCTAGGATACAGACTTCATAAACTGGGATCCTGCAGAGCCTTTAAAAAGATTTTTTTAAGTGCAAAACCCATTTAGACATTAAACCAACAATAAAACTTCTATCCTACTTACATATGATGAATTGATTTGCTGATCTGTGGACAGGGTATATAGTGAATAATCCAAATTATGGCACCAAATAAACGGTACATATTTTGTCATGAGAAGAAAAATGAGACCTACACATGAGGTTTAGAAGTAAAGATTTGAGAATCACATTCTTGAACCAGCTTTTCTGCAATGCTTAGACCTAAATTTCTCTTTTAACTAAACTTCAATGACTATAAAACTGCCCTCGGTATTTGTAATAGTTTAACAAACAAACAGAAATCAGAGTAACACAATCCTAACTACAACATACTATCAAATATTGTCAAAATGAACAGGTGATAATTAGCAATGTTTTAATCATTGAACTCTATACTTAAAGTGGGTGAAGTTCATAGCATAAAAATTACACCTCAACAAAGCTTTTTTTTTTTAAAGGAAAAAATTACAGGTAATTGTCAAGAAAAGAACACTGTCCTCTGAAGGCCTGAAATTCCACATCTGTTCCCTAATTACTTAAAAGTAGCTGTCTCTAGAAATATAACCACACTTGCATATTACTGTGTGGGTGAGCAGCTGGATGTGTCTGTGTTCAGCCTACTGCTTAGCTCACCGTCTTTGTAACTTGGCAGTAGTCACTAGAACCCTCATGCTGTTCACCTCTACTGCTGATCAGATGTCCCTCTGGTATCTGGTAAATTTTAGCTACAAGTAAAAGTCACTTTTACGTTACCCAACTTAGGTTCCTAAGTCTCATCATCGTAGATCAGTCAGGAATATGCTAATAGCTGTTGCTTTCATGAAGAACATTGCATGTGCGATTAAAAAAAAGGAGTATACTGAGGTGGGTAGATTGATGGTATTTTACCCTGAAGAAATAGAACTTTGAAATTTTGCCAGGCTTTGAAGAAAGGGTCAGCCAGAGCCCCCAAAAGGAGGCAGCTTGCCCATCTTCCTGTCAATAACACTAAGCATGCTGAGCTGTTTGATCAGACAGATGGTGGACCATGCACCATTATGGCCAGTCCAGTGCGGCCACTCAAGCAGAAGGGTTCTGTGACTGCTAAGCTACCCTGTCACCTCAGGCATGGCTTTTTGTGTGGCCCTTTACAACTTTGTTGCATGGATTCTATGTTCCTAGTGGCAGGAAGGAAATATAATTAGGGGAACTTCAATAGGAAAACCAATTTCAAATCCTTTCATTCAGTTTTAATGAAAATATTCTGACTTATCAAAGGCCTACTAGTGTTACTACCAGCAATGACACAATTAAGATTTTAATTAAATCATAATATATTCTTCAAATTTAAATTTCTCAGTTATATATTACCCTTCAGACTGATGTGTAATTTCTCCAGAATTTAAAAATTAGCTTTAAAATGGAATTTAGGTTGTGTGAACCTGAGGGGAAAAAAATCTAATTATTTCCCATAAAACACATTTTGTAAATTATTTCAATTAATATCAGAGATTCTTTGAAATTTAGGTGAAGATTCATGATTCTTACCTGAAGCATATTTACATTCATACATTAGAGTCCCTCAGAAAATGCTTTTCAATTTTTATGATACTTAAAAACCTAAAAAAAAGTGAATTAACAGTCAGTGAAATGCAATATGTATATCTGGACTTCTTTCTTAGCTGAGAAACAAATGAAAGCTAAGTAAGAAAAGGATAAAATACCTATAAAAATTTTGTCACTTTCTCTTTGCATTGGATAGAACATGCATAAAATATTAACCCAAGACAAATGCATTTTATAAGATTTATATTAATTACAATAAATAGGTTATAAAATTAATCCATAAAATTACTTAACAACAGGAACTAAACCAAGTATTAGAATTATCCTCTTCATATAAACATTAGTATTTCTGGAAACAGGAAAAGACTATAATGGTTAGAAGCATTGTGTAGGGATCAACCTAGAGACTTTCTTACTCGAGACAAACATGTTGTAAGTTCAGTTCTACTCCTGAATAATGGAACTGTGATCTATTTATCTGATCCATTAACTCCACACTTATGTTTTTATATCTGAATAAATCAAGAATGTGTGGATATATCTACAGTTTTTCAAACAATGTGTAGTGAAATTTTTAGCCTAGAGTTCTCTTTGCCCCACATGTCAATAACTATCCTGTTACCAACAACCACAAAAGGGAACTCTGTACCCTATATTAGGTTCACATTGAAGAGGAAAACTTGATTCTTTTTCAACCTAGTATTATATAATCTATTCAAAAACACTTTTAAAATACCTCTTTCTTGGAGTCACTAAGGTAGCCACTGGACCAATTCCTTTAGATAATTGGTTTGATATAGGTATTTGCTTACATAGATTCAGAATTTTTTTCGTTTCAAGCTGAAACTGTTTTCATTCGCACTTGGGGTTCTCCATCTGTCGATAAGGCCTGTTAACGCACCACCTCATTGGCTCTGAGGTGCTAGTTTTCCATCTGGTAAAACCCCAAAGAGAACCCCAGAGTCAAGAAGCATGAATCCTGTGGGTGCTCTCAACTCTAGAGCTTATGTCCCCAAAGAGCTGGGGTCTCTTTGAGAGCTGGCAAATGTTTAGAACATGTACATGGCTTCTTCTGGACCAGAAAAGACACATAGTGGCAGTCCAGGCAAAACACTGAGTAAAATTGTTTTAAAAAGTTAGTCTCTGCAGCCCTCTTACGTTCCTTTCATTGCTCCCTTCTCCCTTCATGGCTTACATTTCTCTCTTCACTAATCAGCAACAAAGCACAATGTAGATAATGACGTATTGCTTCACAGTGCTATGTGGTAAATTAAAATTAATTAGGAAATTGAAATAAAAGAAAAAATGGCTGGGAAAAATAACTGAAGGGTATTTCTCAAAAATATATGCCATAAGATCCTATAATTTTACTAGATGTGAGTCACAAACTAAATACTGAATAACTTAGTAGTTTGTTCAAAGAGAAGTTCATGATTAATGGTATTCATAAGATTTCTAAAAAATACTCAATTGATTTGAAAAAAATCAGACTTATTCCTGGCACTGAGATTTGAAAGAATTTTTCCTCATGGATTCTCATTTAAAAGGACAATTTTAAGTACGTAGAGAATAATGAATTCCACCCAGAAACTGCAACATGTTCCAGGGGGCTATTTCTAAATAATGACCTTCAGCACACTAATAGCAAAGCTTTGAGATATAAAAATTCAACAGAAGCAAAATTTCTAAATGAACAGCTTTCTATTGCCTGCATTAACCCCACAATAAAAGAGTCAGTCGGTTTGATTTATACAGCCTGAAAAGTATGTATACCACAGCTCTTTTTCTTGGCCAATTAAACGTAGGTCCATATGCCTTGATAATTGTCCACCCTGGGAGTAATTAGAGTTGACATTATTTTAGGAATTGTAATGTCCAACAGGACAATATGCTTAAATAGAAAGCCACTACGCTTCTTAGGAATGGGTCATGAAAAAAAGAAAATGACCACTTACATGACCAAAACTTTTCTACAATATTAACTATTCTGAGTCTAATCCAGATAGTTATATTGACATATTCATAATCAAAGTCTCAATTTTCTATAACAAAAGATAAACCCCAAATCATTTTATGCTAGGAAGAACTTCTTAAAGGCATCACCTAATATAAACATTAATGTATTGATTTTGTAGTCTTTTCTGGTAATGTTTTCCTGAAACAAACAACTATCTCTTATTGACACGAAAGGTCTTAGTTCTCATCTGTTCTTGAGCTCTGTGTTCTTCTGTGGTGGCTTTACCCTCAGGTGGATTTACCCAATCTGGTGACAAGATGTCTGTCAGAAATATATTCCACCAATTAAGCAACCCCAATTAAAATAGAGTACATCTTCCTTAATAACAGCAAAAGTTATTGGCTTAATTCTAATTGGCCCAGCTTAAATTGTGAATGAATGCCCATGATGAGCCTACCACAGTGACCAGATAGTTAAAATATAGAAGTCTTTCTGGAAAAGGTACAACCATTGTTCATATAACAAGAACAGTTTGTGCCATATTAATGTAACCTGGCTGCCAAGAACGCTGGACTGGAATGCACTTTTGTGAACAATAACAACTTCACTGTACTAGGCAGTGGGAGCAGAAGATGCCATTGAGTAAGCATGTGTACTGTGTGGCCATTGCATTCAAAATGAGTGAGCAGGGTAACAAATCTGCAACAAATTTTGCATTAAGCTTGAACATTCCTCCACGGAAACTATTCTGATGATTCCAAAGGCTGCTGCTATGGGTAACTGGTGATTGGCAGCTTCATTACGACAATGCGCCTGCTCATGCATCACCTCTTATGCAGCATTCTTTGGTGAAACATCAAATAACCCAGGAGACAGCCCCCGCTACAGCCCACATTTGGCACCCTGCAACTCCTGGTTTTTCCCAAAACTAAAATCACCTTTGAAAGGGAAGAGATTTCAGATCATCGGTGAGATTTAGGAAAATACAATGGGACAGCTGATGGCGATTGGGAGAACTGTGTAAGGTCCCAAGGTACCTACTTTCAAGGGGGCTGAGGCCTCATTGTCCTATGTACAATATTTCTTATATCCTGTTATGATCTTCAATAATGTATCTATTTTTCATGTTACATGACTGGATACTTTATGGACAGACCTCATACTTATCAACCAATTCTGGCTAATGGCCTATACTTAAAATAGAAAGTGAGGGAGAGAGTGGATTTATCTGAATTTTATACACTGGGAGTCAGCAAACTATGGCCTACAAGTAGCTACCTGCTTTGGTGAATGAAGGTTTATTGGAACACAGAAATGGCTGTTTTCATGCTATAAAGGCACGTAGAGTAGTTGCAAGAGACTGCATACCCTGCAAAGCCAAAGCTACTTACTATCTGACCCTTTAAGAAAAAGTTTGCTGACCCCTCACACAGAACAAAAAACAGAAAGGAGTGTTTCTCAAAAAAAAAAAAAAGAAAGAAAGAAAAGAAAAAAGAAAGAAAGAAAACACAAAGATACAAAAAAATACACCAAGGGATTCATTTTTTTTTTTTAAAGATAGAATAAACGCTGGACAGGCAGAAACAATATTATACCTCTAAGATAATCTGGTTACAAAAGATATTCCTACATATTTAAATTAGGTGAACTGATCAGGTAGATTTTGGAAGACATCTTAAAAATTGTGTTTGCGTTTCAAAAATTACCTTCTAAAACCACTTTAATTGGTGACAGTGTAATCATATTCCACATATACATGGAGGATTCTTAACTTGCTATTTCCAAGGAAGGCTGTAGAGAAAGAGAAACACTTGAATCCAGCTCATCCAAAGTGGTAGTAAGACATACAAGTTAAAAAACAAGGAAAGAATTCCACTTGGCCATAAAAAAGAAGGAAATTTTAGCCTTTGCAGCAGCATGGATGGACCTGGAGAACATTATACGAAGTGAAATAAGCCAGTCAGAGAAAGACAAATACCATATGATTTCACTCATATGTGGAATCTAATGAACAAACTGAACTAACAAGCAAAACAGAGACAGACTCATAGATGGAAAGCAGATGACAGCTGGTGGGGGGTGGGATGGGGATAGAGGTATTGAGCAAAAAGGAAAAAGGACTCATGGACATGGACGACAGTGTGGTGATTGCTAGAGGGTAGGGGCATAATGGGACTAAATGGTAATGGAAAAAATATAATAAAGACTAAAATAAAAAAAACAAGGAAAGAAGTTTCTTCACTGATAATGGCTAAGACTGGGTGATGATGGCTTAAACACATGACAGATACTGTCCTAGGTACTTTATATATTCTTATCTCATGTAATCTTCACCATCAGTTCTGAGAGGTAGGTGTTATTATCACCATTTTACAGATGAAGCTCAAAGAGGAGCATCTAGCCTTGGTCATAAAAGTTACAGTGACAGAACCAGCTCCTGAATCCATGCTCCCCACTCAGTGACACATGTGGCACTGTCTTCCCAGTGAAGAATAAAAAATAATTCATGGTGAGGCTAATGGAGAATGAATCAATCCAGTGTTGATTAGTCTGCTGCTACAGTCAGTTATATCCTCATGGCCATGTCACGTACTCAAAGAATCTTGGGGCTGTCAGATACTATACAAAAGTCTCTCTAACAGACATTATCCTAAGTAGTAGCCTAAACCAGTCGATAGAGAACTCGACTGAGGAACTGGAGAACGGGATTCTTTTCCAGGTACATGCTGCATGGATGTGAAAGCTAACTATTATTTTTGACATGTGAACATAAATTCATGGGCTTCTGAAGAATATTGTAAACATTAACATAGAAAAGAGCCTGGGTACTTATGAAAAGCATTGTGTTTCAATGAATCACAGCTCAATTTTAGAAACAGAAAACAGAGCTAAGGAGAACAGTGCAAAAGTGAATGGCTGCTTTGAGACAAAAGGAAAATTTTCAAATACATTACTATTTTAGTGATTTTTAAAAAAATTTATTATGAAAATTTTCAAACATATACAAAAGTAGAGAATCATTGTTTATGCCATGTACCCTGTCCTAACTTAAATAATTATCAACATATGATCAATCTTGTTTTATCTATAACCTCAATAATATACCACTTGTACAGGATTATGTTAAAACAAACTTCAAACATTATATCATTTCATCTATATATTCTTCAAAATATATCTCTAAAAGATAATAACTCTACTAAATAAAATCACAAAAGCATTTCCATACCTTAAAAAAATTAACAATAAATTATTAATGTCTCTAAAAAAACATTTGTTTTTCAAAGAGCCCTGATTATGTCTCATATATATATACACACATATATATTTCATACACATAAGTATGTGATTTGCCCTAGAAAATATTCTATAATCAGGATTTTGCTGAATGCAACCCCATGGTATTATTTAACATTCCTTTTTATCTTGTACTTCCTTCAACTGATATTAAATCAAAAAGTTTGATCCAATTTAGGTTTAATTATTTTTTGGCAATAATCATAAAAATCATGTCTTTTGTCTCCTTATTGCATGTGATCAGAAGGCGTATTATCTGATTATCTCTATTTTCATAACATTAAAAGACCGATTAATTGGTTCAGATTTTACCAACCTGATTCATCCACTAGAAAGTATGGGATAATGTTTATGAGTGTATATAAACTTCCAAAAAACAAGCTCACAGTTTCAAAAAGGCAGAAAGCATTTTGTAAAAGACTTTCACTATACCACCAGCTATGCTGGTTTAAATGTCTTCTGACATGGGATTTGGTTGCAACTATCAATGTTATGAGAGGAGAGGTAAAAAAAAAAAAATTTTTTTAAGTCCCCTAATCTGTGTCAGCAGGGTTACTTCTCTAGAATACCCATTTAAAATGTGAATAAAATGAAGTTCAATGCTGGTACCTTCTCCATTAGCAATTTCCTCTGTGTTCCCTATCTCCTCCCCCTTTACTTCACCAAAAGGAAGTTTCTAATTTTATCCACTCAAAAAACTAGTACTGTACCAGACCAACAGGCTTCCTTTTCTAGAATGATAGGCCGTATCCAATATCTAGTCTTGCTTGTAAAAGTATCCGAGTCAGTTACACTATTGGCCCCAGTTGTTCTCCACGTCAGTCGGTCTATGGGAGAGCATTCCTGAAACATTTTTTTGGAATATGTGTAGGAATCATACTAGGCTCTGACTAAACAGGCACAATCCTACTCTCGCAGTGTTTCAGAGAAGATATTACTTACACAAGTGATGTGTAATATGTGTGTAATAAAGATTTTAAAGAAATTGTTTAAAAATTGGGGATGAAGTTTAAGAAGAAAATTAATCATAAGGGTAGTAATTTACAGAATAAATAAAAATTGAACTATCTGATTTCTAAAAATATAATTTAAAAAGATCTAGAAGACATTCAACATATTGAACATGTGTCAGGAATAAGTATTTCTTCTTCAATAGTTAGAGAAATACATGAAATGAGTATTTAGGTTAGGTACTTATTAAAGTATATCAATTAACTTCTCAAGTAAAAGCAATAGGCAGAAGACTCAAATGATGGCAATAATGAGATCTGAAAACTCGTGCTCATTAGGAAATGTAAGAGATCTTCAAACCTAAGAAGAATGATGTGCATGATGCCCAGATGTTCATAATATTTACCATATGAATAAAAATAAATGAATCTGATTGAAGAAACAAAGAAATAGAAAAAAAGGGGCTTGTGTTGTCTATGTTGAAGATTTTGAAATTGGTAATGGCTTGATGTTTGTGACTTGCCTTTAAACAAAGTGGCACTAGCAAGGGCTGGCTGTAGTAACCACTGCCCCAGGTCTTCCATCAGCTCAGACGGCATTCTCCCAGTCTCGCCTCGGGGGCAGGCTTTGCTTCTCGTGCCACACTTGCACCTGGCACTTCCTGATTACTGCCCTGTGGTTTTCTAGCCTTCCAGATATGGAACCCTGGCTCTCATACACGCATGTGCAACCTCCAAGTGCAGAAGACTTGAAACCCCATGATCAGTTGTTTGCTCAGTTTTACAAGAGAAAACACTGGAAGAATAAAGCGTAAACTAAAACTATTATGTGTGGTGGAGTTAGGAGAAACATAGTGAGGCATATAAGGATAGAAATGTTATGAATATGATTTTGTATAAATTCTTCTGAACCATGTCATCCTTTTTAGATACTCAAAAAAATTTTAAATTAAAAAGTGAACTCCCAAATTGCAAGAAAATTTAACTGTTCATGTATTCAAATAAACAGCCTAAACATGCAAGTATTATTCCAAGTGACTTTTGAGCACAATACTTTGGCTATGCCTGCCTTATCATACAGTTTAAAAAGAAAAGTAGCAGCTGGCCAAGGTATCTTTAACTTGATTTAGATGTCATATGGTTTTATAATTTAGAAACCATTTTATGTATATTATAGGAAAAAGCATTTAAATACATATGCTAATGCTATTAGGTTCCAAGACTTTTAACATACACACACACACACACATGTATATGTATATATATGTGTGTGTATATATGTATACATATGGTATATATGTTTATGTGTGTGTGTGCACATTATATTGTATACATACACACACACACATATATACCACATATATAATAATCAAAAAGGTTAACACTAACAGAGGTGTACAAACTTTTGGTGTCTCTGGGTCACACTGGAAGAAGAAGAGTTGTCTTGAGCCACACATTAAATACACAAACACTAACAAAAACTGTTGAGCAAAAAAAAAAAAACAAAAACGGTTTTTATGTAAATTTACAATTTTGTGTTGGGCCACATTCTTAGCCACCCTGGGTCGCATGCAGATTGTGCGCCACGGGTTGTACACCCCTGCTAAATTTAAATAAAAATATTAATTGGAATTCAAAACACACACATACACACATACATCCTAGCTACTCCACTGAAAAGTAATAGAAGTAACAACATTCCTGTAGCAGTTAGCGCACTAGCCCAGATCTTGATCATGGGCTCCTTGCGACAATGGTTGATTTCAGATCTGGGAGAAGGAAACTACAAGGTAAATCTAAGACATTTAATGATGCCAGAATGCAGGAAAATACTCAAAAAATAACAGGATTTTGATTGAATATTGTTTGAAAGTAAAAAATAAAAAAGAGTATGTAGGGACAATTGAAGAAATTTAAATACAAACTGGATATTACTGTTAATTTGTTAATGACATTGTGCCTATGTAGGAGAATCCCTTATTTTTAGGAAATATATTCTGAAATATGCAGGGATGGACCATTATAATGCATGTGACTTATTTTCAAATGACTCAGAAAATACACTATTATATATACATGTAAATATAAACAAAGAAAAGGTGACAAAAATAAGTTACAATTATCAAAGGCAAATGGTGGGTATATATGTGATCATTGTACAAATCTTCCAATTTTTCAATGTGTCTGACATTTCTATACTTAAAAGATGGAAAAATTATGTCAGTGTATATCTAATAGAGCAAAGAACAGGAAATAAAGGTGATGTTCTCCCCAAGACCCATTTTAGTCCCCTGCCTTTAGAACAACAGAAAGGGAGATTGGGAGTAGTGATTATAGAGAATGAGAGAAAAAAATGGAAGGAATTAAAAGACAGCTTCCTATCAGCCAATATCATAACAGCTTGCTCATTAGATTAGTGTGATTACTTCTTTATTAGGCCTTATTTGAGCTGTCATCTGGTATCAATTAAGTCAGTTATAGTCTGTCAGGTCTACCAGAGGGATATGGGGCAAGGTCCATCATGGCCTGAGGATGGCATAATTAAAGCAATGGGAATAAGTGTTACTCTTCATTTAAACTCTCATCCAATCAATGAAGCCTATACTGGCCTTTCACTCATGTTGAACGTTAAAGATGTGAAAGGATGGCAAAGATACTGCCAAAATAGTTTTTAAAAAATCTCATTTCAATCATCAAATCAAATCAAATCATTAGTGAAGTAATGAGTTACAAATAAAATATACTGAAATATTATTGGAGAGGCTAAAAAGAAAAGGACATAATTCATTTATAAATATGTTCCTTAACTTTATTCTGCACGTGTATGTTATACACTGTGTATACACACACGTGTATACGTGTATGTATGATTATATATGAGTGCATATATAGCAAACAATTCACAACCAAGAAAAACGAGGGGGAAATAAACATTTTACTAAAAAAAAAAAAGGAGGAAATAAATAGTTTACTAGAATAAAAATATTTTGCACACGTGGTCTAGAATTAAAGAAAGAGCATCTGGAGCAGACATCAACTGAACTGAGCACACAGCTTCCTGGAGCCTTGAAGAATCTAAGAATAATCTTGAGATCAAAATTGTGGCTATGTTAAAAATCTTTCCAAAGTAATTTTAAATCAGGTTGATTTTATTCAATTTACTCGATTGTATATGTAACAGAGGAAGCAAGTTATACTCCGAAATACACATTAAAATACTAGAAAACTGCAAGAATGAGGTCAGGATAATTATTCCAAGAAACTGAACTATGGTGAGATTCCATTTATATGCCCCTGATAGGTATAATGTTTTTAGACCAATAGTTATCATGTATGACATACATAAATTACCAAATTTTAATATACCTTAGTTTTATTAATATTTAAATTAGACTTAATTATTACTCTAAACTACCCAATCCTTTTTTGATGATTCAGAAAGCTTTTAAGGATTTTATAGTTTTACATACAGAGATTGAGCTGAAAGTATAGTTACCATATACCATATTGTCTAATTTTCTTTTCTAACAAAAAAGCTAATAAGATCTTGTTTGTCATTTCTTTCATAAAAAAAAAAGTACAAAAATGGGGAATGTGGAGGTAGGGAGCACACTGTGCATAATTCAGTTTTATTGGCAATCTGGATTACAAATTAATAGATGTCTGAGTGAAAATGCATGACTGATCTGTTCTCTGATGCCACTATGAAAGTAACTCTTTAACTTACGTTGGACAAGTCACTTAATCTTTCTGGGAGCCAATTTTATCATTTCTGAAATGAGGACAATATTTTCATCAGATAAAACCTAACTTACTAGTCGGCTTTTAATTTTTACCTTTTATCACTTAGTTACCTCTCTCTAAAGTCATTCAACTTCAGCAGGAAGGAAATAGGCAGGTACTAAAGAAGCCAAAGTGATTATCAGATTATTTTCCTTTCTCTCTTTTTCCTTCCTTCCTTCCTTCCTTCCCTCCTTCCTTCCTTCCTTCCTTCCTTCCTTCCTTCCTTCCTTCCTTCCTTCCCTCCTTCCTTCCTTCCTTCCTTCCTTCCTTCCTTCCTTCCTTCCTTCCTTCCCTCCCTCCTTCTTCCTTTTTCCTCTTTAAAGATTTGGACACTATTTCTTGTTTAACTGATAAAATCACCTAGAATAGAAGATATTATGGTACTTATAACAGCAAATATTCTGGATTGTCACAAAATATGCAGGTCACATTTCCCACATTAATTTTCTAAATCTCTTGTTATCAATAGATATCAACCACCAACATCATTGCACTAATAACATCCTAAATTAGTTCTAGCTCAAGTGTAATTATGCTATAAATAACTATCTTATCATAATGCATGTGCTTATGGGTTTCCTTTGATCATCCTAAAGTTCTTATAAAATATTACTTAAATCTTTGAACCTTAAGAAGATATTAGTGTTAGACACAAGATAAAAGGTGGTACCTAGCTTAGTTTTAAACCTTGATTCTTTGTTCATACAATACTTTCCCTATTTACTCTGCCAAACGATAATAGCAGGAGAAAACTTTAATTCCAAGGTTTGGGGGAAAAATATTAGACAATTGCCAATACTATCACCTCCATGACAATTTCATGGTGAAAATACCATGCCACCTCAATGTCTGGCGCTCTTCCACAGCTTTTCACCCAGTCTGATAGGTAGTAGCCTTCCATCGCCTTCCAAGAGAGCCTGGGAAGTGAATTTACCAGGGCTCCCTGCAGTTCTAACAGAACATGGACAAGTTGATCTGCATCCCAGGGCCCGCCATTGGGGCTATGTAAAAATGCAGCCTCACTAATAGAAGCACAATATGCAATGTGCCAGTGCATCTCCGTGATTTACAATATGCCTAATGTGCAAGCCCAATGAAGAGGTTTGTTGTCTACCATAAAACCAGATGGATGTAAGCAGTGATTAGAAGCAATTAACTCTATTCAGCACTAAATAACTTTCCATCATTAATGTACATTTTTCCACCTCATTAGAGGTACAGAGGAGAGCATGAGGTAAGGAGCACTCAATTTGAATTTCAGATATGCATATGTTTGAAGGAAAAAAATTGCAAGGACAACAGAATACTGTTAATGGAAGGCTTGTTTTGAAGCCATTTTGCTTCATCAATACTGGCAGGGGCATATATTCAATTTCACCACCCACCCACCAGGCCTTAGGTGAATAAGAAATGCATGAAGTTAAGGTCGTAAAAAAGCCCCAAAAAACAAAAAAGTTACCAAAAAAACAAGGATAATGGACATAGATTTTTTCAGTTTTGCTTCTAATATAATAACAGTAGGCTTTCAATGATTAGTAATGTCATTTAAAAGGATAAACCTATGAAATATCATATTGATTACCTAAGATACATCTGAAGAATTCCAGCCTGAGTGATGAAAAAGTACCCGGATCTTTCTTCACATCCTATAATAGCATTTCGGTCATTTGATGAATTTACTAAGTAGAAGAGTTTTGCTAACTGATAACATTAATTCAAAAATAAACTAGCTCTCTCCCTTCCTCAAAAAGGAATATTTCAAAATTTGGTAAGTTCTTAAAATAACATAGGAAATGTTTTAGGGCACATGCTTACCATGCAATATTAAGTAAATAAAGGAGATATACCACAATTCCAAATATATTTTAAAAACTCAAGAAAAATATTGGAAATAAACTAAAATAGCATCAATGAACACTCTAGAAAATGGAATTTACAGTCATAATTCCCATATTAATTTCCTAAGTTTCTTATTATCAACAGATATCAACCAATGGCATCATTGCACTAATAATATCCTAATTAGTTCTAGCTTGAGTGTAATTATACTGTAATAAAGTTATTCCTTTTTTCTTTATTTTTTCCTTCATTATTCCTACTCATATTTCCCAAGTTTTCTTTAATGTACAATTATTTGTTCATTTATCTCTAATCCTTGCTCCCAAAAGGCTTGAAGATAAATTTTAGAAAAGAAATAATTCAATTAGTAGATGTTTTATATGCATAAATGAATACAAGAAGCAATAGAGCAGATGGTTAAGAACATGTAATACATGTATATTATTTCCCTTTGATGACTCAAATCGATAATATTGATTGTTTATCAAAGTTAGTGATATTTACTTCTTAAAAGTGCCTTTTTAATTAATATTAATATCTCATGTGTGTATGACTTACTCTTTGCCAGGTATTGTTCTAACTAATTTGTATATATTTGCTCATTTAATCCTTACTAAACAATCCTATGAAGTAGGGACTAATATTATAAATAATTCCATCATGTTTAATTTTAAACTGCCAGTGATTTGCCACCAGATTGTAAAATTCCTGAAAATGTAAAAATCAGCTCATGAAAACCAGTACGAGCCAGTTCCAGCACATCACTGGTATGAAAGGCATATGCTGCAGAGCTGGGCAGTCTGGAAATAAGCAGAAGCATCAACAGCTCTGTCTAAAATGACATCATTGATATATGTGCCTTGTAGTGAACACCACTGATTGTCTCCCAAGATCTGCCCCTTATCTTTTTTCATTTCTTCTTCCTAAGAGAACATAATTTTGCACACTGTTCACCCCTTCTCCCACCTCGGAGGAGGCGATCTGGTGTATCTAAGCCAAGGAGAGCGCGGCCTTCACCTGATGCTGCTGAGTCAAAAAAAGGGCATGTGACTTAAGCTTGCATAAACAGGTTGAAGAGAAGAATGTATAATCTATACTCGGATAAGCATATTTTTAATGCTCTTACTGTTTGTGAACAGACACATGTAATGATTTGTTAGATGGCTAAAGCCAAGTCATCTTGAAACCAGCTTTAGCATGAAGCTGAGGCTGAGGGAGGCAAAGAGAAACAAAACAACATGAGTCCTTGATGACACCTTAGAGCCACTCATCCTTACTCTCACATGAGATTATCAATGCCATTGTTAACCTTAAAAATGAAAAGCCAAAGTGAGGGCAACAAGCATTTATTTGAGATCAATGGATTACAGTCCTGGTAAGCACCATTCAGGCAAGAAACCTAAAGAATGTTCCTATTATAGGGTGAACGCAGGGGGTTTTTAATGAAAAAAAGGAAGGGAGATAATTACATGAATAGAAAACAGGGATTTCTATTAGTGCTAATAAGCTACTTGTTAGCTACATTTGGCTTTTTACTGATTCTAAGGAATGTCCATAATTATCAGTCCTTGTGGTCAGGATGTCTGCTTTCTTGTTAACTTTACAAACAGCTGATTTTAAGACAATGTTGGTTTGGTCCAATCCAAAGGTTACTTTGCCCAGTACAAATATTCTAAAGTTTCAAAAAATAAGATGTGAAAGGCAGCTCCTTTGGGCTAGTAGCTCCAATTTCATTTTGAAATGGCTTTATTTCTATATTTTTCATACTATCATTACCTAAGTAAGCAGTTAGAATTTTCTTGCAATTGGATCCAAAAGGCATCTCAATTAATACAGGTTTACATCTAGAGAGCTACACAATAAACTGCATAATGCACCTGGTTCATGAGCTCAAGCAAGGCTTAAGTATCTCTATATAGATCCCTAAAGCTTGCTACAAAATTTACATTTTGTGGTTCTGGCGCCAGTGGACCTTGCAAAGGGAACATTAGGTGAGGCAGAGGTGGATGAAAAACAGCATTACTTCCTTGAACTTAATCAAGGAGAGTCACATAGAGAATGAATGGGAAAATGCCTTTAAAGGAAGACACAATGGTAAGGGATACCGGGGAGTTAATTCTTGCTTAACAAACATTGCCTCTGAAGGCGAACAATTGAAATTAGGTGAAGTCAGCCTTATGATCCAGAAATTGCACTTCTGGGAATGTATTTGAAGAAAGTTGAAACACTGGTTCAAAAGAATACACTTGTATATGCACCCCTATGTTCATTGCAGCACTATTTATAATAGCCAAGATTTGGAAGCAGCCCAAGTGTCCATCAGTAGACGAGTGAATAAAAAAGCTGTGATACATTTACACAATGGAATACTACTCAGCCATAACAAGATGAAAAGTTTACCTTTTGCAACAGCATGGTTGGACCTTGAGAATATTATGCTAAGTGAAATAAACCAGTCAGAGGAAGACAAACACCATATGATTTCACTTATATGTGGAATCTAGTGAACAAAATAAAGAAACCAACAGTAGGAACAGACTCATAAATATAGGGAACAGGCTGACAGATGTCAGAGGGGAGCCAGGTTGGGGGACAGGGTGAAATAGGTGAAGGGATTAAGCAAAAATATATATCATAGGGATCAATGGTGATGGAAGGAGACTTGACTTTGGGGGATGAACACATAATACAATATACAGATGTATTATACAACTGTATACTTGAAATCTATATAGTTTTATCAACCACTATAACCCCAATGAATTCACTTTTATATATAAATAAATTTATATATAATTTATGTATAAATATATAAATATGTTTATAAATTATATATATATATATATCTGTCCAGAAGGTATCCAGCCATGTAATATGAAAAATAGAGACATTTATTAAAGAAGATATAAGATACAAGAAACATTGTACATAGGACAATGACACCTCAGTCCCCTTCAAAGTAGGCACCTTGGAACCTCACACAGTTCTCCTAATTGCCATCAGCTGCCCAATCGTAGTTTCTTGAATCTCAATCATGGTCTGAAATCTTTTCCCTTTCAAAGGTAATTTTAGTTTTGAGAAAAGCCAGAAGTCACAGGGCACCAAATCTGGGGTTTAGGGAGGCTGGGTCACCTGGGTGATTCCATGTTTTGTCAAAAAACCCTACACAAGATGTGATACATGAGCGGGCATGTTGTTGTAATGAAGCTGTCAATCCCCAGTTGCCCATAACTGCAGCCTTTTGAGTGATCTGAATAGTATCCATGGAGGAATGTCCAAGCTTAATGCAAAATTTGATGCAGATTCATTGCTCTACTCACTCAGTCATTTTGAATGTGATAGCCACACAGTACACATGCTCACTCAATGGCAACTACAGGCCCAACTGACTAGTACAGTGAAGTTCATCATTGTTCATGCATGCACATTCCAGTCCACTCTCCTTGGCTTCCAGGTTACATCGATGTCGTGCAAACTATTCTCATTATATTAACAATGGCTGGACTTTTTCCAGACAGGAGATATATTATCTAACCTGTGAAGTTAGATAATTGCAAGCATATCAAATGAAGTAGAGTAGTGGGAGATAAAAGTTCTATGTACTGGCTCTTACCTAATTTGAAAGCAATATGTCATAGAAAATAAATTTGTTGATCTTGTTTAGAAAGACTGGCACGTAAATGACCCCCTTTTCCACATGATATCTTAACAAATAAGCTATAAAACATTCAACTATATCAAAAATATACAAACAAATCAGTTTAATATGCTTCACTCTTATGAAGTTCTGGTATATAAAATAAAGTCGTGTAAAGTCTAAAACTAAAGCTTGCTTTCCTTACCATCGTGTGCATAAAATGGAAATACTTGTGCTGATGAAACTTCAAATATTAATTTTAGGAGAAAGGGCTCTTGCAAATCTGAGCTTGCAAATAATTTTAAAATGGCAGTCAGACCATTTTGTGCTCCCAGATCGTGGCACTGATCATCAGTACCCTAAAGAAAGCTAAATCTGCCACAAATCACATCTACTAATCACTTCTACTAACTACATTTCTGGCCCACACATACTTGCCTGCCTGTGAATATTTGCAGCACGCAGCTGAATAATTGAACCCCAAAGCTTTCACTTCATTACTACTCCTGTCTGCCCACGAATACAGTTGTCTCCCTGTGCTTTTGGGAGGTGCTGAAGTTAATTTGCTAGCTTGATAGCCCTGCCCAATATCTCTGTAACTATAATTAAAAATAATTAACAAGTATACTATTTTATATCCTGGAACCAATGTAGAAGTAAGTAATTGTCTAGTTTATGTGTAGAGTACTGAATATGGAATTATAAAGAATGAAGGAAATAGTATACAATGTGGTCTCTGACCTAAGGAACTTACGATTTAATTGTATAAAGTTAATATTAAGACTTATGGACAAAATCAAACATAAGACACTCTACAACTCATAATACTCAAAAAAGGTAGAAATTCCTAGTCCACCCAAAATTCAGCTTTTAATCAACCTCACCCCTTACAACCTAGGAAGGAAGCAAAACAAAAAACAAAAAACAAATCCAAAACACAACTTTTATCACACTGTAGATTTAAGGCCCTTACAGAAAGGGAAATCACTTAGATATTATTTCCTACTTTCATAATATCCCAACAAAGAAGGCTACATAATTCAAACAGACAAGTAATTTAAAAGTAACAAAATAGACCTTGGGAGAAATAATAGCCCAGAGCTCAAAACGAAAAAAAAACACAAAAACTTTAATAATAGGGTAAATACCTACACATTTCAATGGTTCCTAAGAGCACTATGTTTTACTAATAAAAATTATTATTCATAATGATGAGCCCGAATCATCAAGAAAGAATGAAATTAGAATAATCTACTTAAGGTGGCAAGAAGGCATGTAAAATTACCTTTGAAAACGTTTCTTTCAAAATAGTCAAGTTGTAGTGCTTACAACAGCGAATTTTGATCTAGAATTTGTTATGCTCCAATATTTAAGTTAGTAGAGGTTTCACTGTACATTTTTGTTCTAGAAAATTCCAGGGAGACACCTGGCATTGGCAGTCTTTTTATGCCCATGAGAACAGCTCTCATAAGTCATAAAAGTTGACATTTCTTTCAAGAATATTTCCCAAGATGAAGTGCTAATAAACTCACTCCTTTGGGGAGGTTTACCAAGTGGTGGTAAGAAGATGGTCCATTCTAGACCTGTGAAAATAGATGGCAGATAAGGAATTTTACCTTGCTTCTCCTTTTTTTCTATAAAGTGAGCCATTCAGGCATTGCATCTTCTGAAATTTCCTCGCCTCTTTCAGGGAAGCATATTGGGGCAGAGCTTGCCAGCTGTCTGCTCCCTTTGCCTTCTGCTGCCATTATCCTGAGGTACCGCCCCACCTTCTGGCCCTCCAGCTTGTGGGGGGTGGGGACCAGGGAGAAGAACAGAACTCTTCCTGCCTCTGACATGCGTAACACAATGAAAAGAGCAGAAGGCATATATATCTATACATATACTTGTCTCTCCCTACACATAGGCATCCATAGACTGGTAGTGTGAGCGTGCACATGGATATGCGTGCGAATCCACATGCCCAGTGCCAGAATATCTCTATATGTACACACACAGTATATATTCCATATGCTCTTTCTTTCTGCAGCACACATATGCAGCTGAGAATAACTACTATGAAAAAAAATTACATACCATAGACAAATTATCAAGTGGAAATAATATATGGAATTTAAAGATTATAAATTCTCATCTGCTGCCTACCTTTATTAAAACATGCTCATAAAGCTTAAGAAAATATCTAGCCTTTCATATTGCATAATATAAAAAAAAGACCTCCTTTTCCCAAATCCCCTGTTTTACATTGTACAGTGTTTTACACTGTTCAGCCAGTGTCATCGAGCAGGCTCTGGACTGACAACTAATGCAGTCAAAGGTTGAAAGAAGTTTTGTATGATGCTTTATATGATGAATGTATAGATGTTGGAAGGAGCAAAAAGCACAGTAGAGCATGGGCAGGCACACAGATGAGAGGACTCAATAACAGACAAATATATACAATGATTAACATGTGCAATCACTGCACAAAGCCCCTGGCACCTCCTGTGTCATTTAAACCTCGGCGAGCCCCTGTGTGCTTGGTACCATCACTCGTGTCACTTTAAAGGTAAGAAAAGTGGGGCTTAGAGAGATTAAATACTGACCTAAGGGGGTCAGTTAAATAACTGGCACAGTGCCCCTGCCTCCAGAGACTGTCTTCCTAATTTCCACTTTAGGTTGCCTCTTGGCCCAGAGAAAATTAAAACATCTCGCTTATATAAAAGCACATGTTGTGCACATAGGAATAGAAAAATTTATGATATTAGTCTGGGTGGTGCAAATTAAACTCTCCTTTTAAATTCTTTTATATCATTTCTTTACTCTAAGTAGTTGATATGTTTCATAATGCACAGTCTGACCTATCAGCATAATCTGAACTGGGTTATTGCGGGTTTACTTACAATAAATCTGATCTAACATTTTAATGTAATTTAAAATATAACTCTGAGAAAAAAATAACTACAATTGTGTAAACTTAGAGTTATGAAAATAATAAAAATCCCTATTTTCTCCCCAGTGATGTATTAACTTTCTTGAAATTGATCAGGACAATAGTGGTTTACTGGCTCAGAAAGACAACAATAAGATGAATTCCTTCCCAGTGCTTGTGACACTCCCTGGGGGAGTTGGGTTGGGTATTCAGTAGATGTATCAACTATTTTAGGCTCCCACAATACACTGAATGCGCCTTCAGTGGCCCGAAAATGCAGGTGATTAAGCATGCATAGGCCAAGTGACAAATGGCAGCTTTCCCAGCCATTTCTCAATGAAGACTTCTTGTTTAGAAATTTATAAGGAAGTAATCACTTAGTAAGATCTATCACCCACTTCAAAAGCTTCAATTATTCATCTCAGCAACACATTGAGCTCAATTCTCCTTGGTATCTAAATTGCTTCCTGGTATTAATTTAAGGGTTTAGGGAGGAATCCTAATTCATTTAGGCCATTTGGTGCTGTTAAGTCTTTAAAATATATTTCACGGAAGGTACCATCCAGGAAACATTTTCAAAAAATTGTTTGGCCCACAAATTTCTTACCAGCCTGCCCATTTACGAATTTTAGGCAGTAAGGCGTATAGCCATTAGTACATAGTCCCTGAAAGTATATGAATCAGGATGAGAAATTATGCAAGCCTGAAAATTATGTTCCAGAAGCAAAGGACAGTTTTGCAGCAGTTATATGAATAATTTGCTAAGGTCACTGACAATTTACTGATCTCTAGATTTGGGGGGGCTGTTTATTGTTGTTGTTAAACAAACCCCAAATGATTAGAAATATTTAGCTATAGTTTCATTGTTATTTTGATAGCTGAGATGCTCCATAATTTATAAAAATAAAAACTTCATTGTTGAATCTTAAGAATATTTTAATTTCCCTTATTATAAACAGTATTGCTGTGAGGTTTTTTGGGCAGCTACCAAATTTCTTGTTGATATCTTTGATTATTTCCTGATGATACATTGCTATGAGAATTGCTGAGTCAAATGGTAAGTGGACTAAGATTTTTTATATGTATTGCACAAATGTCTTTCAGAAAAATCAACTCAATTTACATAACCAACTGCAGTGTTTGAGACTGAGTTTCCTAAATCTTCACCAAAAATTATTTTATGTCAATTCGATATGTAAAAAACTGACTTCTATTTTATGTTTCAATTTGCATTTCTATCATTTCTAATGAGAATGGGATTTTTTAAAAGTTTTTTTAGTTATTTACATTTTTTCTTTGGAGGATTGCCTGTTCATGTCCTTTATAGCTTTTCCTATTAGAGAGCTTCATCATTTTTGTCATTAAAATGCATGAGATTTTTGAGTATCCCATCTATTCCAAATTTTTCCCAGTTTACTTGCTTTTTGTAATGTTTTCTGGTATTTTATTTATTTCTTTATTTTTCTTTTAATCTTTATTGCACTTCTTTGTACATTACCTTTTAGTCCCCATAGGGTTCAGTGTCAGAAAAAGTGTGCTTCTCCCAGACAATGGTGTATTTTTGTCTTACAGGCACTGTGCATTGTCATGGATATTGTGTTCTTCTTTCATTTTTGAAAACAAGTTAAGTGTTTCCTTTTTGAAACGAGTTAAGTTTCATTCTTTTTGAAAACAAGTGTAGAAACAAATTTTAGCCAACCTCTAACAACTATGGAAGTGTGTGTACTTTGTAGGACAGTACAGTCCCTTACTATTTTCTCATTTATTTCCATTCAGTTTCCTCAACCATTTCTGATATTTTATAGTGTGGGCACATCTGTGTGTATTGCAAGATGCTTCAAATGACTTCAAGTTTAGAATGCATTCGTTTACCCTCAAGGAGTTAAATTTTCATTATTTGATCAAATTTAATAAATAAGGGAAGAAATCAACTTTAGTTGTGAACCTTTCCTTTTTTAATCTTTTATTTTTTTATCCTCATTCAAGGATATTTTATTATTAATTTTTAAAGAGAGGAAGCAGGAGGCAGGGGGAGAGAGAGAGAGAGAAACATTGATGTGAGAGAGAAACATAGATTGGTTGTCTCCCGCACACCCCGACCAGGGATCGAACCCAAAACCTAGGTACATTCCCTGCCTGGGAATCAAACAGGACCTTCCCATCTTTGGGATGATGCTCCAGCCAACAGAGCTATCTGGCCAAGGCAGTTATGAACCTTTTCTTTTTCTTTTTTGAGACCTGGATATTTTATTAACTTGTTTGAGGGTAATTGTGAAGGCAAATGATGTCACTGCCAACATCACTGGAATAGTTAGAAATGCCAGAAAAAAGTTCAGCACAAAAATTTTAAGTACAACTTCCAAAATATTTGTTTAAAATTATTGTACATCAGTACATAAACTTGCCTTGCACTATATACATGCAATATTTTTAACATACCTATACTCTATATGCATAAAAGTCCACCAAAGTTAAATAAAGAAATTCTTAGTTCATTTAACTAATATAAAGGTTACATTAAAGAACACACCAGGTGTTAGGATGGCTCTAAGAAAAGCAAAGAGCCAGAGAAATCAGCTTTGGCTTTCAGCTCTTGTGCAACACTGCGATGAAGATATACAACGACTAATACACATACAATGCTAAATCTATTAGAAATATTCCTACATATTAATAAGCAGGTCCAATTATTTACCAGCTGACATCTTTATCCTGTATGGCTTTTGTTCCATGCATGTTAACATAATGACCAATAAAAAGATTTTCAGAAGATGAACTCCATTTTATGTTCACATAAAACCAGAAACCTGAAGTCCAGTTGAAGAAAACATTATAGAACTCAGGGCGATTAAACATTACTTATGCATCACGGGACTCACCTGTTTGAAAACTGTGGGGGTGCAAAGGATAACTTTCCTCCCACATTTCTAAGTTCCTCTGGTTGGGCTAATAATCAAATTAATGTTAGATAGATTAACAGGAGGAAATGTCCGAAATTTATTATGGACATCCATGCAGGTGTGCCATAGAATCTGAGACCCTAGGACACACTGCGCAGTTGAGACAAGTGCTTTCTGGAGCCAAGGAAAAGGTTGGGGGGAGCTGTGATTTGGGGCTTCAAAGGGCAGGGAGGCAATTTACATCTAGATGGAAAGGCAAACATTTGGTAAATAAATGTTTACTGGGCCATCTTTAACTGGGACACAGAGAGGACATGGCACCACTTGGTCCTTGCTAGGTTCCTCCCTGTCTACCACACCCTAGTTCATACTAAACTATAGTTACCTGTGATGATGTCACCCTTCCTGGAGCAGGTCGTCTACCGAAATTCCTTTAAGGCAGGTAGAAGGAAGATCCAAGGTTTTACCTGCGTCTTTCTTTTCTTAAAAATAACCAGCTTAAAATAGTCAGTATACCAAAGGCATATTTGGGGTGACAAGTTGTGCTTCCCTTCAAACTGTAACGAGAACAATGGTAGAAGGAAGGACACCACAGGTCGAAGCCTCACGATACTGCCCATTGGGAAACATCGCTAACTCAGTAACCACTTGCAGGTGGCTTAAATGTTCCTCATTTATTCTTGATCTATAAATCGGAGCTTAAATTTAGGAGCAACATTTTAAAGAACCAAAAGGCTTTACATGGCAAATTTACATGGAATATTTGAAGAGTGGAGGTGAGGAGGATCTTAACCACAAAAGCAAGTGAAAGAAAAAATATCTGAGCAGAACCATCTATAGATTCAAACACATATTTAAAAGTCATAAACACTAAAAATAAAAACACCAAAATAAAAGGGAGAAACTGAAAAAAAATCTTCCACATATATACCAGACAAAGAATTATTACCTTTAATATAAAAAGAGGTCTAATGAATTAGAGTAAAAATATTAGTATCCTAGTAGAGAAACTGGCAAAAGACAAAATGGGATGATTCATAGAGAAAGTAAATATGAACAGAGCAAACAATGGTGATTAAAATAGTTGTAAATTAAAACGAGTCCATGTTTTAGTTACCAATACTCAGCATTGTTGGAAAGCAGTGAAATCAGCAATTTCATTTACTGCTGGTGAATTTGATATTATTTTTGTAAAGGAACGTGCTACATGAACAAAGAGCCTTAAAAAGAAATCTATGGTTCTTGATATTGTAACACTATTCCTAAGAATCTACTCTAAGATTTGCCTAAAGACTCCTAGAAAAATGTTTTGACATCATTACCTATCATAGTGAAAGTTTTGTCTAATGGGTAAATAAATTAAAGAACAGCCATGCATTATATTTTAAAACTGTTAAAAACCTTATTTTTAAGGAGATCCATGAGACGTAGACATACAAAAAGCCCATGTGAATCTTAAGAAAAGTCAGAATATAAAATTTTACATATAGTCTGAAGCCAATTTGTAAAAAACATGTTATAAATTTAATATGATTGTATACACATGCATGCAAATATACATATATTTGTCATATATATATTATATATCCATTTCATGTATTTTTGAACTGATACTTTGAAACCAAAGAAGTACAGTGGAAAACCACTTTGGCAAGAGCAAGTAAGAATGTGAAAGCATCGGCACCAACACAACCCAAGGATTTCACAGCGCGTTGCGTGGTAAAACGGTTTATGAGAAACCGAACAGCCCAACAGGAAGAACGAAAGGAATCAATAGGAAGAAAACTCAGTTCATGGTGAATCCATTTTTGTAAATGTTTGAGTTGCTTCCAGCCATAGGGTTTCTACTCATGAGTTCTACAGCTCTTCTTACATGAATCCTTTCATTTTTCCCATGGGTCCTATATAGAGAACAACTTCCCTAAATATTCTCCTAATACCTATTCTCCTAAATAACACCTACTCATCCTTGAGGTCTGTATGTCACTTCCTTCTGGAAGCTATAAAACTGTCCACAACAGGTCAAGTCCCAAGTTTATACAATATCTTCACACTTTCATAAGTTCTTATTGCAGTTATCAAAAAAATAATTACATAATTGACTGAATGCTTAATTGCTTACTGCTCTTTTCATCCTCCCCAGAACATAAATTCTATGAGTATTAAGGACATCTCCATCCTGTTTCCCACTCTGACCCCAAGATCCAGCAAATAATAGTAAGAGGTAGCATATTACTATGTGCCAGGTACTCTTCTAAGCTCTTACAACAATCCTATGAGAGTGAGACTAAACTCATTCTCATTTTAAGGAGGAGGAAACTGAGACACAGAGGCCCAAGGTCATACAATCAGTAAGTGACGGCTGGTATTCAAACTCAGGCAGCCTGCCATCCTTAACCATAATGTATGCCTCTTGTGGGCACCCCTCGAATATTTGAGTGAATACTTGGAGAAAATACATTAGCAATAAAATGTATATTTGCTATGAATTAAGCACCAGCAGAGGCATGTCCTGTAACAGCTGTAGCTCATCATTTCATGGTCACCTGATCATAATAGATGCATAGGACTCCGGTCCTATAATGGAAATACCAAGAACAAAGCTCCATAGACACCCTCATTAGAAATTCAATTATAATGGTTTCTTTAGAATAATAGACTATTTGAGGCTTTCAATTTTAATGATAGAAATCTGAAATTAAAAGATCTGGAGTAAAGGCATAAATGGTTTTATAACACATATATGCATCCACTCTAATTATAACAACTGACCAACCACAAAGCTCTCCCTTTTTTGCAAGCTCTTATTTCCTGTTGAAATCAGCTTTGAAAGAGGGTCTGTAATTGCAAACAAGTTGTGCAGAATAAACAAGCCATTATTGTAATGAGGATGATCCTTGCTGAGGATTATTTTTAAAAGCCAAATTATAGACTCCCGGTCTAAATTGTATCTGGTTTTTTGTCACTTGCTTTCAAATTTGGTTCTTATTTGCATTTTGCCTGACCTGCTAGTTAGAGCACAAGTTCACAGAGACCCTCCTGAAGCTATAATGAGCTATGGTATTAACCACCACATAATTGTGTTCAACTGCATACAAGTGTTTACTTTTTACTGCTGTGCGTCTGTCTGCCTCTGAGATTTTTGAGATGTAATTATGCACTGCAAAATTTGCAAGTTGCCAGCCTTGCTTGGACTATTTTTGCTATGTTTCACATTTATACTGCTTAAGTACATAAGTGGAGGTATAAAACAGCCAGGTTTTCCAGACTAGAAAATTACTGTTGCTTAAATGGCAGAATTTCTGCTCTGTGGTTTCCTATTTCCATGCCTTGCCTCAGCTACATATCTTTTTAACCATCTGTTTCATTCTGGCAAGCAGTGACAGGGAGGCAAACCACTGTATCTGCATTACTATGTGGTTTGACAGCTGGTATCTGAGTTCAGCCATCGCATTTATTTGCGAATTGTTTAAATATAAGATCATACTAGTTACACTTGCAGATCCCTCTTCATAATGTCTTCAGCCCTGCTTACGCTGGAATGGCAAGCCATTCCCCGTAGAGAAAGAGTGTGCATGTTTTTTTCTGCAGGTTGCATAGAATTTGGGTATGTAAACATGAAAATTAAGTAATAAAAACATATGAATAAAAATTAGAAATTTCAGATATGATAAAGGGAGGTCCAACAGATAACGCAATGTGCACGTGCTTTTAAACATTCCCAAGATTCTCTTGTTAAATGAATCCAAAACTGTTGAAATGGTGATCCTGACATATATATATCTTATTGGACAAACGTAAAACTGACCCAGGGTTATTTGGAAAATGATACCGGTCCCCTTAGAAGGGGAGGACTCTGTACTTTCTTCTCTTCCCCTTGTGGCTTAAGGTGAGCATTTTGGAAATGGCTAACGAGGAAACAGTAGGATACCCCCAATTTAGTAGAGACCAAACCACTGAAAAAATAAAATGATGGCTTTGGTCTTATTACCACCACTCAAGGCAGAGTTTACAAATAATAGTCATGATCTTCCCATAATCTATTCATTCTTCTTGCTAGTTACTGACATCCATGCCTACTGAAGACCACTTGACAATTCAAGTAAGCCAGGAACAATTCAGCTGGAAAGAACAATCTCAGAAAATAAAATGATCTCAGAAAGAGAGGCATGATTTTGGTAGCATTCTCTGGTCATGAGAGGAGATGCCCAAAATCAGTCCTGCATGAAGGAGTTATAGACTCCTCCTGGTCCATGAAGAACCTCTTACACCTGATACTTATTTCTTATTCCTTCTTCTCTTTTATGCTCTTTACAGCATACATCACAATCTTATGATTATCAAGACATAATATCTGTTTTAAAAACTACCTGAGAAACACTACTGTGCAGGTTCTACAGAAAACTTATTTAAACAGCAAACCCAAAATAAACCAAGGCATGGTTACCAGCCCCTTCAGCTGAAACTCTGAATTTCCTTTAAATTTGCTTCAAGATATTATGCTTACCCTGTATAATCTCTCCTATTTACTCACCCACATCCTTTAACAGCTGCAGAAAATAGATTCATCCTTTATGATTCAGCTCAAATGTCATTCATTCACCTGTGGAGACTTCCTTAACTCCCTCAGAGTTAGGGAATTGGATACAGCTCTCCTGTGCACTCTGAAATACTTGTATTGTACTGCATATGCCTCTGGTAAGTTCCTTATAAAAGTATTTAGATCATTTAAGAACATGACCATACTAGTCAACTACTGCCACAATGAGGTGGCATAACAAAATAAAGCCAATGACATAGAAAAATAAGCTTGTATTCAACTTATACATCCGTAGGTCAACGGGGAATTCTGTCTCAGGCTAGATAGCAAAAGACAAAGGGAAGCTCTTCTTAAGGCAATGCAACAACAAAGGTGTAAGAGAGCAAGCAGAACTGTGTGAGAAATCTTATGCCTTGGCTCAAAACGGGCACACTGTCACTTCTGTCCATATATCATTGGCCAAGTCCAAAGTCAAATGATAAAAAAACCACCCTTCATCCATGATGGGGCTGTAGTAAGTGGCAATGCCATTAGGGCCGATAATTCAATCCGCCACAGTGATAGTACAACAATTGCCACACATTCAATAGTGGTTTCTCAGATGAATAAGTGAATGATATCAAAAGTGTTCAGAATAAATCAAAAGTTCTAAAAATAATATACACACCTTTACAAAAAATCCTACTGTTTACCTTCCTCATTGTTAAGTTTTGAGTTATTCAGTTAACCTTCTTTCGACTTAAGTGCCTGTATTAGTTTCGTATTGCTACTATAATAAATTACCACAAGCTTAGAGGCTTAAAACAACACAAATTTACTCTCTCCCATTGTGGAAATCAAAGTCTGAAATGGGTATTGCTGGGCTGGAATCAAAGGGCTGGCACGAGTATTCCTTCTGGAGACTCTGGGGGAGAATTAGTATTTTTGCCTTTTTCAACTTCTCGAGGTTGCTCGTGTTCATTGGCTCATGGCCCCTTCTGTCTTCAAAGCCAGTGAACGCTAGTCAACTCCTTTTCACCTTGCATCACTCTGATGCTCCTCTCCTACCTTCCTCTTCCACATTCAAAGGACCCTTGAAATTACATCGGGCCTAGCCTGATAGTCCAGGATAACCTCCCTGTGTTAAATTCAGCTATTTAGCAACCTTAATTCCATCTGCAACCTTAATTCCTCTCTGCCATAAGTGGAACCTAGCATTCCTACGTTCCACTGGGTAAAATGTGGACATTTTAAAGTGGGGGTGAGTTTGGGGCAGGGATGAGAACAATTATTCTGTCTACAACATGTGGCTGTAGTATATTATAATGAAAAAAAGCACAGAAACAGAAAACAGTATTTGTTTGAGTCCTACAAGTAACCAGAAACAGTAAATTAGACAAGCCGCTTCAAATTTCAATTGTTTTTGGTGAAATAAAAAGATTTTTCTTAGCTGATCCCTAAGGCTCCTTCCAACTCAAATTCCCTTGATTCTATGAATATAGTACCTCTAATTAAACCTTAGCGTTAGAAGAGATTAAAGCCTAATTCATCATCATAAAGCATGAGCTGAAAGCTTGGCAGTGTTATGGGAGCACAGAGAAGGGTCATTAATAATTCTCCGTGAGTAGCTATAGGGGACTTGATGGCAGAGACAAGATCTGGCTTACGGTTCCTGGAGTGCAAGGACAGAGGCACTCAGAGCACGGGGCCCTGTGCGGGGGCACAGGGATTGAAGGGGCAGGTAGGGCATGGACCAGGTGGAGAATGGAAAGAAAGTCCACGTGGACGAAACATGAAAAAGATAAAAGAAAAGAGCTTGGAAGGGTAGACTTAGGCCTTATTGCGGTGTCTGTCTTCTGTAGGCAAAGGAGAGACACTGGTTGGTTTTTTTTTAATTAAGCAAAAGAAAGACATGGCAGGTTTTGCATGTTTTATAAAGGTAGCGCAGAAATAATTAAAGAGGTTTCTTTTTACCTGTTTTACTCTATTTAATATGCTAGCTAGTATGTTTCATTAAAAAAGCTTATCAGATACTACAGATTCACTTTTTTTAAAGATCTAAAAAGCTCCCCCCCAAAAAGGAATAAAGCATTTTTTGTAAATGCTTTAGTAAAGCTTACTATTGGGTTGGCCAAAAAGTTCATTTAGTTTTTTCTGTAAAATAAAAGCCACACTTTTCATTTTCATCAATAACTTTATTGGTTTGGGTATTTTGAGTATGTTGGCTATCTCCCACTATTGGCTTTTAGTGGCTAGAGTCCAGGGGTGCTGTTAACATCTTCAATGCATAAGACAGCCCCACAGCAAAGAATTATTTGGCCAAAAGGTCAATAGTGCCAAGAAATCTGCAAACCACTTTTGACACATTCGATGAGTTACAGCACCTTCTCCATGCACTGCACAAATCATTTTTTGCATTTCAGTTGCGTTTTTACCTTTCTTGAAATAATAAAGCATAATATGCCAAAAAATGTTGCCTATCTTCTTCCATCTTCAATATTAAAATGGCTGCAGAAAAATTCACCAATTTTGATGTTTTTTAAATGCACACTGATATGACAGCTGTCACAAAACAATCTAACAAAATTGTTTCAAATGAACTTAAGGACAACTAAGCACTACTAAAGCCATCTCATGGAAAAAAACGAACTTTTTAGCCAACCCAATAATATTTTTTTTATATTTAAAAATATCCATTTACTTAAAATAAAAACATATTTCAAACATACCTTTTAAAAGCAAAATTATATAAACTGAGGCCACCCACATAAATAAAGTTAGAGAATTAAATAAACTTTCAACCCAAAATTGCAATCAACCCCACTGTGCATGACAACTTGCTGTATTTATCCACCTCATGGGGACAAGTGCTTCTTGAGAGTCCAAGCTTGTAGGTTCTTGTGTATTCTCTGCTATTTGGTAGTTTATCAGAGTCCAAAGCTCTAGGGTATTTAAGTGTCAAAGAGAAACAATTTAGCCCTTAAGGCAGTTCAAATAATGCATTTGTTTACTCAAAAAAATAATAATAACAACCCCAAAAACATTATCTCTTATCAGAAGAACAAAAATCTTGAATGATGAAATGTGTTGTTCCAATTGACTCTTACTTTTACCTACCAAAGTAGTGTTTAAATAAGATAGGACTCTTCTCCTTTCTGGCCACCTTTATCTAACCTTCACTGCAATTTTCCAACACACTGCATGGTAGTGTTTATCAAATAAATACCTCAGACTGCCAGGTATGTGAGAAAGATCAATCCCATATATGCCTAAGACCATAAGGCAGACTTTTCTGTTTCTTACAGGAGGACAGTTATCTTAATTGATATGTGCATCACCTAAAAGTCTTCAAACTCTGGTCCTTTACATTTTCCATCCCTCCCCACACCCCCTTGCCCAACTTTGCTCCTCCTGGCACATGTCCTAAGGTTCCAGAGTCTCACTATTAAACCTCCCACTAACCCTTAAGGACTCACACTGAATTTCCAATGTCACATCATACGGAAAGACTTTCTTAATTCGTATTCAACACATTATGTTGTAATCATTTCTTTACATGATTTTTTTTTACTAAAGTGCCAGCTTCCCCAGAGGAAGAATGCATTCCTTTTGGTGTATCTACAGTGCCTGGCACACCAGCTGCTGCAGCAGGGTAAGTTACCAGCAAATGTGGGAAGGAAGGAATCGCTACTCTGATCCTTACCATCAGGTCATCCAGGTAAACTACTATGAGTTTAATCAGTGCTTTTAGGGTAAAAAAGGTGAAGAAAGCACAGTGGGGTGAATTTTTTAAACTGTCATAGCCCATTTGTTACCTGAAAGTGTGCTGTTGTATTTGAAATCTCTTCAAATACTGCCTTTCTAAAAATGATCTCACATATCAGGCCAAATAAAAGTAAGCTTACTTCAAAAATTACTTTTGCAAAACCTCATCTTTGTGAAAACAATTCAAAAACATGAGAACTTTTTTCCCCACAAACACATTCAATTTTGTTCTTTAATTTTGCAATTCACAGAGGAGTAAATTTCAACTTTCTATTATGTTTGAAACTGGTTTTCCCCCAAATTTGGAAATATCATTATCAACAGGACAAATGATACTTTATGTTTAAGTATGTTTATTAAATACTTTGATGTGCGTCATGCCTAATTTAACTGTCTCTTTGCTACCCAATGTCAATTACAGCATCCAGCTCACTTGAAACCTTTTATAATTCTCCACAAGCTTCCACACATCTCTCCTCCCAGCTACAGTTACCTCCAGTGCTCCAAAGACCCCTATATCAGCATTGCCCCTCTCTCAATGCATGCAGTCCTTGCTACATTGATTATTTCTTCTCTTTTTTGTATCTTCAAACTTCCCCATTCCATTAGCTCCTGCCTTTCAACAAATTCCGCTTCAGTTTGGGATTCTTAGAATCAGACCTTTGATACAAGGAGTTGAGTGCAATTATTTCATTTGGGACACAATCCCAGGAAACAGGGAGGGGAGAGGCAATGTGACCCTTTTAATAATGCAGACAATTTGTTTTCCTGCCCTGAGCTCAACAACACCCCCTCCATCCACTGTTCTCAGGACTACCAGAGTAATCTTTCTAAAATGTTTAATCATCTCCTGCTTAAAATTGTGGATTAAAAAAATTGGGGGTGGAGGAGAAGGTTCTATGGAAAGTAACCACAAAGTGATCTGATCATAAAGTCCTAACTGGGAAGGTCATGGTGGATAGTCACACCCTTGGCACATATAACTTTTCAGTAAAAGGGTTATCTTTGCCTTAAGCAAGCTCTGTCTACTGTTTTTGTGCATCTAAGTTAAAATGCCTTTGAAATTAACTGTAACCACCCTCAAAAGAGCACATCATCTTAACTCTCCTGTAATCCAACCCACATTACTTCCTTTCACTTCCATGTAATAGTCCTTAATTTCAAATGCATAAAAGAAACTGTAAAACTGTTATTCTCTGGAGCATTTGAGATCTCACTCCTCGGCACACGTTGTCAGTTTGGCTCAAATAAACATTTCTAATAATCCTCTACAGATTTGGACATTTCTTGTATCAACAAAATCCTCCATGTTTCCTATCAGCTACCAGGTAGAAGCCAAGCTGATATGAAAGACCCTTCTCACCTGCCTCTGTCTTTCCAGGTGTGCTTCCTCCTACTTCCTTATCAAGCTGGATGGAAGCTTCTGAAATGCACTCCCATACTACCATGTGTGTGTATGTGGTCTTATCTCCTCCCAACCCCAAGAACTGGACCCCACTATATAATGATAAATGTTTGCACTCACAGTAGTCTTTTATTTCTCCTGTGAAGCCTCCCAAGCTTCTTCAGACAGACTTACGGCCAGTTTCCCCCACACTCGCACCTCCAAACCCAAGGGCACCGTGCTGCCATTATTTGTCTGCAGGCCTGTCTCCCCAGTTTAACCTGAAAGATCAAGGACTGCCCCCCACAGTGCGATGCAGCACCCAACTTCAATGTGCGAAAGCCACCTGAAAGCAAGCTTTCATTTATTTAACAATTGCTGAGCTGCCATGAGAGCAAAACTACAGTGATGAAGATGACACAGACCTGCCTCAAGGAGCATCTATTCTAGAAGGAAATTTAAATGCACACAGCTTTAAGGCCAGGTATAGAACTACATATTCATAAATGAGGTACAGTTAGACAGCTGTAACAGTTTGTGGTAGGGAGAGAAGGCCTGTGGCCAAAAGGTTCTCCTGTCACCAATGACAGCTTACATTGGGTTTTTCCAATTTTGACTTGCCCGTAAGTACTGAAAATCCCCTCTTTGGAAGAAAATATCCTTATTTAAGAAAAGCAAATAGAAGGACTTGGTTATCTTGACTCTGATATTTATGGCTACTCTCTAATCCTCACTTCACAAATCCAGATGTCTCCTTGTTTATTTCCATCAGTGTGATTTCATCAAAATGGTATATATCATTTATTCAGTCATTCATTCATTAAACGTCTTGAGAATCTACTACACAAAATAAAAGGTGACAAGAGACAAATCATAGGAACAATAATACGCTAAGTTTTCCCAATATTTACATTTGCAAAGGGTAAAAATTTTCACTACTAACAGTCATGACTATATATTTTAAATAGAAGTTTGTAACTTTATATTGCTATTTGAACACTTTTTGTCTCCCTTTAAGGATGTCATTTTCATTTGTTTACTTGTAGCTTCCTGTTTCAGTGACAACTCTATAGTATTTAAAGTAAGGTTGAATACCTAGACTAAGTAGAGATGAACAAAGGAGGGAGAAACTTCATTACGAGCAAAACATAATCTACATTTAACACCGTTTTGTTGTTGCTGCTGCTGTGGTTGTTAATACATTTTATCACAAGTATTTCTAAGTATCAAGACTTCTAAGTATCTAAGAAGCAAGTTCGATATGCTAAGATGCATGAATGAGTTGCAGTTTAAATACTGGAGGTTAGGGGAAAAAAACCTTAAAAATCCTTCCCAATAAACACAAAGAAAAACGTCATGCCATTAAATGGCGCAGCTGGGGAGAGGGTATCCACACCTAACGGAGGCTGTTACCGTTCTGCGCCTCAGGAGTAACAGGTATGTTCCACATTGAAACAGCCGCAGTCAATGAGAAGAACAAAAATGTTACTTTTCTCCATGCAGCATTTTTTTTATTTCTTATTTGTCCTGAATAATATAAAACGCTGCAGTTACCCTATAATGCCTGTGAACTGAGTTATTAAATAAATGACTCCAGCCCTGGGCAGCAGTGGGCCATGACGCGCAGCTATTTGCACTCACGATGCGAACGCAGGTGGCTGGATGAGCCTGGCACCGTGCACCCTCACTGGGACGTTCGTTCGCCTCACTTTACAGCTGTCACAAATGATATCTGTTATTCAGCCCGACCCAGGCTCTGAGAAAGAATTCTATGGTAACTGATGGTTAAATGGGGAAAATTATTTGAGAAAAAGCAAACCTATCTGAAAAGCTGACAAACCAAGTGGAAAAAAAGAAAATCACCATCACTTCACTTCATCTTAGAGGATTAAAATGTAATAATAAAAATAATAATTACAGATTAGAGCCAGACAAAGGAAACCCACTCAACCTCACCAAAAAAAAAAGAGTTCTGTGACAGTTTATTATACTAGTCCCCAAACTATACATTTAATTTGTTTCTGAGCCTACACTATATCCCTGCCGGTTACTCAAGTATATAAATATCGCTGCTTTCATTCTGCTCCTCTGGTCTATTACATGTATCTCAACGCTCAGAGGAAGCTAGGAGCCTCTCAGGTGCTCCCATGCACCCCCCAGGTAACTTGGGGGCTTTGAGGTAACAGGTGAAGCTCTTATAGGACAGACAGGCTTGTCAGTGCACTCAGCAGCTTACCAAGAGCTCTCCATCCTGGGAACACCCATAAAATTTTTACCTCCACTTGACAAAAATCTGTCTCTTAGCTGTATTGTCTTTCTTATCGTACATGTCTCCTCCTCCTCACTAGAAGTACAATTTTGATACAACTGAGAACATGCCTTTTTTTTTTCTCCTCAGTACCTAAAATAGTGTTGTGCGTTAACTGCCTTTTAGTAAGTAGTTAAAAACCTTTAATAAATAGCTGTTCAAAGCATGAAAACCAATGATGATGACAGATTGGTAGTCCCCTTGTCCACAGTGCTTCCTCTACAAGGAGGCCATCTTGCCCCTAGAGACTTTATCTATACTGTTAAATGTAAAAGAAGGGTTACCCTGTCACCTGGTGAATTAAATATCAACTCAGAAATTTCTGTTAGCGGAAAGCATCTTGTCAACCGCTTAGAATTCCTGAGTCATTTCAAAGTACTTCTGTGCTCAGAAATGTCTAGATTCCTATTTGGATTTATCTTCAACACAAAATATCATTACCATGCTAGCCAAACTCAACAGGTATTTTGATGATATATTCATAATCTTTAACACAAATTTCACTACATGGGAAGGTTGGGTGAGGAGGAAAGAGAGCTTCTTTAAAAATGAGTTGGCTTGTAGCATTTTCAGTGCAATGTTTCCTGAACAGCAACTGACCTGAAATATTTCCACATGGATCATATGAAACCTTTAACAAGACATTTCTCAAGAAAATGGCACCCCAGAAACACATACATGTGTGAGGACACACACACCACTCACACGCAAAACACTGTTTTTAATAGCCAAGGGCACTTTGGCACAATGTGGGTCCGTGGTTGTCAACATAAACAGATGGTCAAAGAAGTGGGCAAACACTTCGTGTGAACTAGTTCCATAAATGAAGTTTTTTTAAATTTTATTTTAAATGCCATACTTACTTAACCAGCTTTCAGACAAGATGATACATGTAGCCAGTTGGAAAGAGTTCCCTGCCAGGCCTCTATGTTTTTATGACAAAATTAAAAGTCCACAGATGGAATAACTCAAAGCTAATTCGTACAGAGTTTGTTTAGTTAGAGGGGGGAAAAAGAGAATACCATATTGCTTCAAATTAAAACCACATCTACAAAATGAGAGATTTTTAATTGGGGAGGAAAGATGTAGAAACAGCTTTTAAAAGAAATAACACAACTGTTTTTTAAGTGAGTAGAATTATTTATCCATTAAAATAGCAACTTCCCCCAAAGAGTAAGAGGATCATCTAGGAAATTCCAAACCCAGCCCCCAAACAGCTTAGCGGCCTTTCAATCAGTGCCTTGAAAAATATCAGTTTGCCTCTTCAGCTGCCTTTTAAAGATACACAATCTTCCCATCATGACTCCACTAGCCATTAAGTTTCAAAATCAAAAAGAAAGGCTCTTACATGGGAATTACAGGAAGAAGGGTTCTGTCAAAGGGGGAATGCGAAGAGACCAGCTGTCCAGGCCTTGTCCATTCTGTGAAAGATTTACAGCTGTTGGAATAGCTAGTCGGTTTCTTTAACGAGAAAATAAAATAGACCTGATATTTTGTCAAACGATACTGGCCCATGTATAAGAGGATGAAATGTACACAATACCATATATTGGAGAAAAAAGAAAAGAAAAAGAAAAAACCCAACATGAAGGGAAAAATTCATATTAGCCATATCAAATGGAATATATTACCCAATCTTCTAATTAAAACCCCAAACTTAGACATATAAAATTTAGTTACAAAAACTAACTTGAGGAAGAGATTTTATCTACAGCTTTTTCAATGTAGTAAACACCCACTCCCAAGTCCAAAAGTAAATAAAGAAAAAAAAAGATGTATTCAATAAGATAATTGTTTGGGTCTACAAATTATAACAATTTTTTTTTTTCATTTTAACTGATTTAGCTTGATATCATTAACTTTCTGGTTTCAGGTAGATCTAAGTGTGCATGTTACATAGAAGAAGTAAACTTTCATAGCAGCTTTCATATCTATTTCTATTCTAGAAATATATATGTACTTATTTCTACAAAAGACTTTTATTTTTTACTGCCAAAGATTGGGGGAGGAGAGTTCTTAGGAAAACACAATATACAACATTTGCTAAAAAACCGAATACTGCTCTGCTCCCCCAGACTCGGGGAGTTCTAACCAAGGCATAAATTAAAACCCGAAAGAAAGTAAGGCATCTCTGTTTTCCTCTACTTGGCATCCAGCAACTGACGTCAGGAGTGCTGCAGTGTTTCATACCCACAGAGATCTGGGGGGACAGGGCAAACTGAATCAGAAATTCTGTATTGCTCACTGAAGTGCTCACCTGTGATTTCAATTTCTTTGAGGAGAAAATTGGCCTTGTTATCTGACACTTCCTCTTCTTACAACTGATTATCTTTTATCTTAGGAATTCCTCCTAGTGACCTCCTTTGTTTCCTGCAGGCTTCTGTCCAGCAGAATCCCAGCGAGCATCTTTGCGGCTATTCATTATAATTTCAAAACTTCCGTACAATTAAAAAAGGGATGGTTCTTCAATCTTTACCTGCTGTTTGAGAAAATCATTACAGGATTACCTTAATATTAGCATTTGTTTTAATACAATATGGACTCCATCAAAATAAGTTGCAAGATACACTATTTGATAAATGTTCTGCAGACAATGTGCTAGGAGAGGCAGACTTTGAATGTTTTGACTGTGAAGAACCATCAGGTCTTTAAACAAAAGACAAAAGCCATCTCTGTCTAAAGTGGCTGCTAACAGAAATGTAGATGACATAGAAAAACTGAAAGCCAGTATTTTGGATGACTGACAAGTAAATGTTGTGCAGGTAGGGCAAATTTTGAATTCTGAAAGACAAAACTCAGCAGGTGGCACCTTAATTCTTACTTTAATTTTTTGATGAAAACTAGAAATCACAAATATTATTAAAACAATGTCAAATGCTAGAGAAACAGGTATATTGCCAACAAGATGGTACTCCACAGGATCTAATGGACTGTATCTTAGGAGGAAAACAAACAGTTTAGTTGCAAGGGGTGGAGAGGGAGCTGAACAGGTTTGTATTTGTAAAGGAAGAAAAAGGTGGCAGTCACACTAGACTGAAAGCCAATTACAGACATCAGAGGTGGGCAGTATTATAATTATGGAATTCCTCAGGGTATTTGAACATTAACAAAACAGCATCCTAGTGAAATCTTCTAGGGAATCTTCTTTCTGCAATGGTCAAGAGTACATCTCTTTCCCCAAATGTTAATTACTGATTCATGAAAATAGTTCCCCAGTCAAATGTGTCTGAGAATCACTGGGTTAAAGAGGTTTCTCAATTTCAGGACTTCTTAAAGCATCAATATACTAATGCACAACGTAAATCTAGAAGGAAGCTTCTATTTTGAGTTTCCCAACTCATCTGACCATGAAACCCTTCTCATTTAGTGTGAGACGATGTTCCACAGAAGTCACTGAAAAATGGCAGTTATTACTACTGTGTCTTTTCTGGGCCCTAGTATATCTAACTAAACTTTACTTACTACCCCAATAGCCAGCACTAGAAAAAACATTCCAGTTACAGTTTCCTTCTGCCAAGAATTTGTTTCTTCCATTTTACGTCCTTGTCATTACAAGCAATGCCAAAACAGGAACTTTTCCCCCAATGTGACATAATGTTTAAGGAGAAAGTAGGGGAGTGAGTAGAAAGAAGTTATATTATGCACCCTAGTAGCTGCCTTGAGGTTTAAAGTTTTACATGTTAGTTTTATTCACATTGAGAAGGTTCATGCACTACTTCAAATGGTGCTAGAGTCTGGGTGGCAGCCTTACCACACTCCCAATCCGCACTCGGAGAGGGAAGACATTACTACCACAGAAGCAGGAGCAGGGTGCCAGATATTACTTTTTAAAAACTGTATGTAGATAATTTCTGTAAAAGACATTCTAGAATAAAAGCTCCGGGAGGTCGGGGACTTTGTACCCAACTCTTTCTAAAAGAGCCTAGAACAGGGCTTGGCATAAAATAGAAGCTCAATAAATATTTGTTGGGTGACTGATTAAATGAATTAATCAAAAGGACTTAATAAAAATATTATAGTATAAATCATACCTTATATTCGGCTCTAAGATATTTTTGGCCAGGGGTCCCCAACCTCCTTCCTCCCTGTCCTTGCAAGCTGCTCCCAGTGCCATCTGAGTCCCACCTCCTGGGTCCCCCACCTGCCCCCTAGTCCAAGGAAAAATTTTCTTCCACAAAACCAGTCCCTGGTGCAAAAATGTTTGGGGACCACTGTTTTAGGCCATTAAGTAGATAACAGAGAGATTACTTAGCTTCCGTCTATAGAGTTGCTATTGGAATCAGTTACTGAAAGCACTTTATTATTCTTTCTCAGCATAAATGCATCCATTAGAATGATGACTGAAGTGCTCATTAGTCAACCTGAATACTAAGAGTGCTGAAGGTTAGCTCACTCAAAGCCTGACCTTTCCAAACATTTTGCTTCTCGAAAAAAAAAAGAAAAAGTAGACAACACTCCCCTCCCTAATCTTCCCTCTTTGATCCTCTGGTTAATTGGGGAGCAATCTCTCTTTCAACTTTGCCAAATATTGCAGAGTGTTTTCAGTAAATGTCACCATAAATTGAAAGTGACATTAACATGGTAGATGTGTTTCATTTTCTGATCACGTGTAATGAACTTAGTCATCGCTCTTGTGCTTTCCCTATTAGTACTGACTTTCCAAGTTGATAATGGATGGCAGAAAAAAACTCATTTAAGCATTCTCACCCTTTGGCCTCAACAGAAGCTTAATTGTTGCCATGAATACGCAATGGAGATATTTTAATACCTCAAAAATAAACATTTATGCTACTATTCTGATTGTGCCATACCCTCATTATTCTTATACTTCATATTGCAGAAATGATTAATTTAGCATGCTGGCAAATCAAGGGAAAAACCAATAGGTCTATGATTGCTAATATTCTTCAGCAGGTATTACTTGCAAATCTGGATATGTTATTTAATTTCTCTGATTCTTGGATTTGTCTCTAAAATTGAAATTTTATCCAGCTCATAAAATTTAAGGATTAAGAAAATATATAAAATTACTTCAAAAGCTATGTCTAAGTATTTCCATTCAGATGCTATATCTGGAGTGCATGTCAAACTTAGGAGAATCAGCAGATGAGCCTTAATAAAAAAACTACATTTGAAAAATAAATCCCATGGTAGCCACAGCTCTTAGTGGCCAAACCACTCACACATGAACTTCAACTCCACACTTTAGTGCAAAATGAGTATCTTCCTAAATTAAGTGCTTGACCCTTTTTCTTCATCTAAAAGCAGGCAAAACAAGAAGACACAGGATCAGGAGCAGGTTACATAGCTTCGAATCAGCAGCGCAAGGTCAGAGACTAATAAACTATGGGACTGTTAACCAAGAAACTTAACTATAATATGCCCCGGGGGTAAAATTCCTCCTTAATGGAAACCACCTTATGGTCTTGCAGTCTCCTTCCTGTTCACTGTAGTCAATCATGACCACAGAGTATGTCATTTCTTTGCTGAACTTTCTAAGGAGTGAAGGAAAATCTCGCAGAACCAGACTTCTACTCCTTTGCGGCGAGGGCACGGAATCTGCCGGCTGAGGGCAGCATGTGGGCTGCGCACCGGCCTAACTGCTCAGGCCTCGTGTGCGGACCGCATGGAAGTTGCGTCGCGAGCCTGCACAGCTGCCTCTCCGCCACCTCTACACAGGAGAAAATGAGGAAGTGGGCACGGGTTGTCAGGGACAGAATCTAGACTCAAAGGCACAACATCCATGGCAAATAGGAATACATTCCAGGAAAGCAGAAAATTCTGAATTTATTCGTCTATAATATGGCAAAAACAGGTTATATAAACTGTAAATTTGCAAACTCACAAATATTTTAAATTTTTAGAGAAAACATATATGGTCTCTATATATTCCATCATCATAACTTATTAGTATAACTAAGGTTCAAGTTTTGTAATTTTATTGTTTTACCTGAAGCAACAAATTCCATTCTTTCATTTTCCAAAAGTAAAAGAACATGCACACTCAAAATCACCATGAAATACTTTCATCATCTTTTATGGGTAAATGGTATGCTCATTATTAAAGGTGCCCTAGGTTTCTGCTTGGTACAGACCAAAGAAATGTTCTCTTCCGTTTCCTAAGGAAGCATTTTACCATGAAAACTTCAATATTTTCTCTCATTCTCCTACCATACCCAGGAAGCTCTAAGCAGTGGTGTCCCACCTGTAGCCTGCAGGCTATGAATGAGACCCAACACAAAATCGTAAATTTACTTAAAACCTTTTTTTTTTTTTTTGCTCATCAGTTTTTGTTAGTGCTTGTGTAGTTACTGTGTGGCCCAAGACAATTCTTCTTCCAGTGTGACCTAGAGATGCCAAAAGGTTGGGCTCCCCAATAGTAAAGGACTCAGGCCATTAGGAGGTCAGACACAGAATAGTAAAGAGTAGCTTGGCTAAACTGGTATCTGAAACCATTATGCGCACCGTATTTCTACTTTTAAAGACTATCTTTAAATAATAACACTACTTACTGGAAGTTAAGGAAAGAATGTAGTCGGTAATATGGCAAAAATGTAAACAAACTTCAAAGAGAATAGTCTTGGATTGCTGCCCTAAATTTTACTTTACTATATTTTATTTTTAACATCCAGAGTTCTGGCATGGAAAAGAGTGGCTAAACAACTTTCCCAAAGTCAAACTGCAGAATTTTCCCCCTCTCCTCAGTAATTATTATAGATGACTGCTAGTTCTCTACCAAAAATAAGTCTAAAGCAAAACAAAACAAACAAAAAAAAACCCCCAAGAATATAGATAGAACATTACATGTGAAACAAAATTAAAATCCTATACTTTTTTTCCCTGTTTTACATCAACTGCATTTTTTTAACCTTTTGACCCTCTTCACTCATTTGGCCCCCATCAATGTCTCCATGAGCCTGGTTTCATTTTTGGTATGGTTTTTTGGGTTTTGGGTTTTTTTTTTTTTAGATTCCACATATAAAGGAGACTATACAGTATTTATCTTTGTCTGACTTATCGTACTTAGCATAATGTCCTAGAAGTCTAGTTTTGTTGCAAATGACAAGATTTTCTTCTTTTTATGGCTGAATAATATTCCAATGTGTGTGTACACCATCTTTTCTTTATCTACTCATCCATCAACGGCCAGTTTAGTTGTTACCTCATCTTGGCTATAGTAAATAATGCTGCAATGACTGTAGGGAGACATATAAATTTTCAAGTTAGTGTTTTCATTTTCTTTGAATACTCAAAATTGCTGGATCATATCATAGTTCCATTTTTAATTTTTGAGAAACCTCCATACTGTTTTCCATAGTGGCCGCAGTAATTTACATTCTCAACAACAGTGCACAAGGGTTTCCTTTTCTCCATGTCCTCACCAACACCTGTTATTTCCTGTCTTTTTGACAACAGTTTTAACAGTTTTTCATTGTGGCTTTAACTTGCATTTCCCTGATGAGTAATAATGTTGATCATCTTTTCATATACCTATTAGCCATTCATGTATCTTTGGATAAATGTCTTTGGAGCTGCCCATTTTTTAACTGAATTTTTTGTTTTTTAATATTGAGTTTATGAGTTCTTTACATATTTTGCATATTAGCCCCTTTTCAGATATATAATTTGCAAGTATTTTCTCCTATTTAGTAGGTTGTGTTTCATTTTGTTAATTATTTCATTTGCTGTGCAGAAGCATTTAGTATAATGTAGTCCCACTGCTTTATTTTTGTTTTTGTTGCTTTTGCTTTCAGGGTCAGATTAAAAAAATCATCACCAAGACCTAGGTCAAGAAACCACTTACGTTGTGTTCTAGTTTTATGGTTTCAGATCTTACATTTAAGTCTTTAGTCACTTTTGACTTAATTGTTGTATATGATGTGAAATAGTGGTCAAGTTTCATTCTTTTGCATGTTGCTGTCCAGCTTTCTCAAAACACCATTCTTTTCCCACTGTGTATTATTGCCTCTGTCCTAAATTAACTGGAAAAAAATATATATATATGTGTGTGTGTGTGTGTTATATATATATAAAATCTTCCTGGTCTCTCTATTCTTTCCATGGATCTATGTGTCTTTTTAGTGCTAATACCATACAGTTTTAATTAGTATAGCTTTATAATATAGCTTTGAAATCAGGAAAGTGATGCCTCTAAATTTGTTGTTCTTTTTTTCAAGATTGTTTTGCTATTTAAATTTGTGTGTGTGGTTCCATACAATTTTTTTAAGGTTGAAAATTGCTAGTTTATTATATATATATAATTGATTCCACTGTTACAGTTTTCCCAATTTTTTCCCTTTTGCCCTCCTCTACCCTATACCCCCCATATCCTCCAGCAATCCTCCCTGCTTAGTTCTTTGGCTACTCCATTTCCTATACAGTACTTTATATCCCCCTGTCTATTCTGAACCTACCAATTTATATTTCTTAATCCCTGCACCTTTCCCGCATTCTCACCTTTTCCCCTCCCAAATGATAACCATCCAAATGACCTTCATATCTAAGATTCTGTTTCTGTTTTGTTTGTTCGTTTAGTTTGTTTTTTAGATTCAATTATTGGTAGTTGTGAACTTACTGCCATTTTAATCTTCATTGTTTTGATCTTCATTTTCTTAAATAAGTCCCTTTTACATTTCATATAATAATGGCTTTCTGATGATGAACTCCTTTAGTTTTACCTTGTCTGGAAAGCACTTTACCTGATCTTTGATGCTAAATGGTAGCTTTACTGCATAGAGTAATCTAGATTGTAGGTCCTTGCTTTTCATCACTTTGAATACTTCTTGCCAGTCCCTTCTAGCCTCTGAAATTTCTTTTGAGAAATCAACTGACAGTCTTATGGGGACTTCTTTGTAAGTAATTGTTTGCTTTTCTCTTGCTGCTTTTAAGATTCTTTATCTTTAACCTTTGACATTTTAATTATGATGTACCTTGGTGTGATCCTCTTTGTGTCCATCTTTTTGGGACTCAAAGTTTGGGGCTCTGTGCTTCCTAGACTTGTATATCTATTTCCTTCACCAAATTAGGGAATTTTTCTTTCATTATTTTTTCAAATAAGTTTTCAATTTCTTGCTCTTTCTCTTCTCCTTCCAGTACTCCTATGATTTGAATGTTGATAAGTTTGAAGTTGTCCCAGAGGTTTTAGCCTATCTTCATTTTTTTTAATTCCTTTTGCTTCTTGCTGTTCTGATTGAATGCTTTTTTCTTCCTTATGTTCTAAATCATTGATCTGATTCTCAGCTTCATCCACTCTGCTGTTGACTCCCTGTAAATTTTTATTTCACTTAGTGTAAACTTCATTTCTGCTTGCATCTTTTTTATGTTGTTAAAGTACCCAATGAGTTCTTTGAGCATCCTAATAACCCGTATTTTGAACTCTGCATCTGATAGATTGCTTTTCTTCATGTTGTTTAGTTCTTTTTCTGAAGTGTTGTTCTGTTCTTTCATTTGGGCCATATTTCTTTGTCTCCTTATTTTGGCAGCCACCCTGTGTTCATTTCTATGTATTAGGTAGAACTGCTTTGACTCCCTGTCTTAGTAGCATGGCCTATTGTAGAAAAGTACAACAGTAAGTTGGATGGGGCTGAGCCTCAGGTAATCACCAGGATGGGAAACTGGTTGACAGAGTCTCAGATATGGTTGACAGAGTCTCAGATATTGTTGACAGAGTCTCAGATATTGTGTCTCTGCTCTGTGCCTCTGTGTGGGGGACAGCTCAAAAAAGGGACAGTGGCAACTATCTGGCCTCTGGGGTTTTGTCCAGGAGGAAGCCATCCCTCAGCACTTGCCCTGATACACACACTTCAGTTTCTCTCCATATGCCATCCGTGCAAGCTGATGACCAGGTGCTGGAGCCCAGAGGGAGTGAGTCTGCATAAGTCCTAAGTCTGTTTCAGGCCCTTTAAGAGGAGATGTCTGAGAATCTTGTAGTTTCTTCCTTCACCCCAGCCTCCAATGATTTTTACAGTCAGAAGTTATGGGGACTTATTTTCCTGGCACTGGAACCCTGGGCTGGGTCCTCTGCTCTGGGGCTGGGATCCCTTGTTCCTGAGGTATCTCTCCCAATTTTTATCCACCATATGTAGGTATAGGACCACCTATTCTGCATCTCCACCCCTCCTACCCATCTGGATGAAAGTGACTTCTTTAATTCCTTGGTTGTCAGATTTCCATACAGCTCAGTTTTCTGATGATTCTGGATGACAGCTGTTTTGTATTTTAGTTGTGATTTTTGCTATGGTTGTGCAACGAGGCGAGCCATGTTTACCTATACCACCATCTTAGTGCAAATGATTTTAGATTTACCTGTTCTATTTCTTTGACAAATATCATTGTTATCTGTAAATTGCTTTGGGTAGTATGAACATTTTAACAATATTAATTCTTCCAATCAATTAGCATGGAATATCTTTATTTGCGTCTTCTTTAGCTTCTTCCATTAATGACTTGTTTTCAATATACAGGTCTTTCATATCCTTGGTTAAATTTATTCCTAGGTATTCTAATATTTTATGCAAGTGTAAATGAGGTTGTTTTCTTTCTCTGTCTAATAGTTTGTTTTTAATTGTACAGAAATGCAACTGATTTTTGTGTATTTAAACAGATTTTTGGCAAACTTCAGGGTTTTCTATACATGGTATCACATCATCTGCAAATAGTGACAGTTTTACTTCTTTATTTCCAGTTTAGATGCCTTTATTTCCCTTCTTTCCTAATTGATCTGGATAGGACTTCTAATACTATGTTGAATAAAAGTGGCAATAGCGGGCATCCTTGTCTTATTCTGGATCTTAGCAGAAGAACCTTCAGCTTTTCACCATGGCCTTTATTTTGCTGAGAAATGTCCCTCTATACCCACCTCTTATGATGTTTTAATTATAAATGAATGTTAAATTTTGCCAAATGTTTTTTCTGTATTTGTTGAGATGAACATATGTTTTTTATCCTTCATTTTGTTAATGTAGTCTCACTAATCCTATACTTTTAAAACCATGTTCGCCTTTGTGTAAAGCCTTTCAGTGGCTCCCACTTGCATTTAGAGTAAAGCCCTAATGCCTGCAATCATCAGGACCATGACAGTCTGAACACTACGAGCCCAAACTCTCCCCCCTCTTTCCTGCCAAACACCTACCATCCCTCTTGCTCTCTATGCTCTAATTTCATTGGCCTTCTTTCAATTTCAGGAATTCCCCAATGGTTTCCTTCCCTGGGACTTCCACACATGCTCTTCTATCTTCTGCAATGATTTCTTTTCATCTTTGCATGGCAGTCTCCTTATCATTCACATTCTGGCATAAATGTCATCTCCAAGAGGCCTTCCTGACCTTGCAGTCTAAAGCAGAGCTCTATCACCACAGCCACTACCAAAGTTATTCTCTCTCTCAGCATCCAATTCTTGTTTCATAGCACTCATCACAAAGTATATTACTGTGCATCCTCCACATGAGACTTGAAGTCCCATGAGAGCCGGGGCCATGCTTCTGCTGCAAAATAACGAGATGCCCAGGACCCATCCCAATACAAAAAGCACATGTTAAGCACTCAGTAAATATTTCTTAAACGAATAGAAGCTTTCCAAGTTCTCTGAGTATCTTCCCTAATATTTCTCCAGAATATTTTAGTAAAGTCATTATTTGAACTATTATTCTCTGGGCCTTGTATTAAACTTGCAAAATAAACACTTAAAAATATTCAATAGCTGACTTAGTAATAATCATATTCTGTGAAGAAGTTAAATATCCTGAACTTAACATCTGTATCATGATGTTTTCCCAAACCACACCATTGATACATGCTTTTTTGATCAGTTCCTTAATACATATGTCAGATTCATATCATCTATTTTGGAGGTGAAAAATAGTGATTGAAAGACATGACTTACCATTAAATAGGAACAAAACTAAGAATGAAATAGACTTTGGCTATAGTCATATTTCTGGGCCATGGCAGCTAGTAAAAAAAGTTTAAAATTCAATGTAAACTTTAAAATGGAAGCCTTTCTAAATATTATTGAAAATAATATGTGCAAAGTATGTATTGATTCATTTGTCTCTATTTTTCCTCATTTTACCTTCCATGTTCAACTTAGATGCTGATAACATCTCTCATCTGTAAGAAAAATCAGGTCACACTAGATAAGAAATGTCTCTAAAAGTTATTAATCTTCCCCACATGATATTAGTATCTATATCTCTGTAACATTATCTACTTATTAGCATAATTATTATGAAACCCGATCCCATGTAGAATGAGGCAAGTAATAAACTTTCCTTCTTGTCTCATTTGAGAGAAATTATTTTTCCCAGAAAGCTAAAATGCCTATAATTGATAATTTACTTCAAAGGAACAATTTACTACCAAGCAGATACATCCTAAACTCTCAGCCTTCTACAGTATAATCTGCCCTGTTCTTATTATTACTAAAGATAAAAAAGTCTCATGGGATACAAAACAGAATTAGGTTTGGTACAAACCTACTTAAAAGAAACAATTATATTAACTTAATTTTCATACTATTAATATTAATTCTACTCATCAAATGAACTGATGGCTGTCCCCTCTAGAAGAACAGTAGAACCTGGGCCTCCATTTTCGACTTATGTATGAAAGGACGTTTTCCTCCCCCCAAATTTGCATTTTCTTCTTCACCTCTATCTTTCTTCTCATGTTTATGTCATTCTTCCTTTGGAGTAGAGCAGACAAGGGAGCAGGTCCAGCAATACGGTCACGAAAGTAGAAAACAAATGAGGAGCCCAGGAGGTAATAGGTAAGACATCCCCTTTCGGACAAAATTCTATTCCTAGTTCAGATATTCCCAAAGGAAAAATAAAATTCTATAACACATATAAAATGTGGCTTACCCTCAAAGCCTTATAAACTGAAGACAGTTTCTTCTGAGTATAAACTTTCAGTGCCTTGGTAAGAAACAAAAAATATATATATATAATGCATATATTTCATATTTTATAATTTCCCTCCAAATTAAAATAAATTCTGCCTTTGATGCAACAACTTAATTTCTTACTTGAAGATTGAGATTAAAACTAGTATCTAGGTGTGTATATAGTGAACCTTACAGATGTGTATTATACAGGAAGGCTCCCCAAAGAACCCAGAGAACCACAGGTGCCATGACCTAAGATAGATTCAGCAGAGAACTTTCTGATTGTATGTGCGAAAAACAGTTTTAAACTAAAATTTAAAATGTAATCTCTTGCCCTTGGAATTTTTATGGAAAATTTGCCTGCCCAGATGACTTTGAGCTTCTGTAAATTTTCTAAGTGATACCTAATTATGACTATTGCTTATATAGTATTAAAGGGTATATATGATTTGTAATAGTTCATTTTATGTGTCAATTTGACTGGGCCACAGAACCCAGATATTTGGGCAAACATTATTCTCCATGTTTCTGAGAAGGTGTTTCTGGATGAGGTGAACATTTAAATCAGTGAATTTCGAGTCAATCATACTACTCTCTATGATGTTGGTGAGCCTTGCCCAATCAGTTGAAGGTCTTAAGAGAACAAAGGCTGGCCTCGCCCTAGAATGACAGAATTCTCTCAGCAGGCTGCTGTTGGACTCAAACTGCAGCTCTTTGTGAGCCTCCAGCCTGCCGGCCTCCTTCATTAGATTTTGGACTAACCAAGCTTCCCCAGTCGCCTATGCCAGTTTCTTAAAATAAATCTCTCTAGGTACACGTACACATTTGTTGGTTCTGTTTCTCTAGAGAAGCCTGATAAACATGCACAAAAATAAAAAACCGATCCATTAACATCTATTCTAGATCTACTTTAATAACTGAAATTTAGACATTATCTCCATATTACCATCTAATATGACTTCAACTTCACAAAGACTTGAGGTCAAAACCAGTAGGTTTTGAAGAACTTCTTGTATTTATTAATTTAGAAAACCAGTTGGTAGGAACAAGACTATCATCTGATTCCTTTTTCATTTCACTTGTGGTAAGATCAGTTCATTTGGACCTAATCTATTCAAAGGGCAGATGGCCCCTGAACCCTGTAAGGAAAGACTGCATAAAACAGGGACAAAATAGTTCTGTAGTGAAAACATTCTCCTTCTAGCCTAGACTCAATACAGCAGAAAAAGTAGCTGAAATTAAGGGACAGGGCAGCTCTAACACCCAGTAAGAGGCTTAGATGGAGTTTCTACTGTCAGGCAAAATGCTGTTGGCTGAATTCATGTGAACTCACATTACATTCGATATACAAAAAGGAGCAAGAGAAAAATCTTAACAGAAAGATGTAACAGTGGAGCTGATTTTTTACAGCAGTTACCTCTGCAAAAGCTACGTGCACAGTCTATTGAACATTGTGGCCGCAACTCCCAGCTTCAAGGTCTCCATGTCACAGATGGTTTATCAGGAGAAAAATGATAATGGCTAAAAACTGCATGGGTTTTTATTGTTAACGAGGGCACAGAAAGGAACAGACTGATATACCACAAATAATGAAAACATCATTCTCATTGTTATACAGCACAAATTACAGGTGAAACAAACTGCTAACTTCAGGTTGGCAGTTTCAATGGTTGTTGAAATAAGAAGTTTTATGATTTTAAGGACAAAGGAAGAAGGAGACTTGCCTCTTCACTCCATAACTCTCCACACCTGTGGTTTCTATGGCTACTTGATTGATGTCAGGTCTCCTTTTCCAGGGAAAAGGAAAGAACATGATAACTCAGGAATTTCTCTTAGTGCCTCTTGGTGCACACAATCAGCCATCTCCAGTTTTTTTGTGCTGCTGGTAGAAATACATCAGCTGAGAATGTTATGCAATTGGTTACAAAAGTTACTTGATGCCAAATAGTATTTATAGTGACCATGCCTGAGATAAGAACACACAAGTATTTTTGAATAGGATATTCAGGATTCACCTTTCTTCAAACTGATTTTAGAGGCTGAATTTACGTCCAGAATTAAGCAGAAAACTCTTCCACCAAACTCTAACAGGCAGTGTGTGACTTCTTAGATACCCATAGGATCATTTGCCAGAAATTATGTGCTTCAAGAAGAAATTATTTTCCCTTTTTCTCAAGAATAATCTATCTGCCTTGATTTAAATAAATTGAATCATTCTATTTGTTTAAATATTCCTTACATGCTGGGTGGTAGGGTGGGGATTATGCCAATAGCCTGGCCAGAGCACTGGAAGCAGAAAGAGGGCAAGGAATGGGAGGGGCCACCAGAGATCGCAAACCACTGGTTTCCATGGTGAGGCAACAGGAGGCTCTGCATTGCTGGTGTAACCAAGCTCATGCCTTGCAAACACTCTACCCTTAATGTACAGCATCTGCTCATAGAGGTAGATTCCTCTGGCCCTGGGTAAGATGGCGGCAGGAGGGAGTATTGCACTGAGTATGCTCAAGGCTAGCAAGATAACCAGATGGGGAGAAAAGCCCTTCTGCCCTGTTCTGGTACCTAATTGTAGGTGGGACTAGGAGAAGTCAGATACAGACATATGTACCACAGACATCAGAATGGCAGAAGGGTGGGGTGCTGGACCAAAGAGTCCTGTCAGCCTGTCAGTCTAGCCTAGGGAAAAGAAGGGATTGGTTGGGACTGGGCTGGGCGGGATGGGGGTGGTGGGGCGGACACTCCCAGAGAGCACTAAGGTTTGGGAAGTTAATTGATCATTCTAAGAAAGCACTTGGTCCATCCCACACCCAAAACTAACATAAACCCAGGAAACAGAAAGCTGCCTCTTGCTTTTGGCTGCTTCTCAGGACCTGCACTTGGATGGCATACTGACCTGTTCTCTCCATGGAACGGGTGACAGCAGTCACACTTCCCATGGCCTCTGGAAGGGAGTCTCTCTTGCCAGCCCAGTGGAGCATTCGCCAGAGCCTTGGCCAGCCTTACCACCGAGGAGCACCGGACCTTGCTGCTATAAGCCGCACGGCCAATGGTGGCCTGAAGCTGGACAACAGTCAGGAACAAGCTAAGATTCTGGGGTGACCACTTAGCTGCCTTGGGCCCCAAAGGACAGTAGTTTAAAATGGAGCAGGAGTTCTGCCCACTGCCTTTGGTGTTGGTCTTGCCGGGGATGGGGGGCTTTGTCTGTGTTTTGCTGAAGAGATGAGCCTGATGAGCCGGGAGCCACAGCGTCCCCAGATGGTTGAGCATTTCCATAAAAGCCCTTTCTTTCTCACCACCCTCTGCCTCTAGGATTTTCCTTTTGCTGGCAACAGGTGCTCAAATCCCACTTTGGTGCGGTAACACAGAGAAACAATAGATACTTCCTTTTGAACATTACTTGCATTGGGATAAAAGGTCTATTTCTGCCCTTTTGTCTATTTGAGTTCCTGGATACCTTCTGCTTAATGGAAATTATCACACGCGTTGTTTTCATGGTGACTAATGTGATTTTCCCTTATTTAGATTCCACAGATGTTTTATACCATTTTTATTAATGTCCATCTTGATTTATATCATACTTGAGGTTTCAAGGCTAAAGAGGCAACTGCTAAATGAACATGCATCCAGTCATGGTAATTTTGCTCATAAAGCATCCTGGAATTTTTAGATACAAACATTTCCACTTCTTCTTCAGTCTTTATGTAGCATTGGCTGGTAAACTATAAGGAAAAGGAACCACTGCAAGGAACAACCTTTATACTCTCTATCTGAAACTTTATATTGTTTCCAGTGATCCATAAGATAGGATCTTTATGTGGGCCCTCAAAGAAGTGAAGACCCAAAATTATGTGACTATCACTAGGAAACTTTTTCCTAACCTGTCTCACTTCATCCTCATCACAAATACCTTAGCATCAGAAAAGTGTTGTATTTAAGGAACACATAAGCAGATAATCAATATACAGTTTCAGAATTTCAATTCTCAGGCAAATTGCCCCAATTCATCTTCAACTAACTTTTTTTTAAAAACCTGATGATTTTATCTCAAAATATTATTCCATCCAACCCACAGCGATCATTAAAGATTCCCTTAATTTCTACAGAATCTTTTCTTCATACAAGTTTTGGCACTTGACTAAATGCTGAGATCTGAGATGGCAAGAGGGGGACAGAACAAACACCAAGAACTGGCCAGGCAAGTCAGAGAATGGGGCATCTCCCTCCTCCTACAAGTCTTAGACCTCTCTTATCCTCCTTGTGGTCCTAGTAGGCCAGATCCAGTGAAGGTGAAGGGCATCACTGTCATCACCAAGCTTCTGAACTTCAGTGGCTCTTTCTAGTTTCAGAGCCAGGGTAGGCAGGAAGGCTGCAAAAATTTCATCAATACCTTATCAATAACACACTTGTATTATTCTAAATAAAGCTAAGTTTTTCTTCTCATTTCCCTCAGAACATGCCTTACTGATGCCCACCTTCTTACCTTTGTCTATGCCACCTCCTCCCCCCAACTCTTTCTTCTCCACCACTCGGATACCTTCTCCTTTACCTTATTTACTCTGTCATCTAATTCCTCTTGACTACCTCAAGCTCTCCCTTTCTGTGATGTTTTCCCATACAATTGTTTTCTATAGTGACTTCTCCCTTTCCAAACTCCTAGAGACTTTATTTTCTGTTCTACTTATCTGGGTTCTTAATCATATGTGCAATAGCTTATTGGGTATTTATTGAACATCTGCTGTGTACCAGGTATGTTCTACATGTCAGAGACGAGATGGTGAACAAGACAGACAAGCTGATCTAGTTTCAGTGTTCAGGTGTACCCTGGTATATAAAAGCAGAGCCTTCCTACGAAACCTTTCATAAGCTGCGATGGCATAAAGTGAAGGAGCAATCACCTTAGGATATATCTTGCTAACAGATGCACAAAATAAATCAAGATAAAGCACAGATGATCGCAGACCGAGTTCAAAGTTACGGGGCTTGATGCTGAGGGACTGAGTGCGACTCCTAGGGAAGGAGTTCGGCAAGGCCTCTCTGGCTGCCAGGGGTGCCCACGGCCTCTATAACGCCTCACTGAAAACAGATACTGAACACTATTTTTACTTTTCACCTTTTTTTCATAAAAGCAAACATCTTCAGATATCTTTCAATTAGCAAAAGCAGGTACTAATGTAGGCCCTTCATAAAAGCCAAGTCATGCAAAGTGATATTTTAAAAAGCAGGGGATAACTGTACCTCATAAGTGTATATCAGTCTTCCAGGAAGATTATAAAATGTGGTCGCAGCCAAGGAATAGCATTACCATTTGTAGAGTCTAGTTAAATACACAGTTTACTGAGTGGTTGGAGACTGGCACTGCATCAGATTAATGTTGCCTGTACTCCTTACACTTCTTGTCCCATTCTTTTAAATAACTCTCTGATCTTGCCTTTTTATTTAATCCCAAAATACAATATATTGCTCTGTCTCTTACTGGGGAAAAAAACTCTTTAAAATTTCCTATTCTTTTTATCACAAAAGTATATCTCCCTTGGCTTGCCAAAGCCTCCTTATTGGTACAGTTTGCACTGTTTAATGTGACGAAGAGAGCAGGAAGTGTGGTCTTACGGATGGAGAGGAATGGACTGTAGGGTCAGGAGATAGCAGTTCTGGTTGAAGTCCTGCCGCACTTTAGTTATTTAAGCTCTCGGTGCCTCACCTTAACTAGATAATAAAGCCTGAACAAGGTTGCCTCTAATGCCCCTTCCAAACCTATTAATACTGTAATTACTCAACAATTGCTACTCTATTTCTCTAGGATTATTATGAAACTGCCCAACTCCATCTGGTTGATGGTTTTCAGTCTCAGGAATTAAGAGTGAGGTAGAGTATTATTTTGGTTTAGTTTTGCATATACCTTCAAATTTCCTCACCAAATAATTAATTGAATACCACTGCCCAATAAAAACTTAATAAATATCAACTGGTAGTGAAAGGGATGGCTGTGTTAGGGTTCTCCAGAGAAAAGAACCAATAGGACAGATGGATGGCTGGATGGATGAATAGATGATAGAGATTAGATAGAGAGATAGATAGATAGATAGATAGATAGATAGATAGATAGATAGATAGATTGATTGATTATAGGCTTATAGAAGCTGCGAAGTCTGACAATCAGCTACCTAAAAGATGAAGAATCAGGAAAGCTGGTCGTGTGTTTAACTGCCCAAAGGCCTGAGAGCCAGGAGCAGGGATGCCTGAGGGCAGGAAAAGACGGATGTCCCAGCTCTGGCAAAGGAAGCAACTGGTCCTTTCTCTGATTTTTTGTTCTATGCAGACCCTCAGTGGATTGGATCAATGTGGAAGGCAGACCATCACGTTGGTGAGGTTGATCTTTTTGCTCAGTCTACCAGTTAAAATGCTAATTTCTTCTGGCAATGCCCTCACAGACATACCCCAAAATAATGTTTTACCAGCTATCTGAGCATCCCTTAAGGAAGTTAATGTAAAATTAGTCATCACAATCGCTGTCTTTTTATTGGTTCATATGCTTGGATTCACTGACACTAAGAGATTTATTTCATCTGCACAGTGACATTAATCCATGTCCCAACCTCGGTTTATGGGGTAAGGGGCACTTATCCAAATAAGATTCTTCCTACAAGGAGTGTAAATATTAGACTTTCAACCCTACAGTTTTAAAAGCTCTTAAAAAGTATACTCAGAATGTCTTCTAGTAGCACTTCACCAGAGTACCTGCATGTGTTTAATAAATTGTACTGAAACCTTCTAAATCACTGTGGTGCAAACTGTTATGCATGAAGGCCAAATGGGGAAACCTGGGAGTCGTGTTTGATTCCTCTTTATTTCTACCCGACACTCAGTCCATCAGCAAATTCTAACGGTTCTGTCCTCCACACAGAGAATCCCCTGCACAGGTGCCACAGTAATCTCTTGCAGAGATTACTGCAATGCCCTCCTCACCTTACTTCCAGTCTTACACTCGTAGGGCTTAGTCTCAACCATACAGACAGGAATTTTCTAAAAATATAAATCATATCATGTCCCTCCTCTGCCCATTGAGTTTTGGGCTCACAAAAGTTGCTTTCAGTCTAATAGTTGGCTTACATTGATGCTTTGGGTGTCCAGGTGTCAATGTCAACTCAAACCTCATGAGCAACAGTTCTGAAGATGTATGTGTCCTCCCAGGCACTCAGTCTATAGTTACTCGAGTAAATTGCCGTGTGTTTCAGGAAGGACTAGGGGAGTTATTGCCGTGCTTCCCTCTTGAGATATGGCATCTCCTCCAGTCAGTGCTTTCTGGGTCTATAAACAGGCTTAGGCCTGGCAACTAGGTAAAGAATGCACCTTTTATTTGGATTAACTGCCCTCAGCTCTTGGTCATGCATTGCTCAATTTTTGATTATATAGACTAAGCATCACCCTTGTTAATCACCCACTTAATTTGCCCTTATGGACACCATGCCGAAAATGGAGACAGCTCTTAGGTCCCCTTTAAAGAAGAACTTGTTGCTCTAAATGCTGTGTTGTCAGTGAACAGCCTTTAGGTGTCTTTACCATTGCCATTCATTACAGTAAATACCTCCTTCAACTTCATGTGGTTATGCACTACTACCTAGTCTGTTGTTTCGGAATTCTGTTATCTCCATTGCTATCAGTGGGCCCAGTTCACAATGACCAATGGCGCCTCCTACTTTCAGCCCTGTGCTACAGAGAGCAGCCACCACTGAAGCTCTAAGTGATGCTGGTGCCACTCTTAGTATATCATCAGTGTCACGCACAGCACATAGTCTTCTGGTGGGTTTCCCATTCTTGCATGAGATACCCAGTGTAGCATGCACACTTTTCTGAGCTTTTCGATTTCTAAAGAGGCCTGTGAGAAGCACTTCCAGGAGCCCTTCCAGGAGCCCTTTTAGGAGCCCTTCATTTCCAAAGGAGGATCTCTGTGGTCCATTGCAACATCCCTTTATCAGTTAACTAAGAGCATAATGCTAGTAAGTGTAGGGGAACAGGAATTGCCTCCCCAAGATATGCCATTTTGGCAAATCAATTACTTTGAATAAGTTACTTGAGCAGCATCCAGTGTGAACAGGACCCTCTGACCCTCTTCTCTGTATCCCTGAAAGCAGGAGCTAAACCTCCCACATGAAAGGCACCCTCCTGCATCAGGGACATCCTTATCACCAAAGACAGGAAATTCAGGACCAAGAAGGCTTAGGTTCTTCACTAATTAGTCCCCAAGCCTAAGTTTCTTTGTCTTGTCAGTTCTTCACAAATTTATTGTTGGTCTAAGAAGTATCAAAGCTGCCTTCTTTGGTCCCTTCTTTAGGTCCCATATCATATGAGACTCCATATGTAGGAAACTAAACTTGATTTTCTCCTATTATCCTCCTATCAATTTAATTATCAAACAAGCCAAAAGAACCTAGAAGGGTAGGATAATTTTTTTCCCTCCCTGACATAATTGATAACATCAGTTTGGAACCCAGGTAGGTAGACTGATTCAGAACTCATGCCCTCTACCACTATTTAGGAATGTCTGAGAAATGGCCACATAGAGACTGTTTCTATTCTTCGATCCTGAAGTTAAATAAAGAGTTTTGGCAGGGGAGGCTAGAAGAGCCAGGGGTCATTCTTCACCAGTATATACTAATGCTTCTAAACCTAGGGTAGGGCAAAGGACACAGGTAACTGGAAAAAGTTGCCACAGGTAATTCTAATAACCTTTCTCCATCTCCAGAGTGAGAGAGTCCCTTGTATAGATGAAGGAGAAGATGTCAAGGAAACATTTTTGAAATAAGCTTTGAGTATTGTTGATTTTTAACATATGTTTAAATAAAGCTCATCTGTGTGGCAACAGGTGACTTGATAGAAGTCCACTTCTATCAAAATAAATAGCTCCTTGACTTTTGTAGGAAAGTGTTTTCAAACATATAATTAAACTGCCAAATGTATTCTAAAATAAAACATGTTTTGTCCCCTAGTTAATATGTACTTTTTGCAACACAACTAGGGGTCTTAGAAATTAAAAAAAAAAAAAAGTTTCATGAGTGATTCGAGGATTGTTGTAGCCACTATGAGAAATTGTAAGGAGGTTCCTCAAAAAATTAAGAACAGAACTTCCATATGACTCAGCGCCCCCAATTCTGGGTATTTATCCAAAGAAATCCAAAACACTAATTTGAAAACATATGTGTATCCCTATGTTAACTGAAGCATTATTTACAACAGCCAAGATATGGAAGCAACCTGTGCCCATCGATAGATGCTTGAATAAAGAAGATGTGGAACATATATACAATGAAACATTGCTCAGCCATAAAAAAGAATGAAATTTTACCATATGTGACAACATGGATGGACCTTAAGGGTAATACGTTTGGTGAAATAAGTCAGACAAAGGCAAATACCATATAATTTCACCTGTATGTGGAATCTAAAAAGCAAAATAAATGAACTAAAGTAGACTCATAGATACAGAGAACAAATTGATGGTTGTCAGGTGGGAAGAGAGTTGGGGGTTGAGGGAGAAAGATGAAGGGATTAAGAAGTATAAACTGGCAGTTACAAAAGTCATGGGGATGTGAAGCACAGCAGAGGGAATATAGCTGATAATATTGTAATAACTATGGATGGTGCCAGGTGGATACGAGGCTTATCAGGGGGATCACTTCACAAGTCTAACCACTATATTGTACATCTGAAGTTAAAGATTGAATGTCAACTGCAACTGGAGGAAAAAAAAGTGATTCGAGGAAATCGTTCCAATGTCAGAAAATGGGCCTTAGGAGGAAAATTTGTATTAAGAGATAGCATTTTCCACTAATTTCATTTTATATTCTAAAGAACAGCCACGGAATGATTGAAAACACTACATTCCCAGTACTTAAATGATAAAACTATAGATTATAACTCGGAATGAGGGAATTTACATTCAAGGAAAAACTTCCAAGCTCCTGATTTCTTGTGATTTTCTACCAATTTTATTACTTTCTACCTTTTGTAGTATTCATATTCTTCTCAGTGTCTTAAGGTTTTGAAGCTGATCTACTTTCTATACTCACAGAGGAAAAACAACAGAAATAAATAAGGAAACTAATAACTCACCCTAACTAGACTTTCTGCTGGGCACTGTCCCATGTAGACTCTTCAAACAGTGGATCAACCACATTATTTGTCTTGGTTCTCATAATTCATTTTGGCTAATAGTGCTTGATAGCAGATTTGTCCTTTTAATCACCATTTTCTAAGTATTCCTAAATACACAGCCCAGAACCAGAAGAGAGGCAATCCAAGATTAAACACAAATCATGGATAAGCCACAAAGTCAATAATCCGTGAATGGATAGTAACATTTTCACTAAAATTATAAGATCTATGTTACCTTATCCAATAATGGTGCTATGTTCACATTAAAATAATCCCTGATTTCATCCCAAATCCCTATTAGATGCTTCAGCACCTGTACCTCCCTCTTCATGGCTTTTACTATGTGATAGCTATGTAAGTATTGCTTGTTTACTTGCTCATATTTTATCTATAGTCTAGATTCGAGACTGTAAATATCTAGATATTGAGAGATCAAGAGTGCAGATACAATTTCCCGTGCCAAACATTACACCAGCCACATAATAGAAATATAACAGATATTTACTGACTAAATAAACCAAGTTTAAAAGAATGTTTCTTAGCTTGGATTTCAGCGAATGTTATACTATAATATTCAAATATTATTTTACAGAATAATCTCAATTAATAAATGACATGTTTTTCTTGTATTTACCCAAAACCACAGTGTTTTTCTTTCTCTAGTATTTGGGCTTACTTTTTAAAAAAAATCCATATAAAGAAAACAATATATTCTACTATGTCTCATAGATCACAGCTATAAAAATACTGCGGGGAGGAAAACAGAGGAAAAGGAGAGAAAGCCTGGTAGCCATAAGACAAAAGTTTTATGCCTTATTTTCTTAAAAAGAGAAATACTTCTCCTCAAGTTTCCTTGATGTTTTTCTAGGCCTTCATATCCAAACTCCCCACCAGTTACAAAAAGACTCCCTTAATACGGCCTCTGGCACTGAGGCATAATGCAAAGTCCTTTCTGATCTCAGGGTCTTTGAACACTCTGCTCTCTGCTAAGGACACCCTCCCCCAGCATTCACATGACTCCCTCCTTTTCATTTCTTACATCTCAGCTTAAATGTGTCTCCTCAACGAAGCCCTTTGTGAATGTTCTCTCTCAGTAGGTTCCCCATTGTTTTCTTTTTCATACCACATGATATTATTTATAATTATAAATGCACTAATGCGTATATTGGTTTACTATCTGTTCCTCACCCATACCTGACTACAACTTCCATGATGAGAGAGGCCACATTTGTCTTATTTACCTTTGGATTTCTAGCACCCTGTGCAATACCCAATACATACTAAACACTCAAAAAGATAAGAATTAAATCAAAACATAATTAAATACTACATTAGGTTTTATTTGCATTATATTCATTTCTCTGTGATCCTGAGCATTTGTGATTTTAGTTTTCACTGTACTGTACTGCCCTTGCTAGAGTACATCTTCATATTTATAAAACAATATAAACTAATGTCAGTAGTAATGATAATATTGTGATACAAAAGATCCTGAAAACTTTCTAAGATGAAAATGAAAATGCTGTTCCATGTAAAATCAACACTAGTATGTGCTAATATGCTCCAAATTAGAAAAACTGTTCATTCACCTCTGCATCTGTCTAGTAACTAGGATCCTGTTCTCAATGTTACTCTCAAAAGTAGTTTTGTTCCTATTATGGCTCGACAACCACCCACCTCAAAACCTAGCAGCTAAAGACAGCTTTTGCTCACAACTGCAATTTGAGCGCGGTCAGACCAGGACAGCTTGTTTCTGCTCCACTCAGTGTCACCCGAGAGGCTTAAAGTTGGGTCTGGAATCAACTGAAGACCTGCTTATTCACACATCTGCCACCTGGGCTGAAAAGGCTCAAATACAGCTCAGAGCTGAAGGAACGGGAGCTCCTCATGCATCTCTCCCTAACACAATGTAATTTCCATGTGGCCTCTCCAGCAGGATGTCTTCAGCATGGCTGGTCTTCTTGCACTTCAGCTTAGGGGTACCAAGGGGTATGTCCCAAGAGACAGAATGTCACGTGGAAACAAGACTGACAACATAATTTGTGAAGCCCATTGCAAACTGAAAATGTAGGACTTCTTGTTCAAAAATTTTCTAAGAATTTCAAGACAGCAACAAAAGAGCATTAAACCAAGCACGGGGTTCTTCTGAGTGTGCGGCCCTGTGCAATTGCCCAGATCACACGCCCCTGATGCTGGTGTGGGTGGGAACCCTATTGTATTTTATGATCCAATATCATTCTGCCGAATTCTGTCCATTGATGTAGTTATAAAGGCCCAGCTAATTTCAAGAAAAGGAGAAATAATTCCATATCCTGTTGGGAATGACCAGAATCTGAAAGAGCACATAGGGTTGGAAATATCAGTAGGGTCATTGCTGAAAATACAGCCTACCACATGTTTGCTATAAATGACTGGTTTGCCTTTGGAGAACAGATACTTGTCATGCTTGGAAAGTTCACACTGACAATGATAACAGCCAGCACATATATAGGGAACCTTCTCTATGTAGGACGCTGACTGAGCACTTCAGAGACATCATCTCATCTAACCCTCGTGACTCCCCATTCAGCATGCAGAGTGCTCTCATCTCTGGCACAGAACTGATATCTCAGAGGTGGAAAAATGATCACATAGCTAATAAGTAACAGAACAAGGAAGTGACCCAGCTCTGATGCTAAGAGTGTTCATCACTGTTCAGTGTTGTTAAAGGGAAGTCCCTAAGAGACAAATCCTGATAGGACTGTGCTTTCCCCCGAATTCCCACCACCAGATAATTAAATAAACATTAGCTATAGTAGGCATCTTATAGGTTGTTTCCATAGCTCATAATTTCCCTTTCTCTGGTACTCCCCATTCCTGTCCTTACAGGGCATATGTTTACAGGACAGGTTCCAATGTCATGGCTATATGGGAAGATAACTGAGATGACGGAAGGCAGGGAGACAGAGAGGCAGAGACAGATGCAGACAGGATGATTTTGTTTATCTTCAGGGTCTGAGCCTGAAATATATAAATCTGGGCACTGTATGCAGCTCTATTTTCCCTCCTGTGTTCTGAGGTGAATAGAGTAGATTTATAAAAAAAAGAAAAAAATTAAGTGGGCAGAGAGTGGCAAGACATGCCAGATAAACAAAGCGTGCCAACAATACTGTATTCATATCAATTTTCTCAGTTAATTCTTGAGGCCCAACTTTATCCCTGATCCTGAGATAAGTGCAAGTCATTGGGATACACTTTCAAGTTTCGCTACTGCTGACCTAAGTAATTCTCCTAATCCTATCGCATTTCGTAAAATACCAGCTTGCCTCAACCAAGAGCAATTTCTAGAAATAGTCAATGGGCTCCCCCCAGAAAAAGATAAAAAATAAGTTCATAGTTTTTCAAGAGCTCTATAAACTATGGAGGCAAACCCGAATTACTTTCAGGCAGTAACTGAAAGTCAAACAATTCTACTTATAGATGGAGTAGACACCTTGGGCTCACTGCCGGGGGGCGGAAACCACATCCAGGAAATCGATCTAAGCTGTTCTCGTCTTCCTTCAGAATTTTAAAGAAAAAACTTTACCTCTGCATAAGGGATTTTCCTCTAGTATCTCCAGTCCATTTGCAGGTGAGGTGAGAAAATGAATTATAGATATTTTAAATTTCTCCTGGTTTTCGAAAAGAGGAACATGTGGCGAAATCTGCCCCTCTGCCCTCCCCCAGCACAGCCACTTCCATTACTGACTCCTCCTCCAGTTCCACACACGATTCATAGCAGCTCTGGCGTCGCTGAAGAAGAATCCGGCACGAGTCAACGATGCCTCCTCTGGTCCTGCGCAGGGTGAGCTTAGCAGGGAGAGCTGTACTGCTGTCTGGAGAGGCCTGTTCTCCTCTCATGCTTTCCCACCCACCCAGGGTCTCCATCTTCTTCATTTGGGGAACCATTTCCCAAGCCTGCAGTTTGGGGTGGAGGGGATGGGAGGAGGGGCTTAGATTCTGTGAACAGCTGGGGCCCATCACTTCTCATTGCAGGTCTTGGGAAGATGTGGTTGACAGAGTGATGCACAGAGCCTGTCCCAGTTAATGACTTCACCATTCTCCATCATTATCCCCATCATTAGGAAATTAGGAGGACAGAAGGTATTTACTGTAAACCTGCCACCTCCCAAGGAGAGATAAATAGAAACTGATAAATGGGCTCTTCTGGTGCTGTTCGTCTATTAACCTTCTGCTTCCCAGCTCCGGCATATGCATGCCATCCTGCCATTAATATCCAGTAATTGGCATGGCAGCGGGCAATACAATCATACCTTTACTGTGAGCATTCCCTCCGTGTGGTGTGCCTGCGCAAGCACACAATTACGTTCATAATGAAGCTTTGCTAAACAGTCCGGTTGAAAGACATTAGGCAGTTGTTCCCCCGCCATAACACCAGCCTCCCACAGTCATTCAGAGTTTAACTCTTCACTAGCCTGGGCCCGGGCTCTCTGCCATGGCTCTTCTTTCTGCTGTTTTGCCTGCCTTCCAGTCGACACCTTCAAAGTATATTCTTCGTTTTTGTGTTGTTTGGTTTTAAACATTTTTTCTCTCTTAACTGTATTTCTTGGGAGCAAAGGCATAGGCAGCTATGAATGATTTGGAACCACCTCATCTGGTTGACTGCCTGGTGTGAGGGCAGAACAGAGTTTCATCCATGTTGTGGCCACCAGTGACCACCCAGGAGTAATGCACCTCATTTGTCACCAGTTGAGAGCCAAGCTGTTTAGCGGTGTTTCCCAAGGAGATTTTGTGTTCTTTCATGCATTCTAGATGAAATGGGGGAGAGAGGATGTATCTCATCAAATTTATTCTTGGTATGATAATAGAACAGATAGGAGAGTAATAACCTCCGTGTCCTGTATTAGGAAGACATCACCCTCAATGTTCAACCACTCAAAACTTTCAGGGACCTTGAAGGAGCCTGAATCCCAGGAGATCCTGAAAGAGTTTACAGAAAATTGAGGCCCACAAGGAGAGCTACCTCATTCTGTCATCCATCTGCTCACACTGTGGCTGCAATGTGAACATTTGGTCTCTGCTTCCCTGACCTACTTAATGTTTCTTCCAAAGTTACACTCCAGCGTTTACCATGAAGACTTTACAGCAGTGGCGGCAGTGGGCAGGCAGTGCCACAGGACAAAACATGAAAAGCAAAGATGAATATTCTCCTAAAAGCACAGGGAAGATTCTACGAAATGAATCAAGCTGGTCTTAAACATGGCCCGGAGGGGGTAAAAAAAAAAAGTTGCAAGGGGGAGATGAGGTTGCGGAGAGGCGATATCAGCAAAGAGATAAAAAGTAATAAAAAGACCGAAGAGAAGAAAATGATATGACAATCTTATTACTGGTGTTCAGGAACCATAGCTTCTCTGTCAGAAAAATACCAGATCGCCCATTTGAGAACTTCATAAAACTAAATGATCAATAGATTATAGCTCTGGCCCTCTTTCCACACAGCATAAAACAAATAATAATATCTCTAATAAATATAACAAATAGGGCAATCTTTCCTATTTCCTGCAGACCCATGACAGAACATGCTACAGGTTCTTTTCATTTCCTCTTCAGGAGGATACTAAGCAGCTTGTCAGACTCCCAGTCAAGCACATCCTCTCCAGCTGTCTTCCAAGCACCCACCTTTAAATACAGAATCTGGGTGTAGCTGGGAGGCCTTGCACTCATGGAGGATTTCATTCCGCAGGAATACCTGGGGGCAAACCCTCTGTCTGTCAGCACTCTATTAACTAAAACTCTCCACCTCTAGTATGATGATAAATAATGTTTGCTATGATGACCTGATGCCTGGCTAAGAGATCGACATGAATTCTGCCTCTTCTTCACCATGCCTTGTTTCTACCTGCCGTTATGTTTTTACAAAGCTTTTTACACTCCCTCTTCAGGCTCACAACGAAGCCCAATTCAATCATCAAGAGATGATATCAGGATCCTTACTGCACAGCTATGGAAACAAAGACTTGGAAAAGGCAAGTGACTTTCCCAGGTCACACAGCGGGGACCGGTGTCCACGCTCCTTTTCAGGGCTGCTGTGGTGCCAGCTCCAGCAGGCACCATTCACACTGCCTCCTATGTGACTGGCACTCCTGCAGCTGGGAAGATCACAGTTGCGCTATAAAGCAGAATGGTATAGTGGAAACACGAAGTGCTTTGGAATAAGGGACCTGATTTTGCCACTTACTAGCTGCATTACCCCAGATAGTTTTTAAATTTCTATGAATTTTAGCTTCCTCGTCTGTGAAATGGGGTGAGGATAACAGCAATCCCTACAACTAAGATATGTAGATTAACATATGACAATCTATGAAAAACACTTCCTAGAGCATTTCTTTCTCTGTCTTTCCCCTCCTCTTCTGTTCTACAAACCCTTTATCATGTTGCCTCTTTACGGAAAGTTTAATGTAAATATATTTTGTAATATTCTAGCTTTTTGGAAATTACTAAACTAAATAACACGATGATGACTCTCCCTTTAAATAGAATATGATTAACCAGACTATGTAAGTCCCTCGCCATGCCAGGTGAATATTCTGATGCTTCCAGGTTGCCTGAATCAAGAAACAATATTTCCTTCACTTGTCCAACTTAGAAGATACACAATGGTGTTATAGGCTTTGACTAAAGGATTAGTTATATTCAAGGAGTATTTGTATACAATATAAAACAAAAATACAATATAAGACATATTCCAATTCTGCCGTCCCCACCACAAGAAATCTGCCTCTGAGTTTCTTCTCTTTAGTACTCACTTGTGTTACCACCAGTTGTGGTCACTTTTTAACCCAGCCCTGCAACCCCGCTCCCCTCCGACAGTCATCAGTCTGTTCTCTATCTATGGGTCTGTTTCTGTTTTGTTTGTTAGTTTATTTTGTTCATTAGATTCCATACATAAGTGAAATCATATGGTCCTTTCCTTCTCTGACTTGTTTACTTAGCATAATGCTCTCCAGGTCCACCCATGCTGTTGCAAAGGGTAAGATTTCCTTCTTTTTTATGGTTGAGTAGTATTCCATTGTGTAAATGTACTACAGCTTATTTATCCACTCATCTACTGATGAACAGTTGGGCTGTTTCCATATCTTGGCGATTGTAAATGATGCCGCAATGAATATAAGGATGCATATATTCTTTTGAATTTGTATTTCAGGCTTCTTTGGATATATTCCCAGAAGTGGAATCCCCAGGTCATAAGGCAGTTCCATTTTTGGGGAGGTGGGGCAAGGTAGCTCCATACTGCTTTCACGGGGGTTGCTCCAATCTGCATTCCCATCAACAGTGCACGAAGGTTCCCATTTCTCTGCATCTTTACCAACATTTGTTTGTTGATTCATTAATGATAGCCACTCTGACAGGTATGAGGTGCTATCTCATTGTGGTTTTAATTTGCATTTTTTTGATGATCGTTACATTGAGCATCTTTTCATATATCTATTGGCCATCTGTATGTCCTCTTTGGAGAACAGCCTGTTGAGGTCTTCTGCCCATTTTTTAATTGGGTTGTTTGTTTTTTTGGTGTTGTGTGTTACAAGTTCTTTATAAATTTTGGATATTAACCCTTTACCAATATGTTACATTGGTAAATATGTTCTCCCATTCAGTAGGTTCTCTTTTCATTTTGTTGATGGTTTCCTTTGCTGTGCAAATACTTTTTAGTTTGATGTTGTCCCATTTGCTTATTTTTTCTTTTGTTTCTCTTGCCTCAGGAGATTAATCAGAAAAAATAAATTGCTACAAGAAATGTCCGAAATTTTACTGTCTATGTTTTCTTCTAGGATTTTTACAGTTTCAAGTATTTAATTCATTTAAAGTTTATTCTTGTGTGTGGTTTAAGAAGGTGATCTAGTTTTATTTATTTTGCACGTATCTGTCCAATTTTCCCAACGCCCTTTATTGAATAGACTATCCTTACCTCATTGTTTGTTTTTGCCCCCTTTGTCAAATATTAATTGACTACACAGGCTTATTTCTGGGCTTTCTATTCTATTTCATTAATCTATATTTCTGTTTTTATGTCAGTGCCATGCTGTTTTGATTACCCTAGCCTTGTAGTATTGTTTGATATGAGGTAGCATGATCCCTTCAACTTTGTTCTTTTTTCTCAAAATTATTGTGGCTATTCTGGGTCTTGAGCCAGAACAAATATTCAAAAAATTTATATGGAATCAACAGACATTTTTAAAAGAAACACTATAGCCATTTATTTCTGAGCTAAATTCTGTTGTTGTCTCCTCATTATCACAGGTGTAAAAAATCAGTGTTCTACGGTAGAAAAGGCACCAGTGAAGAAATCAAAGACTTGGATACTAGCCTGAGCTCAGCTACCTAGAGCTCAAGCAAGTTATTTTACTTCCCTGAGCCCTTTTTGTCATCTAATAGATAAAGAGGGTGCTGGTTAAATTTATCTTTCAATTTGGCTGGGTCATGGTGTGCAGTTAGGTGCTCAAACGTTCTGGATATTTCTGTGAGGGTGTTTGTAGGTGAGATTAACATTTAAATTGGTGAGTAATGCAGATTGCAGATTGGGTAGACCTTATTCAATAACTGGAAAGCTAGAATAAAGCAAAAGTTTGACCTCCCACAGCAGACATCCTTTGGACTTGAACTGCATCATCAGTACCTCCTTCCTGTGTACTTTACAGATTTTGAACTTGATGTTCTCCATAATCACATCAGCCAGTTCCTTAAAATAGGGAATTAGTTCCGCTTTTCTGGATAACCCTGACTACTAAGGGGTTGGCAAAAAAAAATCTGTATGGTTTTTTCTGTAAAATAAAAGACACATTTTTCATTTTCACCAATAACTTTATTGATTTGGATATTTTAAGTATGTCAGTTACCTTCTGGTACTTGCCTCTAGTTCCTAGACACCAGGGGTGCTGCTAAACATCTTCCAATGCATAAGACAGCCCACAACAAAGAATTATTTGGTCAAAATGTCAATAGTACCAAGAAACTTCGCGAACCGCTTCTGATACATTTGATAAGTCATAACACCTTCTCCACACATGGCATAAATCTTACTTTGAGTTTCATTTTTACCTTTCTTGAAATAAATGCCAAAAACGTTGCATATTTTCTTCCATCTTCGATATTAATATGGTTGTACAAAAATTCAATTTCGTTACTTTTTTTAAATGCACAGTAATAAGACAGCTATCACAATACAATCTAACAAAACTGTTTCAAATGAAGTTTAAGACAACTAAGCACTACTAGCACTACCGTCCGGAGAAAACTAAATGAACTTTTTGGTCAACCCAATAGAAACAACATACCATAGATAACTTTAAGGTATCTTCCATCTTCAGCAATATCATCATTCAAAACCAGATGGGTACCGAAAGCAGGAAGTATTTCCAGAACATTTTGGAAGTTCCAATTGACTTTATTGATTCCACCGAAAAGAAAAACAGTCATTTGGTAAGTGTCTACAGACATAATACTTGCATTGACTTGCTCACTCGTAACTGCCCTCTAAAGCTGTGCATGGAATACAATGGTCCCTAAAAGTCTATGTGATCACAATACACATGAAGATGTTCATACAGCTAAAAGATTACCAGGTGTAAAAAAATCAGGTATAGGGGGAGTTTATTTTTATTTTTGGTACACCTAGCCCCCTATTTTAAGCATGCTTTGCATACTGTCATGGTGGAAATTCAGACACTGAGGCGAGAGTGGATGTGACATTTGGGAAACAGCATCAGCCCGGAACACCTGACAGGACAGTATGTCTGTAACCATTTACTTTGCCTGTGAGTAAAACAAGCTCGGAGTCCTTACCGAAGCCTAAGGCATGAATTTTTATCATCAACCACAGACACTAAATTTTCATTCTTAAAGTAAAGTCAATTCTGTGTTATTCTGTGACTGACTCTCCAGATATATATTATTCAGAGCTTTTCATTTCTCTTTATCTGGCAACATGAGTTTTTGCCACTCCGCGGCTTGTTTGCCCCCCCACCCGCTTTGCTGCACTCATTACTGTCCCCGGCCAGGCATTTGGTGAGAGGGGCAGCTGATGCAAGTGAGAGTTTTAGATTTTCCACGCTCTCCCTTTCTTCTATGACCATGGATAATCAAGGATTGACTGTGCAAAGAGCAGAGAATGCAGTTAGGCATCAGGTGAGGAGAACCTCACACATAAAATCACCAGGAGTGCCTTAAAAGGAGAGTCAAAAAAAGAGGAGCAACTGTGAAATAAAATGACGTTTTCTTGTTAACATTACCTGATGCTTTCTGATGTCTTAAGGCAAAAATAAGTGATTTTTAAAAATTATAACAGCAGCTCCTCGACCCATTTCACAGGGGAGAAACACCTTCCTTGAGCTGCAGTACCTAAAGGATATGTGGTGGCTTTAGTAGAGCTGTCAGGATTCCTTTCATTCAAAAGCGTGTCATTAAAGCCTGCTAAGCCCCATATATATTTCCAAGTAGGCACTGGTAGTATAAAAATGCTAAGACATAGCTGTTGTTTACATTTTGTGAACAGGCAGTTAAGGAAGTAAACTATTTCAGTTTAACTTGGCTAATTCTATGATAAGGGAATTTCCAGAGTGCTAGAAGAGGGCAGAGGGACATTTCTCCAAGTCTGGAAGGCCAGCAAAGCCATTTTAGAGGAGGTGATACCTGAGTTAAGCAGTAAGGGATTATTAGGAGTTAGACAGTTTAAGAAAAGGGAAAGGTAATTTTAGACAGAAATAAGAATAGCAGCAACAACATTAAGAGCTGGAAGAACTTGATGTTTAATAATTATCATAAGCAGTTCCATACCCTGGGTTCCAAAGCTTGAATCATGTAGATTCTAGCAAGGAGAAAGGAGACATAAGCCAGTCATAGAATTACCTTAATTACCTTGGCTAAGAAACTTGAGTTTCTGCATGAGCCAGTAAATGATAAGACATTGACAAATTTTAACTCTAAATTGCTGGTTTCATTGGTGTTTTACCACTATATTTATCACTCCAGATAAATAGTTTGGGTTGGTTTGAATAGCAGAAAAAATGGCCTAAACCAGGAAAATTTATTGAAACTATCAAGAAAGCTAAGGCGCAAAGATCATAGCTAAACAGAGAAAGTTCAGGTGAGGAAAAAGGGAAAGACCTGAGAAACGTTTAGAAGACCAGTTGTCACAATTGTGGAATAGCTGAGTACAGTGGGAGAAGCCAAGGAAGGAAACACGGTAATCATTTGTAGGATTCCAGACAAGAAACAAAACAAGGAGCAAATGGAGATTTGGTGGTTGATAAGCTCAGTACTGGCACGTTGAGACGATCCAAAAAGAGAGAACAAGCCTGAATTTTCATATTCAACTAAAACCCAGGTTAAATTAGAGCTGGATATATGTGTGTGTATACACACACACACACACACACACACACACACACACACACACACATATATATGGGAGTCATCAGCACAGTTCAAATTATGAGTAATCAAATCACCCAAGGAAACTATTAAACGCTGGTTTTCAACTCTGGATACATATTAGAATCAATCGAAAAGATACTTATGCCCCCACACCACCTCAGGCCACTTAAATCATAATTCATGTAGGGATAGCCAGGGCCTGGAATTGCTGCACACATGAGGGGCCTGAGAGCAGACCCATGAGGAAAGCCAAAAAGAAGGAGTAGGAAGCACATGAAGAGATCCAGAACAATAACCTGTCACTGCTTTAATACTCCCATCGTATTTACTAGAATAGGAGGAAGATGACGAAATCATTGTTTTAAAAGTAAATACTGTGAGAAATACAAAGGACTGTAAGGAATTACTTTGAACAACTATATGCCAAGAAATTTGAAAACCTGGGTGAAATGGACAAAGTTCTAGAAAAGTATAATCTTCCAAAACTGAATGAATAAGAAGCAGAAAGCCTGAACAGACCAATTACAGCTGATGAAATTGAAGCAGTAATCAAAAAACTCCTGGCACACAAAAGCCCCGGATCAGATGGTTTCACAGGAGAATTTTACAAAACATTTAAGGAAGAGTTAACCCCTGTCCTTCTCAGACTATTCCAAAAAATCCAAGAAGAGGGAAGACTCCAAAATTCTTTTATGAGTCCAGCATCATCCTAATCTCAAAACCAGATAAAGACACAACAAAAAAAGAAAACTACAGGCCAATATCACTGATGAACGTAGATGCTAAAATCCTCAACAAAATATTGGCAAACCACATCCAGCAATACATTAAAAAGATCATCCACCATAATCAAGTGGGATTCATCCCAGGGATACAAGGATGGTATAATATTCACAAATCAATAAACATAATGCATCACATAAATAAGAGGAAAGACAAAAATCACATGATCATATCGATATATGCAGAAAAAGCATTTAATAAGGTACAGCACCCATTTATGATAAAAACACTCAGCAAAGTGGGAATCAAGGGAGAATACCTCAACATAATAAAGACCATATATAAAAACCTACAGCCAACATCATACTCAATGGGCAAAAATTAAAAGCTTTCCCACTAAAACTGGGAACAAGACAAGGATGGCCGCTTTCACCACTTCTATTCAACACTGTATTAGAAGTCTTAGCCACAACCATCAGACATGAAAAAGAAATAAAAGGCATCCACATTGGAAAGGAGGAAGTAAAACTGTCACTGTTTCCAGATGATATGATAATGTACATAGAAAACCCTATAGACTCCACCAAAAATCTACTTGACCTAATAAGCGACTTTGGCAAAACAGCAGGCTACCTAGTCAATATTCAGAAATTGAAGGCATTTTTGTACACCAACTATGAAATATCAATATCAGAAATCAGGAAAAAAATCACAAAAACAAGAAAAATAAAGCACCTAGGAATAAACCTAACCAAGGAAATTAAAGACTTGTACTCAGAAAACTACATGACCCTGAAGAAGAAATTAAGGAAGACACAAATAAATAGAAGCATGTTCATGGATTGGAAGAAGTAACATCATCAAAATGTCCATACTACCCAAAGCAATTTATAGATTCAATACAATTCCTATTAAAATACCAATGACATATTTAGAACAGATATAGAACAAATATTTCAAAAGTTTACATGCAACCATAAATAGCTCTGAAGCTGCAGCAAATTTGAGAAAGAAGAACAAAGTAGGAGGGGTCACAGTACCTGACTTCAAAATACATTACAAGGCCGTTGTAATCAAAATAGTCTGGTACTGGCATAAGAACAGACACAGAGATCAATGGAACAGGATAGAGAACCCGGACATAAACCCATGTCCCTATGGTCAGTTAATATCTGACAAAGGGAGCAGAAGCATAAAACAGTAAAAATAGCCCCTTCAACAAATGGTTTTGGGAGATCTGGACAGTTACATGTAAAAAAATGAAATTTGATCACCAACTTACACCACACACAAAAATAAAGTCAAGATGGATAAAAGACTTAAATATAAGTTGTGACACCATAAAAGTCCTAGAGGAGAACATAGGCAGGAATATCTCAGATATTCCCTGCAGAAATATTTTCACTGATATGTCCCCTAGAGCAAGGGACATAAAGGAAAGAATAAACAAAAGGGACATCATCAAAATAAGAAGCTTCTGCACAGCTAAAGAAAATATCAGTAAAATGAAAAGGGAATCAACTGTATGGGAAAATATATTTGCCAATGATACTTCGGACAAGGGTTTGATCTGCAAAATATATGAAGAACTCACATGACCCCCACTCAAGGAAGACAAACAATCCAATTAAAAAATGGGCAAAGGACATGAACAGACACTTCTCCAAGGAGGACATACAGAGGGCCCAGAGACACATGAAAGGATGCTAAGCATCACTAGCCATCAGAGAGATACAAATTAAAACCACAATGAGATACCTCTTCATACCACTCAGAATGGCCATCATAAACAAATCAACAAACAAGTGCTGGCGAGGATGTGGAGAAAAGGGAACCCTAGTACGCTGTTGGTAGGCATGCAGACTGGTGCAGTCACTGTGGAAAACAGTCTGGAATTTCCTCAAAAAAATAAAAATGGAACTGCCTTTTGACCCAGTAGTCCCACTGCTGGGATTATACTGTAAGAATCCCGAAACACCAATTCTAAAGAACCTATGCACCTCAATGTTCATAGCAGCACAATTTACAATAGCCAAGTGTTGGAAGCAACTGAAGTGCCCAACAGTAAATGAGTGGATCAAAAAACTATGGTACATTTACACAGTAGAATACTACTCAACAGAAAGAAAGGAGCTCCTACCCTTCGCGACAGCATGGGTGGAACTGGAGAGCATTATGCTAAGTGAAATAAGCCAGGCGGTGAAAGACAGATACCATATGATCTCACCTATAAGTAAAACTCAATCAACAAAACAAACAAGCAAGCAAAATATAACCAGCAACATTTAAATAAAAAACAAACTGATAGTAACCAGAGGGAAGGAGTAGGGGATAACAGGGGAAAAGAAGGGGAAGGGTCATCAAGGAACATGTATAAAGGATTCATCTACAAGCCAAATGGGGGAGGGACTGAGGGTGGGTGGTGGGGGTGGTTGGGGCTGGGTAAGTGGCGGCAGGAAAATGTTGACAAAAAGAAACCGAAACGAAACAAAAAAATAGACAGGGGGAGGTTAAGGATAGTATAGGAAACTGAGAAGCCAAAGAACTGATATGTACAACCAACAGACATGACTAAGAGTGGCAGGGGGGTGATGGGATGGGGAGCAGGGCGGATGGGATAAAGGGGAGAAAAAATGGGACAACTGTAATATCATAATCGATTAATTTTTTAAAAATTTCATGTAAAAATATAAATAAAACCAACAAAAAAGTAAATACTGGGATATACTATCATTTCAAATATCCTTGACCAACACAATAGCATCCCACTTCAAGAGCTGAAATTCTAATTTACCTATATGGAATCAATTACCTGGCTATGCCCCATTATTCTTTTTGAAGTAAATATGTTCCTTAATGCCTTGTTTCCTTTAAAATATGGTGAAACATGTATTATTTTAACTAATTAGATATGTCCAATAATTACATGAGTTCCAAGATAAAATCAAAGTCCTTTGTGAAACAAATAATTTTTTCCTTGGGGATTTATCTGTTTAACGATAAATCTTTTAGTTTTCTTTGTGTTTTTCTTTAATGGTTGATAGTTGAAAGGTGGGATGAAACTTGAATACATTACAGACTGAAATTTAAAAGTTAATGTACATATTTAAAAATACCTATATTTATGATATTCAACACCTAAGGTATACATGACATGTTTGTTCCCCAAAATTATATTAACAGCTTTATTGATAAGGCAATAATAAATACTGCTTTTTGGATGCAGCTGAAAACGTGATCATGACCTCTAACAATGGTAATTTATGTATTAATTTCCATCCATCTCAGCAACTGGCAGCGTCCATCAATTATAGCATTAGTTGCCCAGCAATTGCAGCTGTTAAATGCAGAATTAGCGTATAAGCTACTGTCACTCACCTGAAATTTTACAGTTCTAATTAGTGAGCCAGTAAGGCTGTCAACAACTAAATGCCCAATGATTGACCTGCAAAGACAGCATTTCCCAACTCTTCCCCAGACCCGCATATCTGGCATTGGTATGTCATTTATTCCTAATTCAGAAATCAAATTTTCTGAAAGAGACTATTTTGGTGTCTGGCAATACTCCTTAACAGAGTAAGAAGAATGCTGGACAGACCCTCTCAGTTCACCTGCAGTCTGTAGAAAAGTTGTTTTATACCCTCTTTTACCTTTTCTCTATGCCACTGGATTTTGCAAATTCTGATAATGCGGTTTTTATTTTATTCATTTGCTATAACATTTTTGAGAACTTATGTGTGTAAGGCACTTGGCTGGGTGTTGGGGTATATGAATGAGCTGTAGAAATGACTCCTGCTTTCCTGAGAGAGCGAGCCGCTCTATGCAAAACGGGGAGAGAAAACAGGTTAACAGACCATCAATAAATAAAAGAAAACTAGCACAGTGATAGATTCTAGGAAAATAATTAAAACAGAGTTATGGGATTGAGAGAGAATGGGCAGCTACTTTGGATGTAGTAGCTTGGAAAGACCACTCTGATGCCATCTGAGCTGAATCATGCGTGATCAGATGGAACCACATTTAAAGGCCCCAAAGAAGAGCATTTTAGTAGGAGGGTGCAAAAGCCTAAGGGCAAGAATGAATGAAAAAATTTGCATATTTGGGGGGGGAGATATGTTGTGGAACATAGAGGGCAAAGGTAAACCTAGTCCAAGATGAGGTCGCAGACACATACAGAGGCCAGGGCATGTAGGACTTTGGATATCAAAGTATAATAAGATGTCAGGGGAGGATTTCAATTGATTTATATTTTTAAAAGACTACTTACTCTGGTCACTGTATAAAGAAGGGACTGTAATCCTTGGGAAATTCTTACACATTTGCAACAAGAACATGAACAAGAACGCTCGCAGCAATATTGTTCATCATAGCAAAAGCTGGAAATGGTCAGGCTTTCTTCAGCAGTGGAATAATAAATCAATTTTGTGACAGTATTACCATATACTGCTATAATAGTTAGGAAACTGGTTGAACTACAATGAGACCTATCAATATGGATAAATCAAAAAATAATTTTGAGTGGGAAAGCAAATTGCAGAATAGCATATACAGAATGATTCCATTGATATAAAACTCAAAAGAACATACAAACTAAACACTATCTATTTTAAGATACATATATGTATGGTAAAAAAAATAATAAAGCCAATAAAAACTGTGGACACACCCTAAGATAACCCCTGATGAGTTGTATCAGTGTATAATCTCCACCCCTACTGCCTCTACCCTATGACGGAACCTGTGACTAGGGCAAAGGTGACAGGGATAGGATGTTATTCCCATGACTACAATGCATTATAGAAGACTCCTGTCTTGCAGCCTTTCAAGGACGGGCAGGTTCACATGGCGTTCGAGCAGAGAAGAAAATTCCCAGAGCCATGGGGATGCCTGACACGCCTTTATTCAGGTGTGGGGTGATCCACGCATGCCGCAAGCAGCGTGTTGTGCCCGGGAAGCCCCGCCTCCCTTATATACTAAATGCACAAAGCTGGAAGGCTGCCAAGATATTATATAACAAAGTGTGATTCTGTGCATGTGGGCCCATACCCCAGGTTATACGAGTACTGATTAATCATAGTTGTCTGGGCGTGCCGGAGGGGGAGCCTGCCTATTTTCCCCGCAACTCCATATTAGCAGACTAAAGTGAGACGTTCTCTCACTGGCTCTGAAGTAGGCTTACACGCTGTGAGAGGGCCCACGACAAAGCCTACGTGAAAAGGAACTCTTGAGAGAGGCAAGCCAACAGTCAAAATAACAGGGATCTCAGTCCTACAAGCACAAGAAGGTGAATTCTGCCAACAACCTGAAGGAGCTAGAACTGGATCCTTCCCCACGCGAGCCTCTGATGAGACAGTCCAAACAACACCCTGCCTGCAGCTGTGCGAGACTGAGCAGAAGGCCCAGCTAAGCCATGCCTGCCCCTCCATGACCCACGCAGACCGTAAGATCATAAATGTGTGTTGTTTAAGCCACTAGGTTTGGTAATTTGTTATGAAGTAATAGCAAACTAATATAGAAATAATAAACACAAAGTTTGGAGGAATCAGGGGAGTCTGGGGGAATCAGGAAAAGGGATGTAATCAATGAAGGTCATAGAGCAACTTAAAAGCTTTAGTTAACGTGCTCTTTCTTCTTTTATATCCACACACCCACTAGGCTTTATAGATAGGTATACAGCTGTTCTTCATAGTCTATTCTGCCTTTTTTTAGTGTACAATATGCTTCTTAGTCAATTATATTTTTGCCTTAAATTCTATTTTGTCAAAACTTAAGATTGTACCTCAGCTTTCCCTTGGTTCATATTGACCTATATATTCCTCGATATTGTTTAAAATTGCTACTCTTGTGGAGACTATATGGTTGAATATTTTAAATCAAATCTTAAACTCTCTAACTTTACCAAGTTACCCCATTTATATTTTTGTAAATTCTGTCCATTTAGGAGCTACTACTGCTATAAATTTTTAAAATATTTTCTATTTTCTGTACTTTCTTTGCTTTTTTCCTCCATTCTTATTCCACTTATGTTAGATTTTCTGTATGTGCTCTCATGATAGGTGGTTTTACCTGAGGACCCATTTACGTTTCCTCCCCAGCGAGACAGGAGCTAGCCACAGTACACTGGTGTATCCTTCGGTCTCCTCCAGTGTGTTATGCTAATTATATCCATAATTTTTGTTCTTAGTTCTAAAATTTCCCCATAGCTGAGAGAGGAATCAGAAGCCCATGTTTACTTTCCATTTTGCCACAAGCTTTTCATTTTAATATTTAGTTATGTCCTATTTCTTAAGCTATGTGACAGATACATAAGTGTTTCTTAATCTTTAGGCTTTATGCAAATATCATGTATTATTTTGTATGAATCATTTATTTCATTAAATCTTCAAATAAAAAGAGTACCTAGCAGAGGTAGATATTTAGTATTAGTAAACTGAGTAGAGTATAAAGAACTAGGTGATGTTTTTTAATCACTGTTTCAAAAATGCTCTGGGTACACTAACCAGTAAGAAATTATTCTAACAGATAAGTAAAATCTTGTCCAGCCTTCCCTTTTTATCTAGAACCAGTATGTTTTCTATCATATCTATTTGCTTGAATCATTTGAGGCCACTGTTAGTTCATGAAAAATATGTCTATTAATCCCCAACACCTTTAGCCACTTTGAGCATATTGCTGTTTAATTAAGCACCTGTTATATGCGAATTGTTGTGGTTATTAATGTAGAGGATGTAAAAAAAAATTAGCAGAACCCACAATGAGCTAATAATGGGAGAAGATAGGCTTACAAATAATTTTAATAGAAGATCAGGTATAAGAGATGCAAAAAGGAGGCATAAATATGAAGAAAGGGAGGTAAGAGAGGAAGGCTTTATGAAGGATTTCCAGACTGGTCCTTTGAAGAAGGTAAGAATAAGGGCTTCTTAAATAAAGGTGTCCACTCACCTCTGGACCTTCATAAACACCATTTGAACTGCATAGACACTCTTACGCATCCTCTTAGCTTGCTGACTATCACCTGTCCTTAGATCCTCAGCTTCATCATCATATCTTTCAGGAAGACTTCCAGCCTTTCATCCTCACTTCCCTGAGCCTCAGTTCAGCACACTTCCTATGTATACCCCCAAAATCTCATCAATGAACTGTTACAACTTTTATAATAGTCTATTTTAATTACCTGTTTATTTACAGAGTAAAATGTTTCTGTGTATGCTAAATTGTTAGCCAGAGATTTGCAGGCATTTATTTGTGTGATTTACTGTACTGGGGGGTGCAAATCCAAGAGAAGAAAATCTTTTTCAGGAGGGACAGGAAAGAGAGAGAGGTAAGTGCGACTCTTCCTCAGACTGTCCCAGGGACTGGATCAGACAGAATTTTGTGAGCCCTGGGGCATAAAGAGCGATGTTTGGGAGTTCAGGTGACAGCACAACACAGAGGTAGAGCATGGGGCATGTTTTATACCCTGTTGAAGAATAGTGAATCACAGCAGCCCAATGGCAACACTGTGGTGGCTCAAGGCTTTTGCAGGGTTGAGAATATGTGAAATGGAACATATTCTGGGGGGTAGCATTTTGCAGGGTTGAGAATATGTGAAATGGAACATATTCTGGGGGGTAGCATTCATGTGCAGGTGCCTCCAGCAGTGATGGTGTAAGGCTCCAGCCAGAAGCACCTTTGCAGGAGCCTAAAGGAGAACACTAAAGCAGCAGTCCAACCTTTTTGGCACCAGGGACCAGTTTCATGGAAGACAATTTTTCCACAGCCTGGGGTGGGAGAGGGGGATGGCTTTAGAGCCTGCCACCAGATGCAGCTTAACTGTCACTTGCCACTCACTGATAGGGTTTTTATATGAGTTTGCAAGCAACTGATTTGTTATGGTCTCTGTGCAGTCACATCTTTCTGCTAATGATACTCTGTATTTGCAGCCGCTCCCCAGAACTAGCTTCACTGCCTCAGCTCCACCTCAGATCCTCAGGCATTAGATTCTCATAAGGAGCGCGCAACCTAGATCCCTCACATTCACAATTCACAGTAGGGTTCGCGGACCTATGAGAATCTAATGCCTCCGCTGATCTGACAGGAGGCAGAGCTCAGGTCATAATACGAGATGGGGAACAGTTGTAAATACAGATGAAGCTTTGTTTGCTCACCTACCACTCACCTCCTGCTGTGTGGCCCCAGTTTCTAACAGGTCTGTGGCCCTGGATTTGGGGACCCCTGCACTGAAGGACTGCATGAGCACAGAGACCCTTGGGAATTCTCAGGTAATTTATGGGGCTGAGAAGGAGAACAGAGGTCCACAAGTCATGTAGGTCTGAGTCAATCAGCATCATGACAAATTGAGGCATTAAGATTAATACAACTTCATTTGCATGTAAGAGATCGTAGGGTCTGGAGGTTTTTGTAGGACTGTCTATACCCACTACTAGACTGTGATGTCTTGGGAGAGGGACTTGGCCTTGTTTACTGTGGGGTTCCCAGAATTTGGCACAATGTTTGACACACACTATTAAAAAATTATTGACTAAATGAATCACAGGTGGTATTGGAAATGAAAATTGTTTCTTTTAACCCACCCAGGACTCTTTATCACAGTCTTGAATTCACTACTGGTTTCCTTTATAAAAGATTTTCAAAATGGGACTTTGAAGAGGAATAATTTGTGCTTCTTAAATACGTGTGTTCTCTCTCATATCCTTTCCTCAACATTATTTTAGCCGAATACACAGGTTTGACAAAAGTAGGTTTACAGTTATGACTACCTAAAATAGTTTATTTCTTATATCATTATTAATTATTGTATTATTTATTTGTATTCCAACTCTAAACCTACTTTTGCCCACCCCTGTATACTCTTCTGTATCCTCCTAGCCTAGCTAATTCTTACTTTTCCTAAAAGTTCACAGACATCTATTTGCATGGATTTTGTAAGAGTGAATTAAAGTGAAGTTGCAAGCAGATGAAAAAATACTAAGTGAAACTTTCATTCTTCTCAAACAGCCTGTGTCAAGCCACATCCATTAAAATATAGCATTGTTTGGTAAGAACAGGTGGGTTTTCAAGCAAATATAATAACTCTCCAGTATCATTTGCTGAATTATGAATGATTACGTTTTGAAATTGTGTACAAAGGGTTTCTCTGCAATGTCCCCAAAACAGTCCTATTTGGGAATCAGCCCCTGCTTAGTGACTATTACCCACTTACATTTAGATTACAGGGTTACCCGAACATTTCTATACACATGCTGTGTTAGATGTTTTATCAATAACAAGATAAAGTCACAGTATAGTGCAAATGTAAAGGCCAGTATGTTTTAGGCAGCATTTTTACTTAAAAAGGCTGAATCTGCATGTTGTGGTGAGAAATCACTTCTAATATCAAAACCTCCATGTAAGAAGACATGAGTTTTCATAGTGATGAGAGAATGCAGTATAACCAAACTAATTTTTTAATTAACATACCAGGCTCATGTGTCATTAAAATGTATAAATTATGAAATATAAGAGGGTTATACTCTTTCCCCAAAGAGGTAAATCAAACAAATGGAGAGGATTAAGTTTCACAGGCTTTATATGTCCCTGCTAAAGAGTTGCCTGCACAATGTCAGGGCTCCTGGATACCTTCCCTACAGGGTGCTCTTAAAGATTTATACAAAAAGCTATATGGGACCAATAACCATTGAGACTCTTGCCCCTTCGCTGTTAAAAAGAACAATAAACTGTGATATAGCAACAAATATTTGGCCTGACAATGTAATTGAAAATAAATGCCTGCACATGTTTTTTTTTTTTAATTGTAAAGGACCTTTGACTAAAGTGAAATTATACTTTTCCACCAAAAAGTTACATAATAGAACTAAAAATAGATTATGAGAATAATAGGACTCCTGACCCTTTCAGCCAAAGTTGGATGTCTGTCTTATAGAAGAGATATCCTGTGTGTGCCCTCTCCATCCCCTGACAGTCCATGAGCCACCCCTTGTTTTGACAGGCTCCCGACCAGAAAGTTAAAATATTAAGAAATCATTTATAAAGGGAGGTGACTCCTCTCAAAATAGTTGCATTACACCTCCCACTGAGCAAGATGCTTACAGAAGGATTCTAGTAGCTCAGAAATAATGCTTTGGAGAAAGTCAGACAAGAGCTCAGGTCGAACTAAACTTGTCTGTGCAGGCAGCTGCAACACAATGCGATTCTTTCCTACAGTAAAGGCGTGATGCCGGTGTGAAAGAAACTTCTCATGAAACTTTATTTTCCCAATCATGCACTGTCACCTTCTGAAGGCTGTAAGAATGCCAATCGGTCATTCTCTGGGGCAGGTTTTGTTTTTCTAGGGTCATAAGAGAGTCTTAAACACTTAGATGTATCATGGGAAAAGTCTTCCAGCCTAGAACCGACTTCACCTTTCTGCATGCAGTAATCCCATGCTTGTTCAGACACAGGTTTTCCACTACCTGTCCACTTTGTTGTTCTGCTCACAATTTTCTCAGATGTTTACCTTCTTTTTCTTCCTTTTTGCTAGGACAACACGGTCCTCATGTTGGCCCAATGGCTTTTGATGGTAACATCATTCTTTCCCAAAGCCTGGTACTTGGTGATTCCTTTCCTGTTATCCCACAGCCATTTCCTGGGACAAATGTCCAAGAACTTCCAAGAACCTGTGCTCCAATGGACTTCATCCATGCTCTTTCCCTATATAGAACCTACGGTCCTCACCCTCATCCCCTAGGTAGAGCCAACACTTAAACTGTATAGTGTGGGTACTGCACAGTAGAAACTGGCATAGGTGGTAGGTGGGAGAGCTGGATCTAGCCCTGTTCCCTCGGCTAAGCATTCTGTCTTAGCTCTGGGCTGCTCCCTCAGAGAGTGAACCTTTTTCTAACTTACACAGAAACCTTGAATAGGTCAGTCAGTGGTGGGGTGGTGGACCCACCCCCAGTTCTGACGCCATTCTGAGTTTTGGGCACTCTGCCCTCAAGCTCCTCTAGGGGATTCCACTCTTGAATAATCCATTTAATTTCCTTAATGGCTCTGAAAAAAAATGCTATTACACCTTTCCTGTCATAACCCTTCCTTCGTCCTAGTAGGGAGGACCTAAGCTTTCGGAACAGAGACTTGTTTCCTCTCCTGCGTGGTCAGGGGAAGAAGGGAAAGAAGGGCCAGCAGGAAAGCCCTATCAAGTAAATCTAACGTAAAGCATTAGTGAAAATGGGGCAATACCAATACTAACAATTAGCACATCACTCCAGGTCGAACTCATGTTATCTAATTTAATCCTCACAATACAATTCTCAGCATAACTCTCAGTTTACAGAGGAGGAAACTGAGACACAGAGAGATCACCCAATATGTTTAAAGTCACGCTCTCAGTAAATGATCGAACTGAAACTTGAAACCAAGAAGTGCGATCCCACAGCCTCTGCAGTCGGCCACTACACCGCAGCTCTAGGATTTATTCTGTCTAAAACTATTTAAAAGACTTGCTCTCTAAAAAGTGTTAAATTGATACAGACACTTTAGATCACAATTTGGCACGTCCTTACAAAACTAAACATAGTTTTACTATACAATTCAATAATCACTCCCAGATATTTGCCCATCTGAAATATTATGCCTACTCAACATTGTGCACATGAATGTTTATAGCTTAAACCATAATCTCCCAAAATTAGAAACCAAATATCTTCCAATAGGTGGATGGATTAAAAAAAAAAGTGGTACATTCTCACAACTGAATATTATTTAGCAATACAAAGAAATGAGGTATCAAGTAATAAAAATATATGAATAAACTTTAAATGCATACTGATGAGTGAAAAAAGTCAATTTGGAAAGGCCATATATTATGTAACTCCAATTATAATTATATGATATTCTGGAAAAGGCAAAGCTATAGAGACAACACAAAGATCAGGGCTCACGAGAGAGAGGATAGAGTAAAGAGGTGAAGCACAGGGCATGTGTTAGGGCAGTGAAACGATTCTGCATGATACCTGGTGGATACATGACCACAGAGTGAGCCTTAATGGATGCAATTTTTTAAAAAGTTATTTAGAAGGTCAGGGGAGTCTGACTTCTGGAACTAGGTGACACAGCTTCCACTGGATTCTGCCTGGACACTCACAGGAAGTACAACAACCCTGAGACAAGCCAAGTAGTGAGGAAGTACAGGTCACACGGAGAGGGTGTGTCCTCTAACCAACAGCCCTAGCTGAGGTCCCAGACAACAGTGGCATCAATTGCCAGACATTGAATGAAGATGCCTCCAGACGATTCCAGCTTTTGGCCATCAAGTTACCACTATCAGCTGAAGTCTCAGACATGGTGGAGCAGAGATAAATCATTCCTGAATTCCTGACCCACAGAATTCGTGAGCTTAATAAAATGATTACTTTAGGCCACTAAATTTTGGGGCAATGTGTACACAAAGGCACAGTAACTGCAACAATAAGGACTACATTTACAAGAAAGGTGTCAGATCTGTATAAAGGGCTCCTGGAAGACACAGCAGGAGATTTAAACACCATGTGGGGATGGAGAACACAATCTCTGGTTTCAAATCCTGGCTGTGTCACTTACGTTCCATGTTGAGTGTGAGAAAATTATTAACCCTCTCCACTTCTCAGCTTCCCCAGTAAAATGGGAGTAATAAAAATACCAACATAGAGACCTACTATAAGACTTAAACAGAGTACTGTCTGACTACATGAGCATTGTTTTGTGGATATGATTGTCATTATTATCATTCTTATTTCATAAGGTGTCATATCTCCCTAAATTAATCTATAAATTTAACATGATCTGAATTAAAATTCTCACAAGAGGTATTTTCAAATCAGATGAGTGAGAATAGCTGTATTACAAAAGCCTCCATTATTAAAATAATGGAGCTACATTTAATACCACTAAAACGAAATCAATGATGTCATTTATGTAAACTTTCAAAACAGCCAAAGCAAACAGTATATGCTGTTTGGGGGACACACGCACATGTAGTAAAAAGATAAAAAGTATGGCGATGGTTTACACCCCCATCGGGCGAGTGGTGTTGTGTCTGGAGGGAAGAGGAGGAGAATGGATAGGGGAGGCTTCTTCATGCTAATGTCTGATGGCTTTAAAAACAGAAATCTGTAGCGGTTTTAGCAAAACATTGAGATCTGTTTCATCAAGGTTGTGGCCTTATGGAGATCTTACATTAAGGAACTTTATCTTTAAAGATTTCATAAGTTAAAATAAACCTTTTAAAAAGTAAGTTGCTTCTCCATATTAACAAATTATTCCTAAAGATTTAGTATTTTTACTATGTCATCACTGACACACACAAAATTTCAAAACCCCATAATCTATTTCTAGAAGAAACTTTTGTTGTTCATTATTTATATCAGAAAGTTAGAGGGGTGTTTGGGGGGTGAGGGCTCGTAATCTAGAAACACGGGATATCTTAAATGTAAATTACAGAAAATCCTAGGGATTGCGTCTTGGAGAAATATCCCTCATCTACTTCCAAAACTTAGATAAAAAGCAAATGGATTTTCAAATATAATGTTGCCATCCATAAATTTGTAACTAAACGAAATTATGACTTTATGCTCTGGGTAAATGCGGGAGAGTCATCTTGGCTGTGTGGTCATTCATACTGTCATAACGGGCAGGAACGTGGTTCCCCCCTTGATGGAGAAAGAACCCTCAGGAAAATATCAGTTACCATCACCACTAGCACTATTGTACTTAATTATGTACATTATGGGATAATGATCCCAGCACTTATATAAAATAGCAGATCACTGAAAGTGCTTAATTATACGAATCAGGAAATGTATCCAGATAGTAGAATCCTATGTCTAAGATCCTTCGTGTATTATTAAACAGGCCTGTTTGCCTTCTCTTTCCTTAGGGAGAGTACAACGCCGACAGAGCACAGCTCAGTTTAGTTCCCTAAATGTAACTGAAAACAGGACAGGGCAATAAAACAAAAGGTTTCTTTAGATGTAATGTACATGGGTCTTAGGCCTCATAATGCTATTTGACCAAATGTATAAATCCCCATGACAGTTCACTTAATCTTCAAAGTTATCCTATGTAGTTTTTCCCAGTAGTATTAACACTACAAGGTAATAGGTCACAGTGCTTAACTATACTAAAACATTAAAAGATTTTAAAATCTCTTTTCCTCAGAATAAGTATAAGCACTGTATTTTTAAAATTATATACTTATGAAAAGTTATTAATTTGTCTTCTTGTGCTGTAGTTTCAAGTTGTCTAAAATTGAGGGCATTTGCCACATGGAGCTGTTTCTCCACCTCTACTACATGGACATGCACATCTCTGAGCACCAGGTAAGTGTGCGGTGGAGGGAGGGAGTCAGTCCTCATCATGAGTACTTCCTGTTGGGCAGGAAGTTTGCAGTCTTCATAACTAGCAAAAACAAAACAAAAATACCCAAGACTTATCACTCTAAAAGTACCTAAAATCAGATGGAAAATTGTGAAACATATTCACTGTTCTAGATATTCTACAGTATGAAGAAAAATACAATTTTTAATCAACATGGAAAATATAATCATACTATCCTGCCCAGGTAATTATGGGTCCCACTGCCCCAAATATTTTAGTTAAGTGATAGGTTTGCTTTATTTTCTGGTTTGTTTTTTTCCCCTCCTTGTAGTTAGCAACTTTGCTTTCAGGTCCACATTTCTCGTTGTCTTTCCAGAAAATCTATGATTTTAACATCTTCTGAGAAAAAAGATTTTTCTGCTATTTCAGGAAGTTCAAGGCAATATAGGAAGGAGCTGAGAAGAAATAGGCTGAGAAATTGTAATTTTAAACTATATATCCTACTTTTAATTTTATAAAAAGTACATAATTCAGATCAATCCAATGCTTTAGAAACCATAGTTTCATCTTTTTTTTAAAAAAGTTATACTTATTTCTCTTAATCAAATAATGAGATTAGGACACAACAAGAGTTAACCATTTGATTTGTTGCCCCCCATGGAGGTACGTAAGTGATTAAAATATTTAAATCTTAAATGTATTGACTTCATGTTAATAAAAGGTTTTCTCAGTAATCTGATGATGATACTTTGGTAGAGACCATCTGCCATTTAAAGTACCATTGCCAAGAGCAGAGAGCTGGTACATTAAATTTGTGCTATACAATAAATGACTTTCTCAGCTTCATTTCCTCAGTGGATGCTTCTAGGGGGGTGAATCCAGTGCAACGCAGCAGAACCCCTGTCCAAAGTTCCCACGGGAGCAAAAGTTTCCAGACCAGCAGACGAGGGGTCGGAGGCAACGCAGCCCACCAGGCTCCGCAGCGCTGAGGGAATGCCTGCCCCTGCCAGCCGCAGGGCTGCCCGGCCCGTTTGCCTCCCTGGCGAGCAGAAGGGCCTTCCAGCATTGGTGTAAAAATGAGAAGACAGAAGTGAGGGAGGGAACAGGGGAAGGGTTGTATTAACACACAGGGAAAAGAACTCAGAAGGAAAATGGCCAGGCAAATGCTTCATGTCTGACAGAATATTTCTCTGCAACAAGCACTTCTTAATCCTCTCCTGCAGATTATGACATCTCTTAGCTACACAGCTACTGGTTCAAAATTCACTTCAGCCTAGTGCTTACTGAAAAGAAGAAAACATAAAACATGCCTGAAATTTATCAATGGCTTGAATTTTTTTACTGCTTAATTTATAGCAGATACACATGTAATTATCATGGAAATACAATGTACCACTGCTTGAATGCCCATCTCCTACTTAGGAGCTACTCTTCAATTGATCAATATTCTTCACATTCACTCTTAATTACCTCCTTTTAGGTTCAGGGGTCAAATTCCCATTAGTATAGTTGCATTAAATTACCATAATACATTAAGTTAAAATATGTAGGGAAAAATAACACCACTCTAAAATTAAATGACCAAAGAAAGTTAAAAGTCAGCCTAGTTGAATAGTCAACGGAGATCCATTTTTGTGTGAATATCTGTAACTAAGAACTGAACCAGAATTTGAAAAGTTTCTAGTGTTAAATTTACTATTTGCATTTGGGAAACAGTGATTATGCTAAAGAAAACAGTATGATAATGGGGAGAAAGAAAAAGATGGAGAAAGATCTAAGAGCTGTGACTGAACTAGTGATTGGTCATCACTAATGTTTATATATGACTTCTGAAGTATTAGACAAAAATTAAAGTTTCTCCAAAAAACATACTGTCAGTAATTGTATGTGTGGCTGTTAATAATCATAAGAAAGTCTTGTTTAGTGAAACTTTGAGTTTCAATAAAGTATATCCTTCAGTTCCAAGTAAACAGAGGGAAAAAAATTCCAAAATTCTGAAGTCAGATAAACTGAGCTTTAAAGGGAATATTTAATAAATTTTTCTTTGATGGACTTGTTGTAGCATAAGTAAGAGAGAGACATACAAACAGTGGCACATTCAGTCAAAATCAAGTACCATATTGTTTGATTTATTTATAACTTTTCTGTTATTTTTAGGGATTTGAGTAGGGATGGGAAATTGAAATTGATCAGCCTTTTATTTTAACTCAGGACCCATAAACCACTTAATCATTTAAAAACAAGTTTTAAAAACATTTCATTGGGAATTTTTATACTCATTTATAAAACTCTCATTGTTTGAATATACCAAATACCTACATAATTTAAGCTTTCATCATGATTTATATAATTGAACATCCAAATAAATTCTGTGGAGTAGTCTTAGAGGAAAATATTAAAAATTACACCCTCAGTTCTTATTTTCAACTTTTCCCTAGATTAATATATACTCTTACAGCTGTTAAAACATTTCAGGTTTTTTCACCTTGCTTCTCTAACCTATCACTCCCTCTCTCCCCAGTGGAAGTCTGTATTTTTATAAAATTGCAGCCAACTTAAATGATATATGATCAAAAATAAACTAAGTGATTCCACAAGCAGCACACAGAAATCACTTTATACCTACAGACTTGACAGACAGGTGGTTCCTAAGGCCCGATCTCCTTGGGGATGACATAGGTAGTTCAATTAGAATTCTGGATATCCATTCTGTCACTTGTACATTCTTGTACAAGAATGTCCATTCTTGTACATTTAAACACACATACACACACAATTGTCTACAGCTTTAACTGAGGCAGAATTACACAGGTCTTACACTGTTCCACATCGTTATTCTCCTGACCATATGCCTTATGTCAACAAGAATTATTTACATTAAAAAGAATATTAAGATGCAAGATTCATCAACATGCTGCAAGAAGATAAAATGCATTTGTATTTCAAGTGATTAGTTTCATGTTTAGCAAAGTGTTATTAAAAGTAACAATTGTCTTGGTTCATTCCTTAACAAGTGAGCTAAAATGAAAGAGTTCTAACCTGTATCTTACCCCGGAATATTCGTGTGACTAGGGTGAAGCCATTTGTCTTGCTATTTCCTCACCTAGGAAAAGTAAAGACCTTTTAAAAGTTGAGGCCTTTTCCCTGAGCAACCTATTGTACTAGAAAAAGGCCAAAGACCAAACAGAAGCTTCTGAGTAGACTGAGGCACCAAGGAAACGTGAGGACCCAACATGGTGAATCCAAGGCATCTTGCCAATAGCTTTTTAGCTTAAGAATAGTTTAAGGATAAATTAAATTTTATATAAAATAATGATGTAACAATTTTTAAAAATACTACTCAAAATAAATTATATTCTAAAACATATATTTTAATAATTGTTCTAATACTGATAATTGATATTCATCAAGTTAGTGAAAATTATTTTTATTTTTAAAATAGCAGTTATTTTAAAAATAAGAAATTATATAATGATGTTTGCATTAGTAAAAATACAATGTAGTATGGTAGGGAAAAAATCATAAAATACATTGGAATAATTTTATCAGGAAATGTGTAGAACTTCTATGAAGAAAGTACAGAAGATAGCACAGATAAAGATAATTAATATTTATACTTCATCCTAAATGGGAAGGCTGAAACTATAAAGTTGTTCATTCTACCCAAAGCAATCTATGCAATTAAATGTACTCCTGATCAAATGTCAATGGGATTTATATATTTTTTAAGAAGGTGACAAAAATATGTTAAAGACCATATTAAAAATGATTGAAAAGGAAACCTGATTAAGAATTAAGAAGCTAACCAAGTGTTAAAACATGATATAAAGTAATAACAACAATTAAGTTATTGTGATACTGACAGAGGGCTGGAATAAAATAAATCAATGGAATAAAACAACTAAAAATTATTCTGTGCACATGGGAAATGTGTCAATACAACCAGTGGGGAACTGCCACCACTAGGCTGTGAGTATAGAAAAGCAGGCCAAAGACAGAGTTCAATACCTAGCTACAGCTCCTTGGATGATATAACCAGACCCCTGGCATCATTTTCCATAAAAAGCCTTTTATGCTTCACAGAGGAATTGGTCCTATTATACAATTATTGTGACCTTCTTCTTTGTCTTAAGATCTCTGATTATAATTATTTTTTTAAAAAGGTCAAAGACTCTTTTAGTAATTGTGATTTGTGTCATCATTCTATTTGCAAATTATATCTTGTTTCAAAATTAATGAATAAGGAGGAGGAAGAAGGTCAAGAGGAAGATAAGAAAAGATGGAGAGGGGTGGAGGGAGGAAGGAAATGAGTGTAAACACATCCTCTGCCTTTTATTTGATTCACCGTGGTTCTTAAAAACTTTAATAATGAAAACTCTGAAAGAGAAACCACTTTTACATTATCAATAATGTCTTGTTTTTTAAAGACTAGAGAAGCATATTTTATTAGGTATACAGTTCATTTGTTAGCACATAAAAATTTGGCCTTTGGTTGTACTACCCTCATTTCAGAATTAAAAGTGATACTTAAGTTCCACAGTTGTCACAGGAACATGATTTCTAGGACTAGATCCTCAAGCTACAGTTCTAGATTAGCAGCTATGTGAACCCAGAAATAAAAGAAGAGCTGGGTTGTGTGTGATTTGAAGAGTTTCTTCTTTTAATGTTAAAACAAAATAAGGAAACATGTAAATAATACCTAAAAATCAAGTCTTTGTATTGAACATAGTTTTATATAGTTTAAAATTATATCCATCATTATTGCTAGAGCATATATTAATTGGATGCTTTGAAAGTATTGCAATAATTATTACTGATATTCATAGAGAAAATGCCCAGCACACAAATTTTATGTGATTTTTTTAAGAAACAGCCTCTGATTCACTTGGTAAATTATTTATAAAAATGTTACAGTACGAAGAAGAAAGGACTATGTCATTACTTCAGCTCTATTATAAAATAGTTACAAATGCAGCACAGGTGCATACTGTCAGTGTAAATGACATACTGTCAGTGTAAAATTCTTAAGAATAAAGAATTTTATGAATCTTTTTGCAATTTCTAGGGGAGTAATGTTGAATCGTATGGGTCATATTTGCCCGTTAGGCTTTCTAAACCCACAAGCCTTCTTCGATAGCAGGTCATGGCTTTCTATTTTTAATAAAACTCATGAAAAATTTAGTAAGATTTTTATTTGTTGTATTTCAGTCAGCCTTATGTGCCAATAGCGCTGCTCGCAGTTCTTATTAGTCCTATTTCTTAACATTGCCATATTTCATTGTTTTCCCATATCCTTTCAACTGAGTTATTGGTATCTTGAGCCTATCAAGCTTTGGGAGAAAAGCCACACGGCTCAATCATTTTGTCCGTTTATAATGGTTAAGTGGTATCACACGGTCAGTTAGAAGTTTACTCTGAGACATCTTGACTCATTCAGAAGTTCTAAACAATTTAAACCGCCATATACCTTAATTTGATTGGTGTCAGTAGGCTAAGTTTCAGTCATCCCTGTGACTCAAAATGCTTCGCTGTCTTCTGTTACACTACTTGGAGTTCAGGAAATAGCTGCATCTTAAAATTCTACAAGGCCTTGAATTTATGTACTCTATTTCCATTCCTTTCTACTTTCAAGCTAATTGTTTTCTGATCTTGTCTGTTTCATGTAACTCCTGCTAAAATGCAGCCACCGTCACCAACACATACTACTAAAACTCTATTTTTTAACCTCCTTCCCTAGAGCTATAAAGTTCATTAGGTACATTATCTTGTTTTCACATCTCCATAAACAATTTACCTAATGTTTTGCCATAAGTAAGATAGACTGCCATCTTTGTAGCATCCAGAAATAGTTTCTTCATTATCTCCCACCCAAAAATTAAACCAATGTCATACATTTCAGACTAACGATATCTCTCTTGGGTAAAAATTTTGCATCTGTTAGAATATGCTAAAGTATACTGTAGTAACAAACAAAGTCTCATGCCTTATCACATAAAAGTCTATTTCCTATTCAAGGTGGGTCAACAATGGCTCTGTTCACTGCGGCCTCTCAAAAAGCCAGAATAACAGAGCTTTAATTGGCATCTATTGTATAACACTTTTAAGATTTCTGCAGCAGGAAGAAAAAAACATGGCAAACCATGCACAGATTCTTAACATTTTTCACAAGGAAATCATACACATCACTAGCCTAAATCAAGTTATGTGGTCATACTTAATACCAAAGGGGACAGGTAAGTGCTATTTTACTAAGCGTGCAGAAAGAAAAGAGCTAGAAATAATCAGTGATTAACGATAATAATTTCTACAGGCACTTGGGGAGACAGAATTAAATAACTGTTTATTCTTTAGATAATTATTGTGATTTTGCTAATGCAATACTTACAAATGATGTGACTATAAAAGAGGTGAAATGGCAAAAACAATACTGAATTCCTCAACAAAAAAAAAAAGTATGTATATCCAGTGTAAGATACTCAAGTTATTAACTTGAATTGTCAGGTCAAATCACAAATTCAGAACAATAAACAGAAAATGTCAAGGGTTTTTTTGTTGGTTCTTTTTTGTTTTTTAAAAAAATATTGCTATGCCCCTATATCCTTGTCTAAAACATAACGATAGCCAAAGATATGGAAGAATAAAACATATCTAATTATTTTCTGAACAAAGATGAGTTGGATTGTTTCTATATAATTCTTTCAAATACTTATCATTTAGAATGCCTTTGGATAATATATTACTATTTACACAGCATTCAATCATAAGTTAATTGCAAGTATATAAGTATTTAGTGTTTTCATAAATAAAATAGTGTACAGGGTAGTAATTGCATATATATATTATATATATCATATATATGTATATCTTTTGTCTATTCCTGTGAAGATTATAATACACACAAAAGCAAAGTATGCGATAAACAAATCTCAAATTTTAGAGAACTCCTCATTGTATCACTTTTAATAGATGTTAATGGTAATAATTATTTACTTATTTGAACTACGGGACTTCAAACCATGGTTGCATGTGGTAAATAAATACTTAAAATTCTTTCAAAAATCTTACATTACCAAATCTTACAAGTCTTGCCTGCAAAGCATCTTGAAATTCTAAAACATTATTATTAAAGAGCAAGATCTCTATATCTTAAATTAAGAAGCATTTATATAAAAAGAAAAATGTTTAAGCAAGAGAAAGATTTAAAATGATAGTGCTTAATTTTTTCCCAAAACTACGAAGACAAAATATTATACATATAGCCAGCTGGTAGAAAGAAACAAAATATCTATACCTTTTTAAACAGTCTCTTTATAAAATTTACATCAAATGAACTGCTCAGGTTTAGGAATTGTAAGGGAATTGGCCTCTCTTCATCTACTGTATGTAAAGTGGACTGGAGACAGGTAAAATAATAGAGATTTTAGTCAACATCACCAAGGCCCTGGAGTTAGTTCTGTGGGCATGCCAGGCCTCCGCTCACAACAGGTTTATATCTAGATGAGTAAGTGAGTCCTGAAAAATGCAACTAAGAAAAAAAAAAAAGAGTCTGCTTATAAATATACCTGAAGGAAAGAGTAGAAAAACCAAATATTATAGAAAAACTTTTAGAGGACAACTAAAGATAATAGACTGTACCTACCTAAAAAATAATAATAATAAAATAATAAATTGAAATCTATCCTGAATAACTAAATTTAAATAACCTTTTATTTCAATTATCAATTTTTTACTTCAACTTTATTTTTGAAAGAAATGGGATTCAAACTAATCTGGATTGCATAGACTAATTAACTGATGCGTGAATGCAAAATTTAAGAGACACATGATATTCAAATAAGCAATTTCAGAAGATTGGATAAATGTGGGGTAGTTAGTATCTGTAGCTACCTCTACTCAATTTCAGATTTTCTGAATAAATAAATAATTTTAGGAAAATAATAAAAGATGACATAAGAAATAGAAATGTTGAATATCTTAGAAGATGAAAAGCTGAAAGCCATGGATTACTACAGAAGCAATACCCACCATAAAACACTACCATCTCAAAAATACTGGAGAGAGTAAATGGTTGAAGAGTGATCATACAAATACATCACAGGTAATATTTATAAAAATAAGAAAAACAAAATACAGAATAGTTATTTAAATATATAATAAAGCATTTAAGACCAGACAGAAGCAGAAAAGAGTTACCCTTTTAAAAACTATAACTGAAAGGAATATGAATTTTGACTTTGTGACTTTTTGGTACAAAAGCACTACCAACCCCATAGTTACGGGAAATGATGTGGGGCAAAACCCTAAGCATACAAGGTAAAAGTGTCACATGCTGAAGTTCAGAGCAGAAGAAACAACTAGAAATGTAGTGGGGAAATCCTGACAGGAAAAGAATCATAGGAGGAACAGATCAGGATTCAGAGGATAAGTTGTCCAAATACCTGGCTGACGGCAGGGTGAGAAACACAGCAAGAGATCATGGAGAGAGGGCCTCTTGAAAGGTAAATCTATGCAGAGTCTAATGTTTTTCACAGCTGAGCACATTTCCAAACTGTGCACAGTTTGGTCACAGAAAGCTTAAAGTTTCAGAGTACATAACCCAAAGAGAGTGGAACAGTTGGAAATTAAGGAGGAATCCACAAAATTAGCTAGATAAGCTAAATAGCAGACACTGACATGGCTAAAAAAAGAATACGTGAACTTAAAATAAATCAATAGAAATTCTCCAATTAAAAGAACAGAAAGAAAAAGAACAGGACTTCTAAAATGGTATAGCATGCATGTAATTGAAATTGCTGAAAGAGAGAACTGAAAGCAAATAGTAAAAGAGATCTAAATGTAATCACATCAATAATTACATTAAATGTAAAACCTTGAATCAATAGGCAGAGAATGTCACATGCTTATAAATAAACTATCTTCTCCCTACAAGACCTTAAAAAGAAAACACAATTACTGAAAGTAAAAGTTGTCAAAGTGTTATTTATAAATAATAACAAGTGAATATTAATATAATAAAAAATAAATGAGGACAAGTGCTAGTTTTAGAGACGGATATTTCATTATTAGAAAGGTTCATGTGTCAAGAAGATAAAACAATTATAAATACAGCAGTCCTCCTTTTCCACAGTTTCACTTTCTGTGGTTTCAGTTGTCCACAGTCAACTGCAGTCTGAAAATACTAAAGTTCCCCAACCATCTGCATCATCTGCTCCTGACAGCCAGCCATTAACATCATCATGACTTGATGATCCAGGATCATCAGAAGCAGATGACCTTCTGATGTATAGTCAGAAGGTCAATAGTAGCCTAATGCTATGTCACAATGTCAACATCACTCACCTCACTTCATCTCGTTATGTAAGCATTTTATCATCTCACATCAACACTAGAAAGTTGAGTAAAGCAAGGTTTTTTGAGAGAAAGAGACAATATTCACATAGCTTTTATCATAGCATATTGTTATAATTTTTCTATTTAATATGTAGTTATTGTCAATCTCTTGCTGTTATAAATTAAACTTTATCATAGGTGTGTATGTATAGGGAAAAAACATAGTATATACAAGATTCAGTAGTATCCATGATTTCAGGCACCCAGTGGTTGTCTTAGAACACATTCCCTGTGCAGAAAGGGACACTTATGTACCCAATAAGGAAACTTCATGCATATAAAGCAAAAACTGAAAAAATAGAGGCAAATCTACAATCTAACTATAAGACTTTAATGCACTCTTCTTGGCAATTAACAGAACCACCAGGAAAAACAAATCAATAATAATAGTGATCTGAACAACACTGTCGACCACCTTATTGATACTTGACATTTAAAGAACACTATATTGCCACAACTTCAGATTACATAGTCTTCAAGTGCACATGAAATAGAAACCAAAATTAAGCATAAACTAGAACATAAATTAGTCTTAATATAATTTAAAAGATGGAAATCTTAAAATAGTATTTTCTCTTGCCAAAACTTAAATTCAAAATCAATAAAAATGAAACATATAGAAAGCTCAAATATTACAAATTAAAATAGCTTACTTCAAAGCAACTCTCAAATTAAAATAAGAATCACAAACTATATAAGAAAACATTTTGAACTGGATGATATTGAATTTGTATCACATCAAAATTTCAAGGGTGGAGCTAAAGCAGTGTTTAGAGAGAAATTTAGAGCCTAACATGCTTAGAAAAGAGAAAAGGTTTAAATAAAATCTTATATCAAATGAAAAATCTTAGCAACCACACTAAGACACTGGAAATTAAACCCAAGGTTATTAATTTGCGCTATTAATCATTAACATTAATGATTCTCTAGCAAGTTAAGAGAGTTAAGAGCAGATATCAGTTGAATATAAAACAAAATTAATGGAGAAAAATCAATGAAGCCAAAAGCTGGTGTTTCAAAACATCAATAAAATTGAATAATTCTACCCACATTCATTAGGAAAAAAAACAGCACAAACAACAACAACAAAAAAAACATTCAAATCACCAATATCAAAAATACAAACTGGGTCATTACTGAATACCTCTTAAGTATTAAAAGGATAAGGGAATTTTAAGTTCAACTTTATCTTGATAAATTCAACAACTAAGATAAAATAGACATACTTCAAAAGACACCGACAATCAAATACCACTCAAGAATTTATAGATACCTGACACCTGGGCCTACAGAAATTTGAATAACCTTTCCACAGTGAAAGCAACAGCTCCACATAGTTCCCTTCACAAATTCTACCTAATGCTTAAGAAAAAAAAAATGAAACATATACAAACTTTTCCAGAAATAGAAGAAGAGAGTACATTTCCTAACTCATTTTATAAAGGCAGCGTTGTCCAGATTAAACACACACACACACACGCAAAGACATTATTTAAAAAAAGAAAATTACAGACCAATCTTCTTCATAAAACTAGTTGCAAAAATTACTTTTAAAATATGATGAATCAAACCCAGGAATATATAAAATGTATATACTGTAATACATCATGACTACACAGGATTTTTCCTAAAAAGAACAAGGTTGGTCAGCATTTGAAAATCTATTAAAGTAATTCAATATATTCCATATACTACCAGGCTTAAGTATCTAACAAAATTGAACACCTATTTTTTTAAAACTGTCAGCAAACTAAAAAAATAAGATAAATTCATGGATACAATAGGCATCTACCAAAAATCCACAGCTAACTACTTCCCCTAAGATTTGGAACACAGCAAAAAACTTATCAAGTCTATTCAACATTGTTTTGAAGGTACTAGCTATTAAAATAAGGAAAGAAAAATAAATTGGAAAAGAAAAAAATAAAATATGTCCCTGTTCAGACAACATGATATCAATGTAGAAAATCTTAAGGAATGTACAAAAAGCTACTCACTAGCATGGTTGCAGGATACAAATTCAATATATAAAAATCATTGTATTTCTACACAGTAGCAATGAACTATTGTAAAATAAAATTTAAAAAATTACCCATCAATAAATGTAAAATAGCTGGGGATAAATTTAACAAAATGTGTGCAAGCCCTGTCCACCTAAAACTACAAGACTTTGCAGAGAGAGACTGCAAGGCCTGAGTGAAAACTTCCAATTTCCATCCTAATGTAGGAGCAGCTTGGGAGTTGCCACTCCATCCAAACAACAAGTAAAAAGCTGAACAAATTCCAAAGTCAACAACTCTTCTTAGATTCATAAGAGAAGTCAGATCAGAACTACTGCCCCCCCAAATTGCACAGACTGACAGGCAAATACAGAGAATCACAACTTACCAGAGCAGAGCCGACGAGCTGAAACTGCCACAGGAACCAGTGCCAGAAAGTGTGAGCCGTAATGAACTGCTGAGTCGCTGGGGTGAGGGAAGGGGCACGGTTTTCTGAGTTTTACCTCCAGGAGCCCTACCAGGGCCTCACTGTAAATATTGGAGAAAAATCCCCCATGAGCTTCATGCAGGAAGAGAGGAAAAGGGGAAGAGGAACCGGGCTGAAACATGTCAGAGCACTCTGCTCTTAATAGGGTCTACCCTCAGGAGAAACTAGTTAGCCAAAGCTTAATCAGCTGGGGTTTTATCAGAGCCTAAATGACCTGGAGGAGGGAAAACACCCAGCCCAGCCCACTTTAGCCATGTTCAGGGACTTGACTAGTATGCTCTCTGGGTCCAGAGTTAAGGAGAAATCCCATTTGGTTGGGGCCCATGGTGCCAGAGCCAAGGAGATGGCTTATCTGCCTCTGATATTGATAGGTACAAGAGGATTAAGCAAATAAGTAAATATGTTGTGATTGATGAAAGTCAGATTTTTATTCTGTTGAAAAAAAGGATTTATAAGTATGAAAAAGGAAAAAGCTAGGATAAACCCTGTTGTTTTTGTGACCAAACCCAGTATGGCTGCCTGTAGCAACAAAAACCAAACTTTGTGAGACAGGTGTTGGTGGGAAGGAAGATGATTTACTTGAGAGCCAGCATCCTGAGCAGATGAGCAGGTTCCTGCCTATAAAAACCATGTTAACCTCTCTGGTCAAGCCAGCTATTTTTATAGAATGCCGGTGAGAGTTAGGGAGGGGGGAAATTCTTAGGGGGAGCACCAACCTGCTGTTTCTCTTGGGGAGGGAGGACTGAAAAGGAAGTCACACAGCTTCTCCCAAGCTCACACCCTTGATTCTGATGTTATGTCTGCATTTGCATTAGCATTCCTCCCTTCCCTGGACTCCTGTGGTTTATGGCCAGTGCCAGTGTATCTCACAAATGCAAGGAGAACTGAAGCACGGGGTTGATTAAATATACTAAATTATGGTTACAACTTAACGTCTTAGTGCAGGCAGAGGTTTTTACAAGGAGGGAGAGAGGGAAAGCAGAACAAAGAGATGAGGGAGTAGGCTGTGGACATGCAAGCAGTGTCCTTGGTGGTCCCAATATGGATCTTAATGGTCAAAATCCTTGAGATGGTGAGACTCCAAGGTCGGACAATTTCTGAGGTTTACACAGGAGCTGAGCCTGTTGATTCTAGTAAAGTATACTTAGAAAAGAAACTTTTAACACATATACTCTAGCTTTGAGAGAACAATCAGGTTAGAGTAACAAGCTGGTTTTAATATTTACTAAGATTAATATGAGTAGCTATATGTAAGCATAGTGTATTCATTCCCCATTACATTTTCATTGGAATTAAGGGTATCAGTGTAAATATCCAAGTTTATTTTTTAAGACAGATGCAGAGGCAGATTAAGGTGGGTTGAGTAAGCAGGCGCAGAAGAAAATATTTAAACATACTATCAGGTTTTACTACTGATTGTAAAATTGCACAAAATTAAAATTGCACATATGAAACCAAACTTGGTGTCATTAGAAAAAAGTGTGAAGTTGGGGTTTTGCGGAGCCCTTTAAAAGTCGGGGCTCAGGGCGCGCGCCTAGTGCGCCTGCCATTAAATCCGCCTCTGGATAGATGAAAGAGATGATAGATACAATGATACAGAAGTAGACATACATGCTTGTATAAATACATGTGTATGTGTATGTGAATATGAATATATGCATACATACATACACATACACATATATATTTAGTAGGTCGTTTTTACTGAGAGGACCCATAGCCAATAATGCCCTATAGCAAATAACACAGTACCCAGATCTTGGTTTCTAAATACCACCCTCCACTAAAAACCTAAGTTTCCCTAGAGAATTGGCTGATTTCAGGGCCAGGGTAAAAATGTCTATGGTAATGCTGGGACATTTTGGCCTATCAGAAAGTAATGAGGTGCTCAATGAAATGAAGGGTATATGTCAAGAAAACATGAGATTCTGTGTAAAGGAACTTCCACTGGGCAAAAATGTAACATAATATCAAAATTAAAATGACTGTAAAACATTATAACCCAGGGAATAAAATTGACATCCTTGAGTTCATACTGATATCAACACATGATTATTAAATTTTAAAATGCAGGAGATGGGAACTCTTGCTTAGCGTCAAATGTCAACTAACAACGTAGAAGGAATCTTGGCATTAGAAAATAGCAACAATGAAAAAATAGTTTCAGAAAAACATCATCAAGGATGCTAATATTAATTTCCTTTGATAAGGAAATGTCTCCCCATGAGTACTTATTAATTGCTTATTATTTAATAAGTGCAAAATTCTTTTATAGTGGAGAAGCTTGGCAGATAGTGCCTTAACCATGCGAGCACAGAGCACATTACCAGTAACGGGAAAACTTGGCAGAGTGTGTCCTTGTTATCATAACTAACTAAAATAATGCAGCACCACTTCTGTTGCACTCCTGCCCAATATGCATAACTTACCCTTGCTCAGGTGGAAATCTCAGACAGGCCCAGCTCAGACACATTCTACAAAGTAACCGACCCATACTCTTCAAAAGTGTCAAGGTCATGAGAGACAAGGGAACACTGAAGATCCCGACTGAAGAATATTAAAGAGTCATAAAAGCTAAAGGTAAACACATGAGTCTCATTTGGATCCTGAAAATCGAAAGCATATAATTGGAAAAAAATGGTTAAATTTGAGTAGCGTACGTATGTGGATTAATTGGCGGGACTGTATACTGCTTATTTCCCGATTTTTGATGGTTATACTGTGTTTATGTAGGAAAGTGCCCTTGGTTTTAGGAAATAAACGCTGAGATACTAAGGGGCAATATTTGCAACAATCTTAAGTGGTTCAGAAATAAATAGTAATAAGGATATCTAATAGAGCATGAGGCAAATATGATACAATAGTAATACTTGTGGAAATGGGGTAAAGATATGGGGGAGCTGGTTCTGTTAAAACTTTTCTATACACATGAAATAATTTACAAATAAAACGTTTATAAAAGCCAAAGTGGGTAGGATAGAGAGTGGGAGGTGGGGATGGGTGCGGAGGGGCATAGTGATGGCAGGAAAAGGGAGACAACTGTACCTGAACAACGATAAAAAAAAAGCCAAAAAATAAAAATAAAAATAACCACTTTTAAAAGGACACATAATGTACTGAATGCATTGAAAAATGTATCGTATCAGTTTACTAGCCAAATAAATGACAAGACACATAAAAAACAATGAGTGTCATGCAGAACTACCATGCTTACCAAAATGGTTGTATTCTTCAAGTTTTTTGCACCAGTAATGAATGCTCATTTGTAAAAAATACTAAAAAAATACAAATTATTATAGAGAGTAAGATAAAGAACATTGAGCTAGAAATTAGGAGCCCATTAAATCTCTGATAATCTCCAGCCTAGTAGCCTCAGGATAGTCGTTTCCTTTCCTGAGCCTCAAGATTACTTAGTTATAAAGTGAGCGATTAAATCATAAAGTCCCTTTTATTTCCAAACTTCTATGATTCAACTCCTTCTAATTAATGACTTAAATCAAATACCAACATCTTAGTATTGAATGAATATCTCACTGAGCACAAAACCAATGATAAAATTTGTGAGAATACTATTTTGGGATGATTTTAAGTTTGTCATTATGGAAAAAAATCTAAAAATAGTTTCCTAGGTAAATGTACATATTTGGCTGTTTTAGATTTAAAATACTTCATGTGTCAGCAACTGATGGAAAAAGTCACAGCCTGAGTTCAATTCCAATAGCTGTGTGTATCAAGCCTCTGAAAAAGTGATTATCAAATTAGTCACATTTTCCTACTTAACCCTTTAGGGCACTCTGTGGTCACTTAGCACAGCTGATTAGAATATCACACTAACAATGGGTTCATCACTCAAATGACTCTGTAAACCCCTCACCCTTGCCAGCCATCTGACACATGCTTGCCACTGGTCACAAGGTCAACTGAGTAATCACCTGTGAATACATCACTGCAAATCCATCACTGATAGAAAAATAATTCACAGAACATGTCCTATTCAAAATAGGCAAACGATAACATTTTTTTGTATGAACACAGAACATCAAATTAAGTTTCTCGTGCTTTCACCACATGCTATTAATTTCAAAATCCTCCTCTTTGATTTCAGACTGCTCGAACTTTACATCCCTACCACACCCACCGTACCCTTGAGTGCGTCACACCTCCTTAGCTTTGCCACTTTTTTGAGCAGAATCAGGAGGCCTAAAATATAAAATGCATGTGTTACCTAGTTCTTCCAGACTTCTAACCCAGGAAAAGGCACACCACTTTTCAATTACCTCTGTGCAACTGTGTCAACAATCCAATTCACAAAGATGCTGCTGTGAAATTAATGCCTCTCTGACTGGTCCTGATAGTAATGTTTGTCACGTTTTCACAAATACAATAATGCAATTAAGCTGACTTTTTAAATAGGATGTCTGTATATTCAAAAGTATATTTTAAAAGCTTACTACCCAAAGAAATGATGACGAAACAAACATGTGGTTTGACATTCACTTCGAAGTTTCAAATAGGGGTGTCTTTGAAATGCTCTCTTCAGAAGGGGAGTCTAATGTGAGTAAATATTGGGAATCAGAAGGCAATGCATTTACAGTGAACCAGCACCAATAACACCCTAAATTGTATGGTAATGGAAGATCTAAAGCACAAGCCTTTACACAGAAAGAATGCACCTCTAAAAGAGACAGGCTCGGGAAACATGCAGACCTCAGATGAGTGGAGGCTGACTGCGATTGGTTATGTGGGATGTAGTTCAAATGTGAGTTGGTTCTCATTCCCACTCTGTCAGACGGAAGGCAAGCGACACGCGTGTAAAAAAAGAAGGATCTCATTCTGTTTGAATATTACATTAACCTATGAGCACTAGCGTTCCCTTGGTCAGCTTTTTCAGGGCTTGCTATCGCCACAGCACTGCTGACCTGGTAGGTCTGGTTATGAATGATCAATGTGCCTATTTGCAATAAAAGTCTTTGCGCAGACCTGGGCCCTCAGCCCTTATTCACTCATGCAGATAATAACGGCAGTTCAAGGCAGTTGCCCATAACTCCAAGCTTCATTAAACAGAGGGAATGTCACCAAAAGTCCCTTTAACTCTCTTTTTGCTGCTAGGCAGAGAAAAAGTGGCCATTCTCAGGAAATGGAATTTACAGTGTTAAAAAAATAAGGATGTGTGCATCCCTATGCTCTATTCGCAGGTCTGTTTTGAGCTTCCAGTATTAAAACGCACCACTTTAGGAGGGAGCAGAGTGAGAAATGAGAACAAAGGATGCTGGGTGTCTGAGATCAAATTCTGCTTCAGAGGAAATATTTCAGGGGAATGTTTCAGATCTGTAACAGGGAATGGGGTGTCACTGCTCCTCTTCATTCATTACAGACACCACTAGCGTGAGTCTGGTGTCTCCGAGGTCTGGAGGTAGGGGAGGAATGGTCAGGGAGGCTCTCGAAGGCTTCGGTGTGGACTTGAAAAGAAGGTCCCTCTGTGGTACTGCGAGATGTGAAGTCGGCCCACTCTTCACTCTCTGGAAGGATGTGAAGTTTTGGTTACCTGTTTGCTCAGGCAAAACATATTAACAGGTTGCTGTTGTCTAGGGGAAGAGCCGACCTCAGAAGTCCTGAGAAGGAATGGTTGTGTAAAACACAGTCGCTCAGCGTCACCTCCTGGCTCGTGCTCCTCACACGAGCCCGCATTCTGCTCCACGCTTTGGCCCTCCCACGTCCCCTTCACACACAGAGTAGTTTCCCTAGCTGTACAGAACAGCCATTCACTGTTTCTTTTATAGTCCTCTCTCTTAAAACTGGACTTTAGGGAAATCCTTAAAATTTGTCCCTTGCTTAAATAACCCTGCAATGGTTTGAAACTCACAGAGAAGTGTACCTTTTAATGACTGGCTAATCCAAGTCAAAAGTTGAGATTCCTTCAAAATCAACTAAATAGTCATTTCTGGATAATAACTGGCATTTGCATTCCAACTCTTCTGCAATAAAGATTCAAGAAAAAGGAGCTAATGAAAAATTGCCCTGTAAAATTAATACATACAGTCACAAAACAGATAAGTTAGGCCCCAAATAAAACATCTTTTGACAAGAAATTTTTGGTCTCAATCATTTGGAAATATTTTTCTCCTGCTCTGACACATTAAGAGTAGATACAGAGTCTGAGGTACACATACGTGGCCACATAGAATGTGACAGACCAGTTGTTTTGTGCTAATTCATACTAAATGCTAAGAAAATGGGCTACCACATTTTCCTGCCCACTCAGAAGTTGACAAGTAAGCAACTTGCACACAGTAGTGGTCTGCAGAGCATCCCTCTGAGCAAAAAAGCTTTCCCTTCTGAGTCTCTTCCAAACTTTTAAAACTCTATGCTAAGTGAAATAAGCCAGGCGGTGAAAAACAGATACCATATGATCTTACCTGTAAGTGGAACTTAATCAACAAAACAAACAAGCAAGCAAAATATAACCAGCAACACTGAAATAAGAAACTGACAGTAACTGGAGGGAGGAGTGGGGGATAACAGGGGAGGGTCATCAAGGAACATGCATAAAGGACCCATGGACAAAGCCAAATGGGGGAAGGTTTGAGGGTGGCAGGTGGGGATGGGTGGGGCTGGGGAAAGTGGTGGTGGGAAAATGTTGACAAAACAAAACAAAAAAAAATAGAGGGGAGAGGCTAAGAATAGTATAGGAAATTGAGAAGCCAAAGAACTGATATGTACAACCCATAGACTTAAACTAAGAGGTGCTGGGATGGGGCGTGGGGCAGAGGGGATAAAGGGGAGAAAAACATGTGACAATTGTAATAGCATAATCAATGAACTATACCAAAAAGAAAAAAAGAACTCTATGATTCTGTCTGATTGCACAAAGCCCAACACTTGTTTATGCTCCCAAGTCAACCTATAAGAGTTTATAGGAAGGGAAATATGGAAATTTTCCCAAAAAAAGGGAAGGGAGGTGGGAATATGGTCACTTCAGTGGTAATGAAATAAATAAAAATTTAAAAACACAGAGAAAGAGTATTCCTAAGGCATGCCCCTGGAAAAGGATGCCATACAAAGAATTGCTGAAGGGTCTGAATACGATCGGCTCAAAGAAAAACCTAAGGGAAGACGGTTATATTCCAACATACAATAGCTATCTTTTGGTGGAGAATGTAGATTCACTCTTTGTTTGTCTAACAGTCAGAAAAAAAATAGAAGGGTGAAGTTGTAAGGTACTGGATTTTGACCGACAAAGGAGATTTTCGACCCCCCACAAAAGACCTCTGAATTACTAAAACTACCAAATTGGCTCAGCACGCTTTGACCATCTACGAGAGGCACTTTATGAGAAGGCATTACTGAAATAGGTGAGAGAGACTATTGTTAAATGATTTTTTAAAATCCTTGACACTTTAGGAGTTTTATAATTTCATAATAAGTTGGGTGCCCAGAATGTTTGTGAAGCAAACAAACACATGAGAAACTTACCTAGCACTGATTACTCCTCTGATGCCGTCTTCAAGGCAGACCGGACTCCCGTTTGGCCTTTTCAGTGCGGCATATGTCTCTAGACCAGGGATATAGTGTGAACTTCAATTTCATAAACCTTAATTTTGTTTACAAAAACTTTTTTTTTTTAAATCAAGCAATGACTGTACTATTCTGTAAAGCGATTCCATATACAGAAACTCCCTGTGGCATTAAGATGTCTAGGTTTAAGTTATGCGGTTCCTTGGCTATTTGAAATAGGCTGGTCATCTCAGTTCAGTTTGGATAAGAAGCCCATTGTTCTCATTTCAAAGCTCAGAGATAAGATATTCAAAATATGTCCTCCTCTTTCCTCCCACACTCTTCCAAGGCCTGAGACGCTTCTATCCAATGCTAACCTTTTCAAATCGAAAGACTATCTGATCCATTCAAAGCTTACTCTCAGGCACTTAGGACTCTGTGCTATTGTCCGGCTGTATAATGCCGAAGTGGGTTCTCTGGAGCGCCCTGTTCCAATACACCTGCCACCAGCTGGAGTACGCAGCTTCACCACTGGGGTCTCTTTTCCATTATTTTTAATCCAAGCAGTTCAGGGTTTGTTCTGTTTTGTTTGGGACCCTGAATTATGTCTTTGGCCTCCAATATTAACACTTACTTCAGCATATTTCTACTATAATATAAATGCTTGTGGGTGAAATTGTTCATACACAGTGGATAGGAACTGTTCATGGTTTCCTGTTTTTTTATGTTCCACAGAACTTAGCTTAATGCCTTGCACACAATAGATGTTCGACCAAGGTGTGTGAAATTCAGTTAGTCTTTTTTTCCCTCCTCCAAGAAAGTATTGCTTTAAAAAGTAAAATAATGCTGAAATACTGACATTTATAAAATACCATGCACTGAAATAATGTTTTGACACTTTTTATTCTTTTCTACAGTAATTGACCATTTTACTATTGATGTCAATTAAGAGATTTGAAGTACCTGATCATCTACCATTTACAGTCAACAACCTTAGTTTTCTGAGACAAAAGTAGAAAGAAGAAGAAAGTCTGACAAAAAGAGTAAAAGTGATTTTTGAGCAACTTCATCATTTCCTTACATGGATACTAAATATTTTCAATAGAAAGAGGCCTTAGCAACTAACAAGTTCACCTTCCTAAAGCCAAAGTAGGCTATGCCGTGTTAGGGCAATGGTCTCTTTCTGCCGTTGCTTTTAAATAGGAGGACCAAACTCAGTTAGATTCTTAAAAAGCGAAGGCGGGGTGGTGGTGTAAGGGAGCGTGGGGGTAGGTGCACGGAAAGGCAAGGTCTTTCTTCTCTTCCTCAGATTGTTCAGTGGACTTTCACTGCCTCTGGTGGTGCGTCCTGAGCTTTTGTTGTGGTGGAGCGTGCTCAGTGGGTAACAGATAATAATGCTGTGTCAAGGATACTTCTCAGGTTTCCATCTAAAGGAAGACACTTCCACTCTCTTCCGCAAGGTGCACGGCATGGACAAGTTACACACTCCTCTCGTGGGAGGACTGACAATCCAATTGAGAGATTTAGGAGAACTGAGTATGTTCAGCTCAGCATCTTTTGGGTCCCTCTCTTTAAGAGCCAGTTTGACTGCAAGAGGCAAGCTTTTGAGTTGCTCTCCCAAGTGCTATCTTAGCAGATCAAGTCCAATCTTTGCAAGCTGGGGACTGTAGTTCAGAGGAGAGAAGAAAGTTTTCCTGTGATACATTAGCAAGCTCTCTCTGCCTGTATGCCTAAAGTAATATTCATTAATTCAGCTGTTATGAGTAACAAGGATTTCTATTGGTCTGACTCCTCTCCCCTACCTCTCAGGCGTTTCAAAATTTGCAAGAAGAAGGGGATGAACAGAATTCTTAAAAGTCTCAATTTTTAAGTTTACACATTAAAGAACTATAATTATGAACTATCCTTTGAAATTATAATGATTTTTAAACAAATATAGAAAATTATTAGGTAACTCAGCCTCCAAGTTTTCAACATTAAAATAACCTGTATTCTATTCTTATACTATGCTCCTTTAAGTAAAAAAGAAAAAAATTGAACTGTTATTACTAAACACAGTATCCATTTCTTGTGAATAAAATTTATATTGGTCAACCCATTAAACATATAAATTTATAATTTGGAGGTTTGAACAGCAGAATACTTTTATCCATTTACTCGTGCTGACCTCATAATGAACAATAACTCTCTCGCTATGGGGGACATTATTCCCAGGCATACTGCATTTGAAACATAGCCATACGCTGTCAACTATCAGCCTCATCATCACGCCAAATCATACTTTTGGATGGTTTTCAAAATATTTTCACAGTGGCGCCATAAGTTGGGTAAAGAAAATAGTTTTATCTATATTTTACAATGAAAAAGTTCACAGAGAGAGGTTATGTGACTTGTTCAAGTAACTTGGCCAGTAGTAAGAAAGTTGATAATAATATCCAAGTATCTTGCCTCCTATTTCTACATAATTTTTATGTATTTATTATATTCTCATCATATTACATACTTATAAGGGAAGCATCAATTTCAGGTAACTAAAACTATTTGATTTGTTTTTGTTTGGCTTCCAAGAGCTTTTTATTTCAATATAATTAAAAATACTTATTAAATATCTAGCACATTGTTCAGCAAATAACAGTAATAAAAATAATAATGTAAGGTTCTAAACATGTTAAGTAGATGGATAAATGAATGCATGGATGGATGGATGGGTGGATGGGTGGATGGATGGATGGATGGATGGATGGATAAATGTGCAGTAGGCCTAAAGATAGAAGAATAAAGTGTGACCATTAAGGAGAACAAATGTAGCAACACAAAAATACCTAGAATACATGTTGATATGTGCTACAATATAGGCAGGTACATTGTGCTAAAGGAACAGATGACAGAACAATTCATGATACCACATTTTGAGATTATTCTACAAATGTACCACTGAACCACTGATATGTTCTTTATGCTGTAAAGAAAAGAACTGGAAGTCATGAAGCATGAGAAGCCCATTGTCAGAATTTTTCAAAGAAAGATACCTTGGAATCCATGAAAATCAACAAAGAATCTAGGAATTTGAAACTGCAAAGAACTTAAATAAAAAACCCAGCCCCGCATGTTTGGCATTAGGGCAGTGACATCCAGATGGGGCGGAGGGCAGAGGGGAGACGCATCATGTCATGTACATGTATATTTAGCAGTAAAGGCAAGCACCGAACCAACGCATTAACTAGACACATATCTAACCTTGACGAGAGTTGCTGATGAAATGACCCTAAGAATAAACAGCGCAATTGGCCTTATTTTGACCTGAATCAGCAAGAGCTTTTAGCAGGAGCTTTGTCATGTAAATACCCCCTTGAACAAGAAAGAACAGGACACATTGTTCAAGTTGCTCAGACGGAGCTGGTAGTCAGTAACTTGTATACAAGAGAGCCTGGGTAGAAGACGAACAAGGAGAGGATCTCTTTCACGAGGAGTGGTGAGTGTTAATGGGATTTAGCAGAGTGAAAGGGAACTATTCTAGGAAAGATAATAGATGAATCCAAAATACTCTGGCATTTTAATCGAATATGCTGCTTAGGAAAAAAACACAGTCTGCACCCCAACACCTGCTGGACCTAATGGACTCTGAAATGTTGTTTCAGAATTAATCAAGTCATTTAAAATCATAGCTGCAGTCTCCACTCACTACTCCTGTGCATAAATGTGCTGATCCCGATACTAATCCATGTCGGGTGACTTCAGCAATATATCACCATAATTGCCATTTTAGGGCTGCAAATTGGAGCTAAAATAACCAGATGCAAAAGAGATGGCCATATCATACTCTCAAGATGGATCTTCAAAGTTCAAGGAGAGTTCAAGCATGGAAGAGGCAATAGAAAGGGGTCAAGTGTAAGGGGATTGTTCATGTTCAAGAAGAATTAACTTTACAAATATATTGTTTCTGAGGTGGTAATTGTCCCATCTTACAGTTATTCATACCTCATTTACTCGTTGCATTCTTCTCAAGCATTTAATGAAATGAATTTGATTTTGACAAAATATTCTATTTCAAAATCGCCATTAATTTTCAAGATATTTTATTCCCCTCTAAATTATCTGTTTTAAAGTGATAGAGACTGGATTTGGAAAATCTAATATTTCCCTAACTAATCTTCTGGCAAGAGTCCATGTCAGTTTCAGATATTTCCTCCCTAGCTTAGTCAACTAAATCGTTGAACTGAAAAAAGTCACCAACAACCCAAGCCTCCCAAACTCAAAATGCAAGGTCAGAGCTCGGTCCCATGTGAGTGAGACTAAGGCAGTTTTCTAAGTTATCTGTTCCTCAGTTGGGGGACTGTAATATGCAAACGAAAGCCTACCCAACAGTTATTCATTTATATGAAATCGAGACAGATTTAAAAACTCAGGAGGCAAAAGAGAACCCCTGTGACTACTTCAGTATCCACATTACTAAACAATGAGCCTGCTACTTGCTGCTTTGATTGAATCACCCTTTCCTTGATATCTTACCAAATAAAGCACCATAAGAAGAAAACATCATACCTCGATTTCAAAATCCAAATTTATTAACACGGAACTCAAGGACCTTCACAACCCAGAGCCATCTTACTTGCTTAACAAATGCCTCTTTCTTCACAAGCCCCATCACTCCAGTTTCTGCCCCAACAAACTGCTCACCATTCCCCAAAGAACAAGTCCCATGTAAACCTTCAAGCCTTTCCAAATGTTCTCTGTAGATGACATATCTTTCTTCACCTTTTTTCTAGCTAGCATATTATATTCATTCTTTAATGCCTAGCTGAAATGTGGCCACGTTTGTCAGAGCAGCCATCCCAATACAGAACAGTTAGATCTTTATTTTTTGCTTTCCCATAGTGCAGAATGCAAGCCTCCATTGTGAGAACTTACAACACATTATACATATTTTCTGTGTCGATCACCCTCATTTATATTACGCGGTAATCTACTACATAAACTAGTATTTGTAATTGTTTGAATAAATATTAAATGTAGGTAATATCAATTTGCAAAATCATAAAGCAATATTGAAATTGTAGTTGTTTCGCTATTATTTCTCTATCACAGCATATGATAGAAATTTCTTTGCATCTAACCCAGCAACCATCAGCATAGGAGGGATAAAATATTTGAAGAAATAACGGTCAACATTTTTCAAAATTTGATGAAAACTATAATTAAACATAAGCAGAATAAACAAAAGCACATCAAGGCACATCATAATTAAATTGCCCCCAAAACTAATAATAAATAGAAAATTGTAAATGCAGACAGTGAAAGAGGACATTACATGAAACAGGGAACAAAGAAAAAAATAGCTTCAAACACAGAAGCAATGTAATCCAACAGGCAATGCAATGACATTTTTAAAATGCTGAATTAAAAAGCAGTAAAACTTGGCTACTGTAAATTGTGCTGCTATGACCATTGAGGTGCATAGGTTCTTTTGAATTGGTGTTTCAGGATTCTTAGGGTATAATCCCAGCTGTGGGATTGCTCAGTCAAAAGGCAGTTCCATTTTTAGTTTTCTGAGGAAATTCCATACTGTTTTCCACAGTGGCTGCACCAGTCTGCACTCCCACCAACAGTGCACTAGGGTTCCCTTTTCTCCACAACCTTGCCAGCGCTTGTTGTTTATTGATTTTGTTATGATGGCCATTCCAGCTGGTGTAAAGTGGTATCTCACTGTGGTTTTCATTTTCATCTCTCTGATGGCTGGTGATGTTGACTAGGTGCCCATCAGTAAATGAATTGGATCAAAAACCTGTGGTACATTTACACCATGGAATACTACATAGCAGGAGGAAAAAAGGAGCTCCTACCATTCACGACAGCATGGATAGACCTGGAGAACATTGTACTAAGTGAAATAAGCCAGGCAGTAAAAGACGAATACCATATGATTTCGCCATAAGTGGATACTAATCAGCAGAACAAACAAGCAAGTTAAATATACCTGGAGACATTGAAATGAAGAACAAACTTACAATGAACAGAGGCGAGCGGGGAGGGGAAGATGAGAAGAAACAGGGAAAGAGTGGTCAAGGAACATATATGGGGGACTCATGGTCAAAGTCAAGGGGGGGTGGGTCGATGGCGGGGGGAAGGGGAGTGCTGGGGGGAAATGGACAAAACTGTACTTCAACAACAATAAAAAAATATTTTTTTAAATTTACACACAATAAAACATTCTCATCCTCAAAAAAATAGTAATTAAACTAGAACTCTATATCTGGGGGAAAAAAATCTTCAGAAATGAATGTGAAAGAAATATATTTTTAAGTAAAACAAATCTCAGAGAATTTTTTGCATCAAACTTCCATTAAAAATGTTAAAAGTAATTCTTCAGTCTAAAGGAAATAAAACTATAGAAAGTTCAATATACACAAAGAAATCTAAGAATTCCAATGTGGTATATATGTGGTAAATAGAAGAGATATTTTAGTCATTTTTAAAGTTTCTTTAAGAAATAAGTGAATGTTTTTAAAAAATAGTCACAGTATTTTAAAGTTCATAACATGGGGAAATGTACAAGAAGAGGACAAAAAATTGAAGAGGAAAATAGAAGTATGTAGCTCTTTTACGATATACATAAAAGGTCTAATATTTTTGAAAGTATATTATAATGAGGGAAATAATGTACAAACTAAGTGAAATAAAGCATATCGTCAATAATACAAAAGGATAGTTACAAAATACTCAACTAAACTAATTCAAATGGAAACAGAAAACAGGAAAGAGGAAAAGAACAGATCAAACAGAAAGAAAATACAATGTTAAAACTAACCTGACCATATTAATAATTATATTAAATATAAATTATCTGAAATTTCCAGTAAAAAAGCAAAGGTTTTCAAACAGAATAAAAAAAAGCACAACAAAACCATATACTGTACACAAACAGTGAACTTAAAATGTGAAGACAAAATAAACAAGTTGGACTACATCAAAGTAAAAAGTTTTTGTACAGCAAAGGACACCATTAACAAAATGAAAAGGTAACCTACTGAATAGCAGAAAATATTTGAAAATTATATATCTGATATGGACTTCTACATAGAGAACTCATTCAACTCAATGGCAAAAAAACAAACAATCTGATTTTTAAAATGGGCCGAAGATCAGAATAGACATTTTTCCAAAGAAGACATACAAAGGGCCGACAAGTACATGAAAAGATACTCGAAATCACTAACGATCAGGGAAATTACAATGAAAACTACAATGAAATATCACCTCACTCCCGCTAGATGGCTATTATAAAAAAGACCAGAAATAACAAGTATTGGTGAAAAAGTGGAAAAGGGAGCCCTAGTGCACTGTTGGTGGGAACGTAAAATGGTGCAGCCACTGTGGAAAACAGTATGGAAATTCCTCAAAAATGATAAACAGATATACCATATGATATAGGATTCCACTTCTGAGTATTTATCCAAAGAAAATAAAAACACTAATTCAGAAAGATATATGTCTCCCACGTTTACTGCAGCATTAGATACCACTTCACACCAGCCGGAATGGCCATCATAAACAAATCAACAAACGACAAGTGCTGGCGAGGTTGTGGAGAAAAAGGAACCCTAGTGCACTGTTGGTGGGAGTGCAGACTGGTGCAGCTGCTGTGGAAAACAGCATAGAATTTCCTCAGAAAACTAAAAATGGAACTGCCTTTTGACTGAGCAATCCCACAGCTGGGATTATACCCTAAGAATCCTGAAACACCAATTCAAAAGAACCTATGCACCCCAATCGTCCAATGTTCATAGCAGTATGATTTATAATAGCCAAGTGCTGGAAGTAACCTAGGTGCCCTTCAGTAAATGAGTGGATCAAAAAACTGTGGTACAATTACACAGTGGAATACTGCACAGCAAAAAGAAAGAAGCTCCTACCTTTCATGACAGCATGGATGGAACTGGAGAGCATTATGCTGTGTGAAATAAGCCAGGCAGTGAAAGACAAATACAATATGATCTCACCTATAAGTGGAACCCAATCAACAAAACAAACAAGCAAGCAAAATA